>JAWWEQ010000010.1:35425022-35515698 GCA_035583055.1 Torymus tubicola | reverse complement strand
ATATAGTTACGTAAAGGTAAATAAGAAAACGCAGATTTTCGGAAAGCTGCGGTAGTCGTTTGAATAATTGGATGAATATTCATGCGCTTGTGTGGATCGGGCGAAGGGCGTAAAGGGGAATGCGGATTGAAAACTGGTTGGAAATTATTCAACGTGTGTGTTAGCGTTAACGATCATGTCCCTCAATTTTGTCATTTTGTTGTAGTGTAGAGTTATTAGATAAGAAAAAAAAAGTAATAGATTTTCATCATTTCCAAGTAAAAGGGCGTATATAGCCATATAGGAATTTACGTATCTAAGATCCACAGAGTCTCTACCTGTCGTAAGACATCACCTGTCCATCTGATACAAGAAGACCTGTTTTTATGAAAAGCACAAGTCTTCGTAAAGCAATCCGATTGATCTTCCTTGTCCCAATTCTGTCATTCTCTACGAGTGCATATTTTTAGACAATAATTAGAATAACTACGTGCATTTTTCTTGTTATACTCACAAAAAATATTTTCGGCTCCTATATCTTAACTAAATATAAATTATCTTAATCTGTCACTAACGATATACAAACTATTCCACAAGAAATACAGAAACACCATACAGTATATAGTAACCCACTTTACCTACATATTCCAATGACTTCGCAGAATCTCATCTCTCCACATTCTACAAATACCTAACACATCAGGCACGACAAATCGTTCGAGCACCCATGCGCGCGGTAGATTCCGAATTTCGACTTGTTTTCGTTTATACACACACACACCACACAACGTTCGTTCCACTTTCCCATAATACAAATCCACAACCACAGTGGAATCCACCATCTTATCTTTATCACCTCTCTCACACATACGCGCGGGAACCAACGACCTGTTTTTCTCTCTCTACTCTTCGCGGTTGGTATATCTTGCGCGCACACGCGCACAATGAAGTTTGTTTTAAACGCAAGCTACCATACGGAGGACGGAAATGCAAGTACATTTTACGCTCCGCAAGCGGCTCCTTTCCTACGCAATATTTTCCTATATACTGAGAGAGGGAGAGAGAAGGGAGACAATTAGCAAGCGTAAAATTTATGCGCGTAGGTGTTGTTTTTTTTTCTCTCTTCCTTAGTAGAGCGAATCGTCGTATATCGGTTGTGGATATACAGATATATATGCAGAGATGTATGTGTGTGAAAATCTGTAATTATAACGACGAGTCATGAGTGTGTATATATATATATATAGGTTGCAAATATTGTAGTTTCTTTACGAGAATGGAAGAAAGGCTCCTCTCGCAGGCGATTAGATGACAAAAATATAGATATAGTAATAAGCGCGTATAGTTGCGCGACACCGGATCCGATCATTTTCCACCTCGATGCGCTCGAGCTGAGCTAACGATGAGGTATACAATACTAACTGCTTACACTGTTCCTTGTCTATATATACTCCCTTGTATATACCATGGTGACATTTCATAAATATTTGATTTTTCTATATCCTTATACGCTAATCATATATACACGTACGTGTGTATATCTGTTATTACGCATATAATACACGGTATACAACGAGGTAATGTAATGTATGTTAATGACAAAAGTTCATCTACGACGTGGGCGCGGCGCGTCGAGCTTTCTCGCGAGAAAAATAGTATAGATGCAGCTACTAATGTAGGTTAGGGAACACTGTAAAAGGACTCGATGAGACGCATGAGACGATGACGCGCGTCTCGTCGTCGTGCGATATGTATTATATATGCGTAACTTCCTATACGTAATCGAAAAGTGTGACCCTGTGCGTGTCCTGAAACCACGATTAGCGTTTAGAATGTTTTGTTCGGTGTATACACTATACGCCCATCTGCTTAATTTCGATAACAATTTTTAAAGAGAATTCAGGCAAGTATATATATAATGCGTGAGCATAAAAATTACAACCAACCACGCACGCGGTATAATAGGAACAACAGGCTATAATTTTTAACTTTCCATAATACGCAGAGAAAGAGAAAGAGCAAGGTGCGTAATTTATCAGGCATGAGCCGGATGGATAAAATGATTATCGCTTTTCTCCTGCGAGTAGTAATACTGCAGTAATAAAATTTATCTCGTACTTTCCTATATATATATACACACATCTATATAACAATGTATAAACCGTCGCGTGTATATTATACAGTAAAGATCCACGTATCCATCGAGCTGTTAAAGACCAAGCCTCCAATTTCACAATACAAGTAAGTACCATATACTACCACACACAAGTACATCGCCACCACGCGAACACGGTAGAAAGTCATAAGCTGACATCTATATATATATATATATATACACACACGTGCACACGCGATATCTCAGCTCACATCTCTATAATACAACCGCCAATAGACGTATTCATATACCACCGACGAATTAATCCGATTACAAGCCTATATACATAAACACTGCAGTCTACTGTAACCGTGTTTCGGCGCAGCACCGCAGCGAAAACAAAAAGCAGCGCGGCGGGTAAAACACACTGTATAGACACATTCTCCCACGACATAGAGTATATACAGATGTTATCTTACACGGAGGCTTAATGAAAAGGTCGCGAACGCGCGGGTGTGTATATAACGAGGTGCGTTTATTATACGCGCCTCGCGGAATTATTTTCTTTATACGATCTACTTGGCTCCAACCTGTGTAGGTAGAGCAAAAGAGAGAAATTGCGGTCTTGTTGTCACGTGGATTTTTTTTAATGCGACGGATGAGTGTGAAATGAAGAAAGTAGTAGTATGCGCGACACGATCAAAAGATATTATAAAAAGGAGAAATTCATTCGCATGCGAATACACGTACGTGTGTTGAAGCTGCGAGAACTAATGTAGGTCTGGTCTTATATGTTTGGTTATCAGCCGCGCGTGATCGATCGATCTTAGTCATTGAAATTTCGTTTGATACACTAATTCTGTGTATACATAGAACCGAACGACAAATATATTAAGCCATGATCCATCAATTGCATTGATAGGTCTCCGTAAACTATTGCACTTGAATGTTGCTACTATACAGTGAGTTACGACTGTTTTAAGAGCAAACAAGGAAATTACAGCTCGCACTGATGAGAGAGCTCCGCACGGTTATACGTTTTTACTTCAGTTTTAGCTTTCGGAATATTTACGATCAGCTAATTGAAAAGTTTCACCCGAAAAAAAAAGAAGCGGCGTTTAGTTATAATCAACGAATTAGTTTGATTACGAAATCTATAATATACTTAAGTAACTATATACAGCATATATGTATATATAATTAAAAAACATTTAAGCGCATCTGTACACCGTTGCTTAAAATATACCAGTAATTAAGCGCGATATATGATAACTTTAATTACACCCATATAAGTGTAAAGGCATATACACGCACGTGACGCTTCCAAAAACTGCTATATATACTTTCTTAAAAACGTTCTCGCATCGTGGTTCTCGAGTATATTTAGTGCGTATTTTTTACTTTACTCTTGTGCTTTTCTTATCATATACACGCACAACATACATATACTAACGAAAGTATAAAGAGTATACAAGATGCAATATATTATATACTGACCGGAGAGAGGCGAGTAGATAGGCGCCGGCGCCGCGTAGTGAGACGAAGACAGGGTTGTAGCCGTCTCGTCTTCGTAGATAGGCTGGTGGTAATAACAGCTGGTACTTAAGGGTCGCTGCGGCCGGAAGTAGATCTCCTCGACACTCGCCGGGGCGTCGTAACCAGGCTCGCGAATTGCTGCAGGCGCGTACCTGTTGGATTTGTTTGTTTTTTTTTTGTTCAGTACAATCCAATGTATTATAATTAAATGTAAATGGAGAAATCCATTGAAAAAAAAATGATCGATTAGTATAGATGAAGAGTAAGAAATGTAGATCAGGTCGTTGAAATAAAAGTATATATAACTTTTACAAGTGATCAGGAAATTGGTGATCTCTCTTAAATTAAGTAGAATAATAAAATGCGCGTTTTTTCCCCAAAATTTAAATAACAAAATTATACTTAACCATGCAGCGAAACGACTATTATATGGATTTACGTAACTTGCAAAACAGTCGAACCGTTATAGTTTTTCGCAATGAAAATAGGCTTGAACGAGAACCCCAACACCTGTATATATATTCCTGAGAACTCATTTAAAGCAAACATTAAACTCTTCGTTTTCGAAAAATAATCGAATAGAAAGCGATCGTTTTGCAGTTTCATAAAAAAAACCATATACTTGCCCACTTAACGCATGTTACATATACACTACACGTCAATTTTACACTTAACCATATATCTTTCATTAAACATACATGCAACAAAACACCATTCACACACATGTCACGGTTGCCGTTTAGCTCAAAATTGAAAATAAACAAGCATCCACTTCGTACATTTATATATATACAATCACTTTTTGCAACTATATACGCAGAGTATACCGTTACTGCAATGTACACACGCGCGTGCGAGTATAGTCGACCGCAACCGCGCAATTTTCGGACTTTCTATATACGCTTCGCGTGCGCGCATATACATCGCTGCAAGGATTATCCGAATAATAATAATAATAATAACAACGTTTTGTCGGCTTACACGATGCGCACGCACGTATTATACGTGTTGAAAGCGAAGTTTCGTTCCCGATTTTATTAGTGCGTGTAGTAGTATATAGTAATTTTATTATATACACAGTGCGTTCGCGGTTTACTCGAGAGTTTGTAAAATCGATGAGTATACTACGTACGCGCGCGTTGTTCTATTGTTAATGAACAAGAAATACGCGTGTTCGATTTCGGAGCACGTGTTGGTTTTTGCATGGCAGATAGCTATAATATTGCCGATATATAGGTTTAGAAAGTATGTATGGTAATTGCTGTATTAATTGCGGTTTCCCGTGTTTATATGGATATACATATGTATATATCTAATCGTTAATTAACGCACTTTTCGAATACTTGAATTTCGAACGGCATTCCATTGATATAATTTAAAATCACTATTAATTAGACTGATATATAACGTGGCGCGTGGTTATCGGAGAACCGCTTGTTATTACAACTCCAATGGAAAATCAATGTATCCATAATAGTAATAACACATTATTATTCACGCAAAATGAACATCGTCCCAATACTCATATATACAAACCACGTTTAGATCAATCTACAGTTATCACTAGGTTCCCGCGCTATATCCAACGAACCGATAAAAAACATACATACACATATACAACCAAAAAAAGGCATATCCCTATATACACTGACCAGTAATCAGGTTCAACTGGCGAATGATGTGACATCCTGCTGGTCCCGTATACACTTTGGCTATGTGTACCATAGATAGGTTGAGTCATAGCCGCCGCCGTCGTTGTCGTAGCTGCAGCTGCAATACTATGTCGACGTAAATACGCATAGTTCTCGAGGTCCCAAGGGTCAACGTAGTTACGACTACCAGCGCCTGAGCTGCCACTGCCTGACGAATCTACTGAATCCCAGTAGATTGAGGATGCGGCTGCCGGTGCCGGCGTCGAGCGTAGTTTCGATCTCATTGTCTCTCTTGTTTCGATCTGCAAGAGGTTTTTTTTATCGTTGTCGGCTTGATTTTTATATCAAACAAGTGTGTGTGTGTGTAGTAGCAGGTTGAATAATGGATGAGGACGCATGGATGAAAGAGGGATACTATCACGAAACGATGATGCGATGAATGGTAATGTGGTTGTAAGAACGTGTGCGGGGGTGTACAACGTGGGGTTTGAGAATGATGAACTTGTGAGTGGATAGTATACGAGGGAATGAAGCGTAATTTGTATTCCGAATGGGATGATATGTTGCTGGATCGAGACGTTTTGGAATGTGTATAGTTTGCGAGAGATGTGAACAAAATTTGGTATACGTGTGATGTAAGATGTGTAGTTTGATTTTTTTTTTATTGCGGTTATAAGGCAGATAAGAGTGAAGGTGTGCTTTCTGATATATGAATAATTAATTTTTGGGAATATGGTATAATAAGAGAATAATGTGGATCGAGTCGCGTCGCGTTTGATATATTTTATCGTGTTTGTTTTACCCGATGGACACTATTAAATATTCATTTTAATTAATGTATTCGTAAATTTCAGTGCTACTATATAAAAAAGAAAACAGCTAGATACTTAAAAAATTTCAATATTCGAAAGGAAAGGCGGATATCCGTGAAACTAAAAATTCATTTTTAACTTATTTTTTTGATATATATATTAACTTGCTATTTTTAAATATTATAATATATGTAATATTTAAAAATAGTACTACGATTTCGCAAATGTATTTTAAAAAATAGAGTTAGCACAATGATGAAAATAATTGAATAAACGTAAATAATATATTTTTGTCAAAAAAAACAAAATTAAATAAATTTTGTTCTCAGACATGTATAAAAAAAAGCATCCTCGTATTTGGTTTCTAGTGATACTATGCACAAACCTAAACGGCAGATAATTTTTCCACAATATATACCACTTTATACTTTTGTTCACTACTTAAAACTACAGGCTACTTTACATTTTAAATTACACACGCTCGTAAACAAACAAAAGAACCAAAATCTCATCGTGTACTCACCTCACCTTCCACCGGTTCAAAATTCAACTGTCAATTCACACAGCAATAATTCACCAAAATCACACCACAAACAACAACAACAACAATTTCACAAAAACACACGATAATAACAAAGATACAGAGAGACACAAGAGCGACGAGCGGCGTGTAGGCGCGCTCGTCTCTTAAGCGCGCGCGCGTCGCGAATGCGAAGTATAAAGTAACGTCTGCGGCACCTGCAGCGCGCGCACAAACAGCAGCAGCAGCAGCGACTCGTCCCTCCTTCTCCTACTCGCCGCCTTTCGCTCTCGCTTAGTAGCGGGAAAAGTGACTACTTATATGTGAACGCGCCTCCAAGCATGTACGCGGAGACATTTCTATGTTTTTGTTTTTGTCCTTCGATTGGTAATAATACATGATCGGTGCATTGAAGGTATATATAGTTGAGAATCAAAGATTTTTTCCGTTGTTTTTAGTATCAGCTGGTCGCTTTTCTTCCCGCGTTTTATGAAAATATGTAAAACTATGAAGAGGGGGTATACTGCTGACAATTAATACGTACTTACGCGCGTGTATGGTTAGAATAAAGAAATTGTAATTGCTTAATGATATAAAGTTAGCTTTTCTGTACTTGGAAAAGAAAAATCGCCCTCGCTGTCAAAAGAAATGAGAAAATAAATAAACGAGCGGTTTGAATTTGAGAATGATAATATTACGTACAAGGGAGATCAATTAATCGACCTGAAAGCAGTTCGCATTGAAAAAAATCAGAATAAATATTCAAGCGTCATGTGATGTATATACATACATTCAGAGTTTATTAAACTTTTAACGAACACAAAGAGAAGAATTAAAGTGTATAAGCTTTTAAAAAAGACCACATTGTACACAAGGACGGAAATTTTGCACGCGAAGGCCGAACGAATATCTCAATTTTTTTTACTAAGAAAACGATGTATATTCTCAAAAAATTTTTGTTTCCTTCATTCGAAAATAACATACTAAGACCAGAACCAGATCAGCGTTACATCGACCGCTTGGAAGTAACTTTCTTTAAAAAAACGTATCCAATTAGTTTTTAAAAATTCACCTTCTCTCTATGGGAATATTCAAATTAAAGATCGCACTTAAGGTAAATAAGACATTATAGCTCATTATTATTACACCGCCGTGCTCGCGCGTTTTGCTTTCACCTTTCCGACATACACGTAATATCGATGTATAATCTCCTCATCGCTCCGGAAACCTTTTCTATATAGTACGTATGAAATAAAAAAAAATATGCATAGGATCGGGAAAGAAAGAAATTCAACAAAATTTTGTTTTTTTTTTTGATTCAATAATTCGTCGATGCATTTTAATCAAACAACTCTCCCACTGACAATACCATCATCGCCGTATCTCTCGTTCTAGCTCGTTATTTATATATATTTTTCTTTTTGCACAAGCCGCAAAACGCATCACACGCGCCAACAAACGCAGGTATACACGTATACAGGGGGGGAAAGAATAAAAAGAGAAAACGCAAAAGGGACAACAAAATCTCTCCCTCAAACGCGTTCGCGAGCGCATATAAAGAGAAACACGTATATATATGATGAGAAATTGCACGTTTTGAAATCAGCCTCGAACGTCGTCGCCTATATAGACGCGAGGGGGAGAGGCTTTATGGAAGGTCGTGTCGCTGTTCACAATTGCGGAAGACCTGGCTTTTATACATATATATATACCGTGTGTGGGTGCAGCGATTCGCAAAAGGGCAGTAGTAGGTATACTGTGCTAAGTATTATTGTCTCTCTCGCACTGACTTGGCGCCGTGTCTTTTGCAGCCTTTCGCTCGCGTGGATGCGCTGATCGTGCGCGTATGGATGTATCGCAGAAAAGAGAGAGAGAGAGAGAGAGAGAGAAGGAGAGGATTTGTGAATGGATTCTATATGGAGGGGACGAAGAAGCGAACGAATAAATGTATACATGGATAGAGAGTGTCGTGGAAATGGTCGGAGGAGTTTGGCAATACACGTTATTTATATATATATGTGCGCGTGTTTTGTAGCAATAACACGCTTTACATCGAGATGCCGCGTATGCGATATAGGGGAGGTACGTGAACACTTTTTCCAGATACTTTTTCGATTTGCTCTCGAGATTTGAGTGAATCATAGTATACGTATATGTGTGTGTATATTTCTATATACCTATATATAATACTTTTAGTTTTTCTTTAAAGTATTTTGTTTTTTCTTTTATTATTTCTTAGCGATGTAGAGAGCTTGGAAATGAAACGATGCCGCAATGGCTTAAACGTTAATTAATTTGTTCGCGCGATAAATATATATCATGCAGTCGTTGAGTAATTATGCAGATTTCAATACTGCTGTTTTTGTTCGACGAATATGTGAACTAACGTAACAATACATTTTAAGTTTTTCAACGGTTTGATATTAATTGATATTAATATAACACTTAATGTCATTATCCTTTTCGAATAATTTTTTTTATCTAATATGTAATCACTAGAACTTGCATAATGTAATACAATTTAACTGAGATGCAATGTCTGAATATAATCATTACTCTGACATACTTTTTTAAAGCTTACATATACTTTAATGCTTAATCATAAAAAAAAAAAACTTGTCAATCATAATTCTACAAACTTTTGTCTTTTTTTCGTTAAAATTTTTTTATAAAACTAGTATCGATATTCTTTCAATATAAAGCAAATACATCGTTGTGATACAAAAATATCGTACATTACTCTAAAAATAAATACTTAAACTATTTTTTAACTAGTAGTAAAGCTCAAAAACTTTGAATCATCAAAAATTCTAGAAAAATATCTTACACTAATATGAATCTTCAAGGAAAAATATACTTTAAAATTCTTCCAATTGGATTTTAATGAGTATTTCATTAGCTGTAAGCTGCGTAAATATCTCTGTGTCGCGTTATAGAGTAAGGCAATTGAATCTTTCGTAATGAATTTTACCATTCAAAAAGAAGAATAATAAACAGATAAGCAAAAGAAAAGTATTGGTAAAAGCACTCACGTTTCCATTTTTCTGTCTAACCGCTACTCAATTATCGCTCGATTGCAAACGCAACAAAAGACCGCACAATTCGTTGCTCTCGAACAGTCTAAAGAGTCGAACTAATAAATTAATGCGAGACACTTTCCTTGCTTACCGACTACCTATATCAATTGACCAAGTTAAAAAGAGTTGGAATACATCACAATCACGACTCGAATTAGTATCGATGCTATCAGAAGCTCTGTTTCCCCATTTTTTTTCTCATCCGCTAATTATAAAGCAGGACGATGTATACGCAAAAGCCTTTGATCTTCGCGCTCGACTTGAGCTGACTTAAAAACAAGTTACTTTTGTCGTTCGTTTTTCCATCCTTTTCTTTTTAAATATAAAGCTAAAGTTATTTACACATCCAAAGTAATAGGGAGGAGAAAGTGGGGATTAAACTATTGACGTTACCAGAGAGAATCACTCGTAGAGCCTTTAGTAGCGCATATCACAGTATCGTATTCCGAAATGTTTCCTCAAGCCTTGTTTACAAGCGCGGAAAGTAAGCACTCCTCGGAGTTTTCGCGTCGTCAGGGTAAAACGAAGAGAAAATAAAAAGTTTCTCGTGATCATTAGGATCATACAATCGCAGTCACCGGGGGGATACTTCAAATTATTCTACAGATGAGAGGACTTAAGTACGAATAATCACTCGGAACCCCTGCAGAGTGCTCATATCCATTTCTTTTTTCTTTTCAATCAAGTCTAAACTAAATTTCCCGAAAAAGGCCCGACTCGGCTCTTTTCAGACACGTTTTTTTGATCTTGCTCATAATTCTTTAATCTTCACGCAAATAATTATGCGCGCAATTGGGGTGCTGAACTTCGAATTCGGTCCATTTTATCGTTTACAACGTTGGCTGGGAGTTAACATCGAGTCCGGCAAACACACTAAGAAAAACCAGAAGAGGGAGCGAAGATACATGTATAATGAATCGCCGACTCTCCTTAATCTTTCTTACTAAAATCCTTTTTTCCTATAACTCTTAATATCTTACAACGCCTAGCTGAGGTCAAGTTTAGGACTGAACCTCTCGATATTTGGTGAATTTTCACATTGTGCAGGCCACTTCTTTTCCTTTTTTTTTTACAATAATTCTTGGCTACGAATAACACTTTGTATATTTAAGGTCTAGAACGGTTTCACGAGTTCACCTCGTACGATCCAATAAGAAGGAAGCTGCTAAGTCTACGTCGTATTCAGTCTGCTTCAATGCGTTCTCACATTGTTGTCTATTGGCAAGTCCAAGCCTGTAACAAAAAAAGTAAATTATTTATACACACTATTTTTATTTTAATCTAACTTAATTAAAGAGAAAGTTTTTTAACGTCAAGTAAAATTGCGAATAAAATTATTTCACTATGAAAAAAAAGTTTTAATCCAATCTTCTCCGCGTGAAACTCAATTTTAGCGCGAACAGCAAGCGGCCTCATTTCCTAAATTACGCCATCAAAAAACGTTTGATCGTCCCCTTATAAATATTCACGACATTCCTACGCGCCCCTCCCCTCCTTACACATACGGTCAATCGCCTCTGGTTCGTCGCCGTCGCGCCTGATCTAAAAATAATCTGTCTCCCTGTCTGCCTTTGCCGTTAGAAAACCAACCAACACACCTAAGAAGCGAGTCAACTTTTGCAGCGCGATCCTTGGCTATTTGCTTGGCGGCCTGTGAGGCGTCCCAGCCTGTGGCTTGTAGAGCGGCGAGTGCTTCTTGCTGGGTAGCATCAGGCGCGTCCTGTTGCACCTTCATCACCTTGCTCGCACGAAATTCATCATTCAGCGACATTACGAGTTGCTGCGAGGCACCAGTCAAAGGTGGACTGACCCCTGAGGGATAAGCCGATGGCCCGGGGCCTAATTGACCCTGTGATGTCTCATTCAGCTGGGGTAGGAGGCTACGCGCTGCGTTAGACGAAGCTGTGTGAACAATGGGTTGTGGTCGGCTTGGCGTGAATTGCATAAGGTTCGGGCTGCCACTATTGCTGTTGTTTATGTTCATTTTCCCGTGGGGTTGGGTTTGGTTCTGCACAAAGCCGTTCTGTATGGGTTTGAGTGGTGAAACAGGCGGAGGTGGATTATACATTGGTGGCTGTTTAGGATTCGGACTGAACTCTCGTGGCAGAGTCTGACGGGTGTTGGCCTTCTGCGATGGACTCATTGGGGCGGCATGACTAGCCTATTTTTGGCAAAGAAAAAGAAATTTTATGCTCATTGTCGAATTAACTCATTATATTTCATAATAATTAAAAGGAGTTAACTCATGAATTATTGATAATTACTTATAAAACGTTTACATTTATAATTGTTAAATATATCATTCTACAATTTTAAAAGAACTGGCTTTTGTGTAATAAAACCCGATTCATGTTATATACTGAAAAATAATCAACAAAATGTACGAATACCCACCATATTGCTCGTAGCGCTCGCCAAAGCATTACTATTCGCCTGATAGCTCCTGAGAATATTCTGACGGACGGTCTTATTATAAAGAGTATTAAATTCGCTCTGCGACAGCTGATCGAGATTCGGCACGGTCTGTCTAAGCTCGGCGTACACCTGCTCGGATAGCAGGGTACCAGCAATAGACGCCGGTCTCTGCAATGTTGACGCAGCTGATACTGTGTGCACAGGCGTCGGCGGCTGTGTATTAGTCTGTCCAGGTGGTGGTAGATGAGGGAATTGCTGGTGGTAAGCGGCAGCGACATTCTGCGCTGCACTCTCGAGGTTACTGGGTGCATGATGGTGATTGGGCACAGATTGCAGAAGGTTGGACGAGTTACCCGAGTAATTTTGATGATGCTGCTGCTGGCTCTGGTGCCAGATCTGAGCGACAACGGCGTCGGTGCTGCTGCAGTCAGCAGACATTTGTGTAGGAAAACCAATCTGACTTCGCGGCCTCTGGATATTCGTGCTCTTTGTCGGCCACTGATTCTGCACCTTGTTCGGGAAATTAAAGCTACTGCTGGTAGCGTTGCCCCGAAGCTGCTGGTCACAGTTCGGAGATTTGGGTTTAATTGACTGTGGCGGTGGCCTCAGCATGGGAATGACGGTGTTATCAGGCGCTTTGCTCACTGTAGCTGCAGCTGCTGCCATTGTGACATTTGACGGCGGAGGACCAGCATAGGAAACATTTGATGGCGCTACAGATGCCTGTACTGGTGATGGCGGTGGCGGCATTTGCTGCATCGGGTGCACGTGCTGTACTGGCGGTTGCTGTGGTTGCTGAGCGGCATTCGTATTAGTATTCTTGCTGGCTTCTTTCTCACCTAGGTGCTTTTCCAGCTCGGCGAGGAACGTTGGGTCAAGTTTTTTCGGCGACATTTGCTGATTCTTCGCCTCCAATGACATCTCACTCATACTCTGCGCGACATCTATATTGTTGCTCTTGGACGTTGACGGTTTTGTCGGGCTCTCATTGGGTCCGACTGGCGGAGGAGGCGGGGCCGGAACGTGCGGTAGATTTTGACTCACGACGTTGGCGTAGGTCGTCGTTGGTTCGACGTCGGCGGTATGTAGATCTTCCGGCCAGCTTGTCGGATTAGGGCTAGGACTAGGCGCAGCTGATTTGTCAATTTCACTATAGTGCTCGCCACCACTACTGGGTTCTGAATAGCCATTGCTTTCGTTCACGTTCACGTTAAGATTCGTGTTCTCACTGCGTAGTTCTTTGTTCAAGTTCAGGGTATGCGGAAGGGATGTTGCGCCGCTCGGTTCGTCCTGAACATTGCTGTACGGTGGTTGGGCCATTGCCTAAAAGAACACATGATTTTAGAAAGGTGTATTAAATAATTACTTAGAACATTCATTTTATATACCTCTTTAGATAAACGTCATTATGCACAGGCTGAGATGTAATTTAATATGAAAATATCATTTTACACACCGCTTGTTTCGATCAATGAATATACAGTTCGTTAAAAAAATGAAGTTAATGACTTGAATAATAACGTCAATAATTGAGATGAAGAGTCAGCAAAATACTAATTATTCTTATCTTATCAATATTAATAAAATGAAATTAAATTCAGAAAAAATAAATTTTTAAACTTGATAACTAAATAAATTTGAAATACACTCTATCTATTCTAGAAACATATGAAATAATAAAAAGATATATACATTTATATTTTTAACCACCTAATAGTAAAAATTCAAACATTGAATATCTCTACCTGAGGCTGCTGTTGATGCTGCTGCTGCGGTGGCTCAGACGTAGCAGTTGAATAATAGGAGCTCGGCGGCAAATCGGGCGTCACCTGGCTATAATACCGTGATTGTGGCGGATTGGTAAACACCCTTGATGTATCGAAAGGATCGGGCATGGGGGGTCCCATCGCCGCATTATTGTCCGGGCAATTGGCGTATGTGCGGGGATCTTCATCCGGCCAGTACTCCTGAGGTGCGACTACTGCTACAGCTGCCGCGATGTCGATAGGCTCGTCGAGGATATTAACGACACGACGGCAGGCGGATGCATCCGGGTGAACGACCGAAGCTGCAGCTGCGGCAGCGTTGGCTAACTCCTCGGGGGAGAGGTCGATGAGTGTGCCCTCCTGGTTGCTGCTTCCTGCCACTAAAGAGGGAGAAATGAGAATTTTTTTTCAAGAGGTTCGTAAGTAAGTGGTAACGGTTGATGAAGGGTTTGTGTTGTTGGCTATCGTCAACGGTAATGACGCAACGAAAAAAATTTTATTACAAAATTTAAAAAAGTAATAATAATAAAGATAAATTAATAGTTGAAGAAACGTTACTCATAATGATCCTCTAATCAAGTTTGTGGTAAAAATATACGGATAAGCATTTAATGACAACGATTCTAATCAAGCCGTTTAGAAAATTAATATTATGCTTCGTATCTAACACGTGAATTGAAAGTTTTACAATGATCCATTGAATTAAAGAATATGTACACAGTTAGTTAACGACCCGATAAGAAATCAAAGATAAGCTTGAAAATAAATCCACTCTTACGCAATTTTTCTCTCTCTCTCTCTCTCTCCCTCTCTCTCTCTTACATTCTCTCTCAATAACCATTTCACCAGCGATTACTGAATACACACTCAATCAACGGGCAAGCGTAAACAAGCCAATGCAGTGTTGAATTCAAAAGTAACGTACGCTGAGCGATGGTAGTGTTGGGTACTTTGACGGGACTGCCCCTCAGATCGTTCTGCAACTTCGTGTAATTGAATTGCTTGCGGGAGCGTTGATGCTGCGTGCTGGGGAACTTCTTGATACTCGCGGCGCAATCGGTGACACCGACGACATCCGGTGGTTCCATGGGATTCCTCAGATACACGTCATCGATATAGATGGGACTACCCCAACTTTTGCCGAACGGCGCGCCGTGGCCCGTGTGAATGAAGGAGTTCTCGAGAGGTTTGCTGATATCCTCCGGTTGCTTTTTACGCATAGGATCGACCAGGCATCGCGGGAACATGCCAACCTGGAAGGTACGCTGATTCTGGCCCTTCCACCAATAATTCTCTGGCCGGCCGTCTATTATCACGATCTGATCGCCCTGCTCTATCTGCATCTTTTCGGGGTCGTCAAAACGGCTCAGGGCCTTCATCACGGACGGCACCATTCCTAGAAAGTTTCATGGTTTGATGTTATATTGCGAAATATTTTTTTAATATAAAATCTGGAATGAGGAAACATAATGGAAATCCCCGAGCAAAGAGAAAATATATTTCTAATTAAAGACCCGTTTTATTATAAAATATTGTTTATCTTCAACGTCATCGAGAGCAACGAAAATATTTACTGTCAAAATAAACTCTCGAAATATCGACATTGGGTCATCTCCGTTTATTCACGATAATTGTAAGGTCAGAGTTCGCAAGTTTGTTTTGCATACAAAAAATAAGTGATACACAAACAACTTTAACATCATGTTATAGATAATTTAAATTTTACGCAGATGCCTAGAGCAAAAACGTTCTCATGTAACAACCGTTATACTGTAATTTTAAGAGACTATACCTTTGAAAAAGTACAACAGTCGTAGAGCCTACCTGTCAGCGAGCTCTTTAACGATGCAAACGTCGGTCTCTCCGCTGGATCTCTGGCCCAACAATGCAACATTAATTGGAACATCGGCGGCGGACTGGCCTCAGGCTCGTGCAACCTTTCGCCTTCTCTATCGATCTTCCTTAATATCTCAGAGCCATTTAAACCGACCCAGGGTTCTTCTCCAAACGTCAGCATTTCCCACAATGTAACCCCAAACATCCAGACATCAGACGCATGGCTAAACTGTCGTGCTTTAAGAGATTCTGGCGCACACCAAGGGAACGGAACCTTCTTGTGCTCCGTCATCACATAACAATCCTCCTGTTGTGGCAAAGCTCGCATAAGACCAAAATCACCAATTTTGATCTTATCCACCGAGCTGAGTAGAACATTGCGACAGGCGAGATCACGGTGCAGGAAACGCTTGACCTCAAGGTATGCCATACCTGTGGCTACTTGTAGAGCATAATTGCAAAGGGTTAGCACGGATATGTGACCGCACTGTTTGCGTAGATAATCGAGGAGCGCGCCAAGAGGCGCCAGCTCCGTGACCATCATCATGGGCTGAGATAACACGACGCCGTAAAGTCTAGAAGAGATATTGACAATGTCAATGATGAATCATATAGAGTGCTGATAGAGATTTTTCGATAGAAATTTGGAGTGCGACTTACCTTATAAGATTGTGGTGATCTAACATGTGCATGGACTGTACTTCAGATACAAAATCCTCGATAACATTTGGCTGAGTCAACGCGTCCGCTTTCAAAACCTTAACAGCTACTGGCAGTGTTCTTCCGGTGGGTGATAACCACTCGCCTCTCCTCACAACGCCGAAGCTTCCGTCACCCAATTTCACTGACAATGTGACGTCTTTATCTTGTATCAAACACGTCAACCCGGTGGTCGTTTCGACAGGCTGCGAGGCACGTTTGTTGCTTTTTTTGTCGCTGCCAGGTCTGATTTTAGTTATTAGACTCTTTTTCCATTGGGCAGTTCTCTTTTTCTTAACAGCATCCATGAGACGACGAATACCTGGTTTACCCAGACCAATCTTCTCCAGATCCTCAGGCTGTACATAGTCAAAGTGGACAAGTCTGGTGACCTGGAGATCATCTCTGATCCTTGTGAAGAATTGGGACAGCTGTACATCGTGCAGCAGGTCCTGCAACCACTCTGTGCCTTCTTCGTCTGCCATTGCTACGGCCTCTGCGACAGCTCTGTTCTGAAAGTAAAAGATGACTCAGTCAGTTATCAGTATGTCACATTCTCTTGTAATATTATATGAATTGAATAATTTAAACCAAGAAACTTTAACATAAAAAATCAACAGTTAAACACACTAACATAATATTACAAACAAAAGAAGTACCTGCTTTAACTTAATCTAGAAAATACACGTAACAACTCAAGATAAGCATTTATTCAATAAAAGCCTATTGGATTAAATCAATATCTCCAGCAAATATACACTGACATTGCAAACATAAATTACACCTTGAATGCAATTAAACAAAGCTTCACTCTCAAAAGAATACCAATCAAGCAACCATCCAAACTGGCAACACATATCCATAACTCAACAGTCATTGTTCTCATCCATTCACTCATTAGAATTTCCCTACACAACCATATCTATACGACAACATATATATCTTATATATATATTACCACGCGATTCGAAGCACGTGTCGAGCGAGAGAAGCGCCAAGTGCAAGTGCAGCATATAGTCGCATAATCACTTGTCGAGAGAACTAAACACGCGACCAATCATCATCATCGTCGTCCTCCGCAAGGGTGTTTATCCGTATAGTGGTTAATCCCAGCAAAGGAAATGAGATAATACGATCCGCTTTTAAAGAGAAGCTCTCTTGTGGAGCAATTTTGCAATCGTCGATATATATATATATATATATATATATATATATATATATATTGTACGTGCTCTGCTGCTATACGACGATGACGAATTGTCGCAGAGAGTAAGTATAGCTATATGCAGTCGATTGGAAAATCCGCACGCGCGCGTAGAATTGCGTCGACGACACTTTCAGAGTGTCACGTTTCTATGGTAGGAGAAAATCGTTTTGAAACCGGAGCGAAGCTGTTTCGGAAATGAAATTCGACGGTGAAAATCCTTGTCGTCGTAGTCGTCGCGTGTTACTTACGCATGGTGCGAGGAGAACGAGACGATTGAGAAATTTTGCGTGATTGGATTGTTTGCATTGTAATTATTGTGTCATGTAGGTGTTGATTTTATGTAATGCTAATGTTGTTTGGTTAATACTACTTGCAATTTGTTATGTTTCAAGGAAGTATAAAGCGTTCGTTAAAAATTTCGTTTTATCTGCGAACGTGTGTATAAATATAGATATCGAGTACATTTGATCGGCATCGTGATTATTGATTGAAACACGATAACTGTCTTAAAATATTATCAGCTTTTTCATAGATACTATACTTTTATTTCAAATAAAAAAAGAATACGTTTCAGTATATAACAAAAATGTATATTTATATTTTCAAACATGATACTTTGAAGTATTAGTTAAAATCTAAACAAAGCTTTGAATGTTTACGTCAGACATAAGTGTGCTAATAAGCAGTCTCCTTAAAAATATGCATTGCAAATTTCTCGATATTTCAATGTTAATGTTATGACTGAAGAAGACTTCCACTACCAAAGACGCATTTAAAAAAAATATATATCGTCAAAAATAATTTAAGCACTTCGGCCAAAAACCATATCAATCATACGAGATATCACTACGAAGACAGAAAAAATATTATCTCGCGAATCCATTTGAAAAATAAATTTCCACCTATTTTCACGTCCGCTTCGGTGACAGATTTACGTTACGAGTACGTACACACACATACTCATATATATATATACGCTGACGTACTCATATACTACATCTTACTCATATCGTACATATATATATTGGACACTCTGCACCTTCCCTTTACGCGAGTATCAGCACTCGTGCCGTGAATCGCGAATACGTGCCAAGGATCGACGCGACGAGACATGAGAGCAATAACAATCATAACGCTCATTAACGAAACGCGGCTGCAGCATGCATGCGCGTGAAGCGAGCAGCAGCAGCAGCAGCAGCGGCGGCGGCATGCGCGAGGAAAAGACGAGGTGATATATAGAGGGGAAAAAGAAGCTGTATTTTAATCGAAGGTCATGGAGAGGAGAAGAATCTAGTTCTATGTTAGAAAATGCGCATACCTATCCAGCGATACGTAACGTGCAAGCTGATTTCTTGCATGGTATTTGAGAGTAAAATAAAAGTGTAGAGTGGATTAATTACATTGTCTGGTATAGTTGGGAGGAATATCATGGTGATCTCGTTAATTATTTTTGATAAGGTGAAGGTAATGGATTTTTGGTGTATTAGATATTTCTTTTTAGAGTGACCTTTGATCACATAGATTCTTTGTGTGCCGCAGCATATCCTACGATATTTTGATAAGATAATTTACCTGAAATTTTTACTCTGTATTTTATGTAGTATTTTAGTGGAAAAATTACAATCAAACATTGATTGAGCATTAATCTTTTGAATAGAAAAAAAAATACTTTTAAAGATTAGTCACCAAAAAATGATAATAAAGATACTGATTTATGAGCAATAAATCTCCACTGTTTGCACTTATTCACTTGGTAAAATATCACTAAAAAATAATATCAAGAAACAGATTTCTTTTTTTTTTTCATGAGAATAGAAACTCAATGAAATTTGAAAACTACTATGCATAATTAATGAAGAAATAGTATGCATGAATTTAAAGAAAAAATAAGTTAAGAATCCAGAGCTTGATTTAAAAGTTTTCTCACTCAACCCGACAGTACAAAGCATTGCAGAAAAGAGAATAGCAGACTGATGTTAAAAATGGAACCTAAAAATAGCCTTAACTCTCTCGATGTAGTGCCTAGGCCATACTGAATTCACCACTAATTGCTCATTATCGCAGATAAAGTGGACCTAACAGAGGTTAAAATCATTGATAACACAAACAAATATGACCTATAGTAACTAAAAAATATACTATCATACAACTTTCTCATACGACAACAATGACAACTATTTAAAAAATGTATAATATTCTGCAATTTGCAAACACAATCACTAAAACTGCAAAGCACACTGTCTTTTTGCGTGCTTTTTTTGCAGCAAGGTGATAATGACACCTCTATCTGCAGCTGAAGAAACTTTGCTTAGTCAAAACAAAACTCTCTTCGCACTCACCACACATCTATCATCACTATACTGCCATCAAAGATCAGAAAACCAGACGATCCATTAGGTACACTTTTCTGACCTCTTTCACAAAACAGCAGAGTATATTATTTACCTGATCACTTAGAGGTCCGCTCTCTGCTCTCCTCTGTCTCTCAAATCATGTCTCCCACGGTGTACACAGCAAGCGCCTGCACGCAATTCTTATCTCTCTCGTATGTGCCCAGACTCTCTTGCGAAAAAAGACACACGCACTCACGGCGGAAAGAGAGAAAAAAAACGGTTACGTGCTCTTTCTCTCTCTCTCTTCTCTCTCTCTCCTCTTCGCTACTGCTGCTGCTCTCGCGCACAAAGCCGATTACACCGCGGGCGCGCGCGCGACGTTTGTACACTGTACACTGGTTCGTGTATATGTATATATACTATATATATATACGTTTCTGCGCACACGTTACAATTCCTCCTTCTTCTGCCGCTGAGGAACAGTCGACGTCTGACTTGTAGCCGTTCGACTTTCACCCTGCAAATTTCCCGCGTGCCTCATGCGACGCGGCTGCGGCGGCAGCAACAGCGGCATCCTCCTCATTTATCTCTCTCCTCTCCCAATCTCTCTTCCTCCTGCTCCTTCTCTTAGGGGCGGAAGCAGCAGCAGCAGCAGCAGCCGTGTACCGAACTGTCGAGGATGGGGGCGGAGGTTTCATGTGACGACGCTCCTCATCTCATCTCTCTATATATACTGGTACAATATACGCATATATGTACGAGAGATAGAGAGAGGGGGAGAAAACACAGAGATGTATATATATATATATGTATACATACACAGACACACACTTTGTGTTCCCCCCTTCGTCGCGCGCGCGAACAGCTGAAAAACCCAAAAGGCGCCTGGGTTCACATATACACTCGCGGATTTCTGTACCACCAACATACACATATACGCGCGCGCACGCCCGTGCTGCGTCTGCTCTCTCGCGAGACGCGCGCGAGCGCACTGTGCAGGCAGACAGTGCAGTAATGCAGTGCTATGGTCGTCGAAAAGCGAGAGTGAAACGCTATTGCAAGAAAGAGCGCGAGATATATATAGAGGTATATATATATAGAGAGAGAGAGAGAAAGATAGAGAATGGCTCGTTCCCAGGCGCGCACGCGCGCTATCCTTTTCCCACTACACTGCCAAGAGTGTGCGCGAGCTTGAGCGGAGCGCGCTGTCGCCGTTTTCGCTTCAACGGGCGTTTTTTTTGCGCGCTGATTGACTGTTATGACTGTGTGCGTGGGGAGAAAAAAAGGTGGGGGACGTGTATATGTGTGTGAACGTGCAGGCTGGTTTGTAAGCTAGCGAGGATAATGAGGCGGGTAAATAAAGGCTGTGTGCATGTACGCGGTAACGGGGTTTTATAGTGTGTTAATTATTAAGAAAACTCCTTTTTTTATAACGGAGTTTTTTAATTTTGAGTCTTTTAGTTGTTTTGCACTACTAACAGAGTATATGCAATGACTATTTTTAGCCATTTTTTTTAAAAGAGAACGATAACGGCTAACGTTCTTATCAAAACAAAAATAGTTTGAATGATTCTTTAACGTATCGTAGTATAATTTTGATGCTTTTTGCGCCATATTGGAGCACTGGGTTAAGTTACTGGATAATTTCATAAAAAGATGTTACAAAACATCTTTCAAAATTAAAAATAATTCTACAACTATTTCTAACAAATGTTGTATAACGTAGTTTCCTGTGTACTAGAGCTTGATATTGGTTGAAATAAACAAGATGGATCAATCGCCGCTTTGATACAGCGGGATAACCGCCACCGGTGATAAGGCACATGAGTGAACTACAGAATCGCTTAAAAAATCATCTCCAATATCTAGATATGCGTTATCAATGACGTGGAAAGATGGTTTTATCTTGAACACCAATTAATAGGTAGTCAAAGTAATAATTAGTAAATTTTTGTTAGGAACTTTACAGCAAAATTGTAATTTAATTTTTGATGATATTCAAATTTCATTTATTATGATAAAACTTAATAGGTCAAGTCGTAACTTATAGAGGTCATGTAGATGAAAGTCCAAGATAACAGTATAGATAAGATAATAGATACTTTTCAAAATTCTGTCCAAATTTCTTTTCGTTTTTGTTCAGAACTATCATCGAATTCTCACTTTGTCCGATTGAAAACAAGTAGTTAAATGACTTTCAATACTTTTATTTTATGAAAAAAGCCTAATCCTCGCCAATTTATTCTTTTCTAGAGGTTATGGGTGTATCATCTCATCTTGCCGATAACTCAGTTACCTGTGCGCACCGACATCTAGGAGGCGCGCACCGGAAGTCGACTTCGACCGTCCACTCGTTCCGGGGAAGCAATCTACACGGACGACACAGGGAAAGCCAGACGAGGACGCGACTCGCGTATATTTATATATACGTATATCTGCTGAAACCGGGGACTATACTTCCCGCATTTCTCATCAATTTTACGAACGCGCATAGCGCGACTTTTCGACGGTTTACGCTCGCTTCTTTTTGCCGCGCTTGAGGGACGGTAGTAGTGGCTGCTGCACGCACACCTTCTATCTCTCTCTCCCACTGCAACTTGTGTATAAAAACTCGTCGCCACTCTTCCCACCACACAGGACAGAATCCGTGGCGTGTGCGTTGTTTAGGTAGTAATCTATATAGCTTCGCGCGCCGAGGTAAAAGAGAGGGAGATACGCAACGGCGCGTGCAGAGGATCTTAGTTGGCGTTCATCGGATAACTGGTATATAACTCACGGTACACGTTTCTTTCGATATATATAGATATACACATATATACCTAATATACGAAAGATTCGCGCGTCGCGAGGGGGAAGCTAAAGTTCTCTCTCACGTTCGTGTGTGGCTTAAAGTGTGTGCGAGTGTGTACTGAAGGGTGCGTTTGTTGTTTTCGTTGCAGAGAACTAGAGGAAGACGAGATGTCGGGTATCGCAAACGCTAGGCTCTCCGAGGAGCGAAAAGCCTGGAGGAAGGACCATCCCTTTGTAAGTTCTATACATATATAGTATATTATACATATTGCATGGTTACAGCGTGCTGGCGCTGGAGTAGAGGTTAAGTTTTAGCCGCGCGCGGCCACTGCTCCGGTATCAGGAGTTACCGTGTGGCCGGCTTTTTATCGAGCGGCTGGTAAGTATGATAAGCCGCGAGAGTTTTCTGTATAATCTTTGATGGAAAATAAAGTATCGCGACTGCACGCGAGTGCGCTCACTTCTGACTTCTGTAAACAAATGCCGCTCTTGCGCGTTAGCTCTAAACCTAACCTCTACGCCAATTTATGCTTGCAGATTCAATGATTTTGAATAAAAGAATAACTGATTTTTGGGGGTACGAATG
The DNA here is from genome assembly GCA_035583055.1 of Torymus tubicola. Classification (NCBI taxonomy): domain Eukaryota; kingdom Metazoa; phylum Arthropoda; class Insecta; order Hymenoptera; family Torymidae; genus Torymus; species Torymus tubicola. Next base: position 35,492,395 of record JAWWEQ010000010.1, on the reverse strand, counting down.
GGGCTAGATGATAACTATAATTTTTCGTTTGTTTTGGCCTAGCATGCATTCTAGATCATTCCATTAGTAGACTTTCATTCATCTAGATTATGTCATCTTTAGATGATTAATCTGGACTTTTTCCTTCATCTTAGTCTTTGTCCTCTTATCTTTATCTCATCTGAAAATTGGAAAACTTCATCTTATCTAGATGATGTGTTTGTATAAAGTCTTCATCCCCTAGTTCAAGTTGACTCCTTTTGCAGAGACCTTACTACCAAGGTCACAATTAAACCTATGTAATTTATAATTAATTAAATTAATTTAATTTTAACACTTTCAGTATGGTGCAAGTAATATATGGATTATGAATTATTAATATATTTTACTATTTTTATAAGATTGTAAAACTTCTATATTTTTTTTTTTTTTTTTTTTTCTTTTATTATGTTATTTAACATTGCTCTGTCTGCCCCTTTATGGTACTAATCAACGACAAAGGTCTGCGTTGTTTTGGTAAACAAAACATTTGTATGAAACAGTAGCTCTTGTATCAATTGGTGAAGATCTGAGACTCAAACTCGGCTTGACGAGTAATTAATCCCAATCTTACCGAATGATAATTAACTTGTATAATTATTCATATTTTTAATATAATATCTAATCTATTATTAAAATTTTCACTTAACCACTCACAAATTAATGAAAATTGTTTGATATATTAGCAGCACTGAAAGTATTAATAAATAAAATCTTATGTCATTACTTATAATCCATGTAATTATTTCAGGGATTTGTTGCTCGTCCAACAAAAAACCCAGATGGCACGCTGAATTTGATGAGTTGGGAATGTGCAATACCCGGCAAGAAAGGAGTAGGTTTCATTACAAATTGAACAACTATTTGTTGAATTTCATCATATTTCACTATCCACATTTTTAGACTCCCTGGGAAGGTGGCTTGTACAAATTGCGCATGATTTTTAAGGATGATTATCCTTCAAGTCCACCAAAATGCAAATTTGAGCCCCCTCTATTCCATCCAAATGTGTACCCATCGGGCACAGTCTGTTTGTCTTTGTTGGATGAAGAAAAGGATTGGAGACCAGCAATCACAATTAAGCAAATTTTGCTTGGCATCCAGGATCTGTTGAATGAACCAAATGTCAAAGATCCAGCACAAGCAGAAGCCTACACAATTTATTGGTATGTATAAATATTTTTTACTTACAACATCACTTATCACCATTATATATTTTATTTTCATAGTATTAGGATATATTAATATAGTAAATTAAAAGAAAAAAAACATAATTCTAAACTTAATATTTTAATGTTTATTTATTGAACAAACATTAGCTGAATGTCAATAAACTCTAAGAAAAAATGTATCTAGTAGAAGAAATTTTAATTTATATATATATATATCTGTAAATGTTTATTAAAATTATTTACTATGATTATATCCAATCAGCATAAATAATGATATTGATTGTACTTGATCAAGTTGTTAACAAATTTTTATAACTTTTTTATATAATCCCATGTTGATTTCAATGTTATTTTTTTTGTTTTTGTTTAGCCAAAATCGGTTAGAATATGAGAAACGAGTACGAGCCCAGGCAAGAGCAATGGCCCCTCAAGAATGAATCGTCTATTGAAACACCAGCGCTGATCAATGTGAACATTGCGCCTCGCTCCTAGGAATTTCCATGTCTTGTCTATCCCTGTAACATTCAATATTAGAGCGCAGTGACTTTCACACTTAATCAACGATTTTGTATCCACCTAAACTACTCCAATTCAGAGATGGCAAGATATACAGCACTCCTCTAAATCCTTTGCTAATATTTATTTCTTCTGAATATATCGGCATTAAATATTGATTTAATTTAAGTCAAAATGATTCCTTGCGTAAGTTGAGAGTAACTTGAACTAGATGAGAAGCTCTTAATTAAACTTATCTTTTCATTCATTAGAATTAGCTCGCTGGCTGTCGAAAGAAATATAAATTGTGTTTTATTAATTACTAAATCGACCGAGCTAAATCAGGATTTGAGTAAAATTTTTCTAAAAGTCACACTGAGAAAATATATACAAGGAAAAAAAATAATGCACGAACATTGGTGGTGTGAATTTGACCTTTTTAAGTGTTCGAGTTCTATGAGTTAAAAACAAATTTCGATAGCGTTTTTCATTTTTGTATTTTAGGTAAAAGTATTTTTTATAATAATTATAAACATTAATATTAACGATTATCACTTATGGATAATAAAGTAATGTATTATAGCGAATACTTGATATACTTATTTGGAATCATGTCCATTACCATGTACATAGGCCATCAAAAGTGAAAAACCTTCTAATTGATATGAATTTTAATGTAATCATTCAAAATCTAAACAAAAATTGATGTCTCCTAGTATAATAAATACAATACTCAAAAATATTAATTAGTTATGATTCTTAAAGTAATTTAGAAAATGAATGAACAGTAATCCTGTTAATTAATTGCACTAGTAAAGATCTTGTAGAAATGAACTGGAAAAAATGTTGGAATCCCAAAATCATATAATTACAAATGCACATATTCTTGATTAAAGAAATAGTCGTGCAAAATGTTTAATTTTGTTTTATTATTTTTCCTTTTAATTTTAATGCACAGAAACTTACTTTGCCTTGCATAATTATGTAAAAATGTAATTTACAGTTTTTACTGAAATAAATTTTTCCTAAAATTTCTTAATAAAGGATCTTGAGATAATTATTCAAGAAACAAGATAAGCTTTTGTACATTAAATTTCAACTAAAAACAAAATAGATATTAGGCACTTTGAATGACTACTTCTTTAATGAACAGTATCTACATTTAAATGACTCATTTTGGATTTCAAAATTTTTTTCATACTCATTAACTCTACATCTATCAATATCAACATCTAACAACCTTAAGTACACATATGCATACACGTAAGCTTAATTAAAGAGTTTGTGTCTTCCTAAACTAACTTTCACTTTGAATTACCATGACGTTTGAATAAGCTGTAAACTGTCTAACCTCATAAATAATTAATTCGTCAATGCTTTACCAACTAGTCACCTAAGGCCGGTACAACTTTACACCAGTTGCGCTGAAACTGTAAATTTTTCATTCAACATTAACGCTCATGTATATACATCCCACTATCGTTCACCTAACAAACTACATCTATCATCTCGCAAAAGATAACACCTATACGAATCATCTACACAAGATACACCGCAAGCCGATCGTCATCTACTTCTCCCAGATAATTTCTACCTCGCCCTCGGCAATGAACATAAGGTGTGTGATTCACACCAACGTATAGAGCGACACTTATATATTACCGCTAATGCTCGCATCCAAGGCCGCTCTATATTTAGAACCTTCTAGACTCCAGCACGACGCACCTGTTAATCAACGTATAGGAAAAAAAAAGCAAAATTATCACCTCTCTTGAAAACATACAAGCCGTGTACCTTACAACCAAACAACAACCTCATCTTCCTTTGTTATACCTTTCCACCTATACTATACAAAACGTCGACGGTACGCATAATGACATCATCATCGTCGTCGCATCATCATCATCATCATCCTCACGGCAAAGGATTATAATTATATTCACGACGACAACGCGCGCGCGCGCGCTCGATATTCAAATTCGAACGTCGCCCGGCGTATACGTGCACCAACACACGCGCCTCCGAGCTGTGTATAGGTATATTGATCGTGCGCCTATGTGTCTTATACACCTCTGCGCACGTATACACCAACGTTCTATTACCGACGACGGTTTGCACATAGCCATCAGTTCGCGCGCGATTCTCCCCCGCGCAACAGCTCACCTTTGTACCTACACATCCTGCGTATAGTATTATACCCTTCGTTTTTTCTACATACAACATATATAACCGTGTACTCTATATATATACATACAATATTCCAGCACCGTGTTCCATTCAAAAACGTGGCCCCCGGGGGTAAAGCGCAAAAAAAAAACGTGTATATATATAATACAAGAGCTTGGCGCGCCTGCGCGGCTGATAAGCTTATATTCGCCCCCACCCTTTTCTCGTCCCTCTCTCTCTCTATATATATACATTACGGAGGATAAAAAGAGTGCGCGCGCGCACGCCCGGGGCCACAGATCGAGACTCTCTCGCGCGCGCGAGAGCTACACCATACATACATACATATAACAACGCGCGCGTGCGCTTATAGTGTGTGCGTGTGCTGAGAGAGTGCGTATATTACATAGCGGGGTGCGGTGTTAGTGTGTGCATACCTATATATATATATATATATATATATAAACCACTATCTCTGTCAGACACGTACAGTTAAGTCAGTTGGAAACATGGCGACGTACTCGATGCAGCGGCTCGATGCCGCTCTCCTCTGGCTCTGTCTCCTTGGCGTTGGTATATCCTATTACGCTTATAGCGTCGAAACTGCCAAGGAACGCGACAAGAATTACCAGCCACTCTGCGACATCAGTGAACATGTCAGCTGCTCCAAGGCCTTCATGTCCGAGTGAGTGCGTGTGTATATGTGTATATATGTGATAGAGAAAGAGAGAGAGAGAGTATGATATGAACGCAACCACTTGCGTGCATGCGGGCGCTTTGTTTTGGTCGCGGTAGCTCTCTGCTGATATATAGATGCACGTATATATACGTGTGTAGCTTCAACTCGCACACCGCGGTGCTCCGAGATGTAGAAACCGAGGTACTTAATTAAATGTGTTTCGCTATGTTTAATACCGAGTTTTCGTGTATATTGATCGACTGTATCGATTTGCAACAACTCGCCCTTACATATATATATATACACGCGCGGACGCTTTATAAACTGTTGCTCCGAAATGGCTGCGAATTCAGCGCGCTGTGTGCGTGATGACATTATGCCCCGTACATAATATATGTTTACATTAACGTCATCGCTGCGAGCCGCGCAGGTAATAATTGCGGCAATTGACCATCGTTACTTTTTCAACGCCCCCGCGCGTGTATATATATATATACTCTTGCCGGCTCGCGTTATACTGAATGTATATACATTTCCTCGCGATGTTATATCTATATATATTATAAAGCTTGTTTGCGAATGTCGTCGTCGTAGCTGTCTACATGACGCACCTACTTAACAGAAGTGTAGTCGTCTGGCTTTTACATTGTGGAGTGAAAATTTTCAAAGTAAAACTAGTATAATGTATATAACTTTCTCGGTTGTCGCGTGCGCACTCATCGAATATTAATCCTTGGCACTTGTAAGTGTATATATATATATATATATATATATATATATATATATATCGTTCGCGCGATCGCTGCGAGAATTATACCTCGTTTACACCTAATCCCTTAGCGCAACCGAAAAAAGGGAGACACATTAATTTCGCTAAGTATTATATAACGAGCGCGAAGCGCGCGCATAAAGATCGACCTATATTATCTTATCGATCGAATATTTTCGGAGCAAAAATATTACGACGCAAAGGTATGCTAAAGAATCCAAGGTTATAACTATACTATATACGAAAAATTCATCTCTCTGTCTCTCTCTCTCTCTCTTACTCCTTTTCGTCCGTCTAAACAAGGCAGAACTACTTCCAGGCTATGCGCGCGCGCGGGCGGGGGGCACGTTTGTTTTCGCTTCGCGTCGGCGTCTGGAATTTCTTTTTAAAATTTTAACGATCGTTGCGTCGATGGATGCTTTACGAGGGAGTATACATATACGTATACGTATACTTTCGTAAATTTAGATAAGCCCGTACTGTGCTGTATAGAATGGGATAAACAGATTTCGGCGGCTGTCGAAAGATATGTTTTTACGTTCTTATACATCCTCTTCTTCTCCTCCTTTTTTTTTTGATGCTTTCTTGTTATACTTGTAATAATCGTTATATACGAGATTGGAGATGACGCGATCGCTCGCGCGTGTTTATAATGCATGTAATTTATACCGGAATATATTTTCGGCGTCAAGAGCGTGGGCTTTATATATATATCGACGCGTTATTACTATGTAAGTCCACGACGACGCCTGTCTTCGTCGTGTGCTTATTGAAGCGTGTCGAAGGCTTCGTACGTGTATATATAGTTATATATATACGTTGTAAGGAAACAAGTTGTTATTTAGTATCACGGTTGAACGGATTTTTGACCTTTTTATTTTCTACACTGATACCGTGAAATTATACCGTGCATTAATCGTTTAGGTATACGGAACAATTATTATTTGTTTTTTAATGAACGGCTACGTGGTGTTTTGAGACACTATAGGGAAAATGTCAATATTTAATGAAAATACAATAACGATGCTGTATATAGTACTTATCTCTCCCGTCAACGCGATACGAAAATAACTTGAGACTGTTATCGCGAGCGAGCTTCAATACAATGTTCCTCCTATATATTTATTGTAAAGAAATAATATTCTATATACATTGAATAACTTTCTACAGATTTATCTCTTGTATATATATATACGTATGCACTTCGATTTTTCATATCTCTCTCTTTCGCGTGTTGCGTCAAAACGATAACTTTTGGATTGGATGTTCTTAAGAAGATTGTTTTTTTCTCCTCCTTTATCATTTTCCCCCACGCGCGCGCGCATGCAGCTTGTTGTTTGCCAATTTGCAAAGCGAAGAATTTAATCTTATTTTCACAGATACGGCAAGGGTTTTGGCCTAATTCCAAAGGACTCGCAGCTACACTTGCCAAACAGCATATTCGGCATCATTTTCTACACGCTCGTGGCCTCACTTAGTAAGTATAACATTTTGCGAATTAGCCTTGACTATATATAATATCCCCTTTTATTTTCGGAAAAAACTTATAGCTTTAACGACAATTGTACTTTTTAAAAAAATTATGGAGAAATGAATGTATTTCAAGCGTATGGTGGTGGAACTATGTTAATGAACTTTTGATAATACGAAGTAATTTACGATTTTTCAAATGAATTCCATAAATAAACTGAGAGATAAATAATATTTTCTTATCGTACAGTGTAACAGATTAAAAGTAACTTTCCAGTATGTTATAATCACTATGGAACATTAGAAATCAATAAATGAAAACAGGAAAGAATGATTAAAAATTTACGATATTAGTCATTTATACGTGAAATTTTGTTTAAATTATCTGCACCATCTATTACTTTTATTCATAAGTACTCGAAGAACAGCCTACTACGATGATAAAATAATCATTACGAGCAATCTGTACGAATAATTCAGAAGCAATTTAGAATTCTCCCTTTCCGAGCTCTTCACTTTATGAAATTTTAAAATTTCCATAATATACTAACATCCATCCGTTTATTATTCCCTTCTTTTTCAGGCCTGTTCAACCACTACTGGAACACGGCGTTGATGGTACTCCTGACCTTCGTCTCGAACCTTTTCACCCTCTACCTGATGCGCGTTCTCTACCTCCTACAGGATGTCTGCCTTGTCTGCGTATCGACGTACATACTCAACGCTATGATTTTCGTGCTCTCGCTGCGCAAGATACGCGAGATTCATGGGGAATCACAGAAGAAACGCAAGATCAAATGAATGAGTCGACTACAACTTGACGGCCGATCTTATCAATTAATAATTAATAATAATAATAATACTCGAGCCTTTCTCGCAGCCGAAGCCTCCGCCGCGCTTTTTACACGTGTATTATTGTAAACATTCTTATATATCATCGTTTCCTCTACGTAATAGCTTATTTTTTTACGTATATATATATGTATATTATGTACTTTTGTACGTGTACACACACACACATACACCCACATTCCTTTTTCTATGAAGAAAACATAACAAAGCTTTTTGCATTTTTCCGCGGGCCTATATATTATACCAAAAACGCGATGCACTGTAAGTGCGCGCGCATATGCACGTGTGTGTGTTATCTTTTTCGAGGGTTTCGTTTCGTGGTTAAGATCAAATGACAAGCAACTATATATATATATACGTCACGCACGGTTTATGCGTATGTATTGTTTTTTTTTTGTATTTGTTATTTATACGTTGTAGACTTCTTATATAGAGAATTATTTATTGATCCATAATAGTGTTTCTTATATTTTTTTTATTTTCCATTGTTAATGTTTTTTTTTTTGAGAGATGTTATAATTTTTAAGGTCAGTAGCTAGTAGTGGTTAAATCGCAGGCTACAAACAACACAGCGCAGCGACAGACAAACAGAAATAAAATTGGTCGACTCCCTAACGACAAAACTATTATCGTAGATGAAAAAACAAAAATAAAGAAACGCACGCGTAGTGTTCTCTCGAAAGATTATATTTTCTCGGTCGAGTATATTAGGTGTGTGTGTATAAAACGCAAATCTGCGTACAGGCGTACTCGACGCAAATGGCAGCGGCACTCTGTCGTCAATGTGAATTAATCCATTATCTCTTAAACGGAAGTGTACAATTTATTACAAACTTATACAATTAGAGCCTAAATATTCTATATATATATTTTTTTTTCGTTTTAAAGAATGAAGTTAAAGAAAAGAGATAGAAAGGAGAAAACGTTTTGTCGAAACAGATAAATCAAACGTCTGCGTAGACACATATGAGAATATTTTATAAAACTCAAGATTCTTCGAAAAAGATATTATATGTATAAAGATATATTGTCGACGACTCTCAAGTGTTCATGAAAAGTTTGATATTGTCAAATATTACAAAAAAAAAGTCTTTTTCTAATCTCTGGTGTATACAAGAACAAAAAAAAAGGATTAAAAAAAAAAACATTACAAAACTGTATATAAATATACATATAAAGCTCTGACTATTGATTCTCCTTGGTCCCCAGAACTCATGCGAGTAATAAAAAATATGCCATATATCTCTTTCTCTCTGTTAATCATCACGCGTTAATCAAAATTGCACTTACATATACATATATATCAATCTTTACATAATAACTTACGGCGTTACACGCGACGACTAACCGTATATATAAAGTATATTATTCAAACTCTTAAGTATACAATGTCAGTGGCACTTAATAAATATTACAATTCAGATTTCCAATGTGGCTGGAAATGCAAACATATTATATATATATAAAAAGGTTACTACTCCCTATAGAGTAAGCAACGCGACTTTTATCAAAGAAAAATCTTCACGGCGTACGAACAAAGTTATTGGCGAAGTAGATCAAAGTATACCCGACCGTGAACATTTTCCTCGCTTCTCTCCCTACTCTCAATAATCATTAATCCTTCCATTCCTGATTAAATCCCTGTTGCTCCTACTGATGCTCGCCAGGATCCCAGGGCTCTTCAACGGTGGCGTCTCGTCCAATCGATTCAGTTGTGAGCTCGACCTGATGTTACTGCTGTATCCGTTTGTTCTTGGCGGTGTGACAATTCCATCGTCTGCAATTTCCACATTAAAGCTCTTACTCCTTGACAACGTGCTCTTATACGTTTTCTCAGGCTTGAGCGGTGGCGGCGGTGGCGGCGGCTGAGTGTTAATCGTCGTCTGCACGTAGTGAGTCGTCTTCGGTGGCGAGGTCACCTGGTTCCGGAACGAGATGTTGATCATACTACCGTACCTTCCTGGCTCTTGATGGTTAATGCTGCTGCTGTTGTTGTTGTTACTGTTGCTGTAGCCGTTTGTCGTCGTTCGACGTGTTGTCGTTGTCGTGTAGTGCTGCTGTTGTTGCTGGTTCTGCTGATGTCGAATGGATGATGTCGAACCATTGCTATAGTTGTGCTGCTGCTGTTGTTGTTGATGATGATGCTGTTGTTGTTGTTGTTGTTGATGATGATGGTGCATCTTGCGGGGTAGAGTCTGAGCGGTGGTGAGACGCTCGCGGTCCGCCTCGCCAAACTCGTTAGCAAGCCTGCTCGTTGATTTGCTCAAACGACCGAGCGAACCCGACTCGCCGCTGGAAAAGGGCAGAAAAGAGCACACACAGGCGTCATGTTTACAGGACTGTTTACTTAGTTAATCACGAGGTTGTAGGTGTATAATGAGTGGGTTGTTTGTACGTGTCGAAGCTTTAGAGATCTTTTTAGCTGTGGTTGATCGATTATTTGAATTTTTTAAACGGTATGTATGGACTATATGAACTTTAGAACGATTTTTATAATTAAATGTTCGAAAATGCAAAGGGGTTTGTTAAAAACAATAATCAATGTTGTGGATTAAAAAAGCTTCGATTAAACATGGTTAATATCTTGATATTTGTAAAATTGATCTTTTAATAATGAAAAAATGTTATTATATAACATTGAACAATAAAAAAAGAACTGTCACTCGTTCAAAACTAAAAAGATCTCATTTTTGATGATTAGTGACGTTTTAATTGATAAGCAGGTGACATGCAGCGATATATGTAGAGGTACGATGAAAGAAATTACTCTGTTTTCAGTTTTAGTACAGAGCTTTTATTGAACACTTTTAAGACCAAAGTATTACATTTGTCTTAAATATATAATCTTACTGTGTACTGTTTTTTTAGTAGAAAAATATATTATATTAATGCTATTTATATAGTCTTCGAGGTAAGTAGAAAAATAGTTTGAGAAATCGAACCTATATTTAATTATCTCTATAATAAATCAGTTTATTAGAAAAGATTTAATAATCGTTAAAAGTCATCATTTAAATGTGTGAAGCGAACGTTAACAAATGCAAAAATATATTAGTTTTTTCTTCATCTCTTGTGATAATCATAGAATTAATTCGAGTTAACTAAAGTCTTGTCTCTATATAAGGTAACTACAATCAATCATATAAAAATATAATTTTAAAAATCAAAGATACCAAAGAACCGTACGTCATATCGAATCAAGACGAAACCTCAAGTACATCATCATCATCATCATCATCATTACCTGTACTCCTCCTCGATAGGTCTGCCACTGCGATGCCTGGACGAATGTGTCCTAGTCTCTCTATATCCCTTTTCCCTTCCATAGATACTCCCTCCGAATGGATCCTCCCCAAGGTAATACCGATGTATCGGTTGTTCACCTCTCTGCTCGTTACTACTAGTCCTGGTGACAGTCTCCTTGGCTACATACTCGTGTCTAGGACTGCTTGCTCTATACTTTGTCTGCGACCTGACCTCACGTGGCGGTGTAGAAGTAGTAGTGATATTAGTGACGACGTTACGTGGTGACCTTGGTGGACGTTCAGGTGGCCGGTCATCGGTAGTATCGTAATCTGGACCCAAAGGTATATTGCGGTCAACTGAGTTGTATTGGAGGTAGGTCGAACTATCGTCGGTCTGGGTGAGTTGGGATGTTGAACTACTGCCTGGGCGCTTGTTACGACGCTCGGAGCTCGCCGAGCGAAGCTTGCCTACGAGCTTGCGGAATGACTCGCCGATCTTGTACTTCGAGGGGCTTGGTGCTGTGGTTAATAAAAGAAGGGAGTTAGGTAATTGATTAACGATACTTGGTATGTTTAAATATACCGCGGCGATTTTATTCAACTGGTATATAGTTAGATGTCTGAAAATATGATACCCATATTTTCAGATCACTTTATTATTCACGCAATGATCTTTATATTCTTAGCAATATTTCGTTATTTAAGATGAAATGCTATAAGAATAGGAATCTTATTTTGAGAAAAGTATCAATAAAAGCTCATCGATCGCGTGCTCGAGGCTGAAATAAACGTAACTCAATTATTCAGCGCGATATCGTGGTTCTGAGTATTGGGTTATCAAACTCGACGGACGATGATTGATCTATATTCTGGCATGCTTTTCACAGATATACATCGAGTCGAATAAGAGCAGTTTTATCGTAACATATCCAGTAAATATAAATGATAATCTATATACTGTTGATGCTTTTTTTTTACTCGTTTGTTGTTACAAGCGTGAAATGTTATACTTTATTTATACTACCTATGTATACACTTCTGTTATTGAATATTTCACATTGCATTCGGGATAAAAATCAAAAGATAACGGTTACATATGTAATAAATCAAAGTAAATACTTTCAATGACTAAATATATTAATAAACATATTTTATTTATACGCGTATATATAGATACCTTTACTTTATGTAAAATAGTTTACTTTATAAATTAAATTTTCAAATAGTTAAGAAGACACTATTTTTTTCAGTATCCATATTAAAGTATCCAATATACTTACACTTCGAAGGCCGTGAATGCTCCTCCTTCTTATCCCTCCTAGCTGGCGACGGCGACACGGACCTCGACTCAGGTGTTCTCGGCCTTGACCGGGTCCTTTCAGGACTATCCCTTCTTCGCGATAGATGCTGCTGCTGATGGTGATGATGTTGTTGTTGCTGATGGTGATCGGATGATCTGCTACCATTGTGACGTGAGCTGCCGTTACGGTGTTCCTCGCGGTTACGACTTTCCCAGGTGCGCTGCACCACGTGTACTGGACTGGCAGCACGTTCGACTGATGGTGGTCGTGGTGGAATCGAACTGTCGTGGTATATGCGTTCGGTCTTCGTATTGATTATCTGGAATGATGGAGCGAAGGGTTTATTTTTGGAGGAGAAACAATTGTATGGTTATACTTTTACAGAAATTTGGAAAAAGTAAAAAATGTATAAGTGTCTGGAAAATGGAGAATCTTTGTGATTAAGGTGGACAGTATTTATTATGCATGACTGCGTCTTTAGCAACTATATTCTCTATAGCACTTTTGCTAATGAATGCGAGTCAAGTGGCTACACTGTAGTTTTCATCTTACGTGTTCTTTAATAAATAATTATTATATTTTACTGTCGACTCCTATTTTGTTTTACTTTAAAGCTCTCAAACTAATAATAGCGCAAACATTGTAATTGTAGAATCGACATTTCAACTGTATAGTATTACTATTTTATTACGAAATTTTTTCTGCACGTATATAGTCTTTCGATTTTTTATGTTTTTTGTAAAACAATATTTTTCGTCACTGCTTGTAACCATTATTACCAAAGACCGTTTGAAAAAACGTAAACAAAAAAAAATCATTTCGTAAATGAAGAAACCAGAATTTTTTATTAAGGCTATATTAACGTATTTTATGTTCTACTTTGTAACAAACTATAAAACTGTTTCGTATATACAATGAAGAGAAATAAAAAAGACATCGACTGTCATCAATAAAAACTAAACAATACACATTTCCACGAAAAAGGCTCCTCGCATAAATTTTACCACGGATTATATATACTTCAAATCGAGACCGAAAACAAGACGAGATTCTTATACACAGAAAATGTTTTTATTTCTTTCGAAGAACCACGCGCGTTTCTCGGTGGCCTTATATACCACATCATCCAACTTTTTCCACTTAAAGCCCACATTAACGTCAGCGTTATGCATACATTAGCCTTTTTATGCGTACGCGCGCGCGTATAATTTAACCTGCTAAACTGCGCTTCTCTCTCTCTCTCTCTCTGCACAGACACAATGAAGAGACGAAGTGTATATATATAGCTTTATACTGTATTTCATTACACGATCAGCGACGCCGCGTGAGAAAAAAAAATCCAATCCTCTATATATAAACACGCGCGCGGATACGAAGAATTAGTGTATCATAAATCGCTGTCGCCTACATTATGTATAATACACATAATATCTTCATATTAAATCGTCAATCTTACAGCACGAGTATATATATTATAGGTTTCACTTTCGATCCTAATTCTATCTCCATACCTGTTCACGTGCTTTACGTCTCATTGGCGGTGACGGTGGATCAACCTTAGGCCGCTCGTGCGGTGGGGAATGTCGTTCCTGGTGACGTCGCGACGTGTCGTACGTACGCGAGTACGACGATTCCTTGCGGCTGTTGTTATTGTTGTTCTCGATTGGCACGTGGTGGCCGTTATGTCGGGACGACGAGGATGTTTCTCGTGTTGTCTCCACGATGTATTGCGAAGGCGAACGTGCACGCGTCAAGTGGCTGCTGCTTTGTTTTTCTGGAAACCGAGTGGAGTTGGAGTTGTTTTGTGAGGGTTTTTGGAATTGGTATAATACTTGCACTGAGAATTATAGTTCGATCTTTTTCTTTGAAAGGAATTCTTTTTGTAAAGATCTTTCAATAATGAGCGAACTTAAATTTTTTCAATGAAGTACAATTGAAAAATTATTCGTTCTTTTGATTTTGAACGAATAATTTTTTGCTTTCATTATTCTAGTACCAAATAATTACCATATATATTTAATATTATAGTGTAAAATCATTATATGTGTATTAGAATCTACATTCAATTTTGCAAGTTAATAATTAAAATCCAAATTATCCCTATACGATTATATTGTTAGATTAGAGAATTCTAGAAGAAAGCATATTATTATTTCAGTTTGTTTTATTCGCATTATTAGTAGTAAGTTTTTTTTTTAATATTGGTGTAAATTACAAAGCCAAAAATTATTTTTATCGTGCTTAATCAATATACTAGACAATTCTTATATATGAGCATAAATATATTTATCTAGAACTAACGAATAAAAACCTGTCAAACTAAAACTACTACATCTACACTCCCCTATGAAATAAAAGACAAAAAAAAAAACAATTTGTACCAACTAAGTAATACATATAAACCCGTATAAAATCATTTCTGTTCCACAAACCACCGACCGTCAGCTATACAAAGACAGCCTTTAATTATATAACTATACACATAAACAAAAACAAACAACAACAAATCGCACGCACCAGTGGTGGACTGATATCTCTCGGACCACTCGCTGATGCCCTGAAAGTATCCACTAGGCGATGCCGAACCTCTCCCACTCTGTTGCCTCGTCGTCGTCTCCCTTTGATACTGCTGCTGTTGTTGCTGTTCTTTCATCCTCTGCTCTCGCCTCTGCTGTTCATGTAGTAATCTATCTCTAGGTGAACAGGACGACTTCATCGTGACGTTGATGTAACTCGTACTGCTGCTGTTATGTACCACTGGCTCGTCGTCGTCGTTGTTGATTGAGCCATGTGATGACCGTGATTCGCTACCAAAATGACTCTCCAGCCACTTTGACGTTTCGAATTTACGCGCTTCGTCCTCTTCTTCCAGATCGAGAGGTTTTCGTGTCAACGCGTCTTTACGAGCTGCGGCGGCTGCTGCTGCTGCTGCAGCTGCAGCTGTTGTAGTCGTGGTAGTGGTTGTTTGATGGTTGTGGTTCGTTGGACTGTGGTGGCGATCCGTTGTGAAGCCTGTATAGGTGGGGTTATTGCAGATTTTGGTTTCGGCCAGGTGGTTTTTTTTAATATGACACAGATCTACGTGTGCCTTTGGGGTGCGTGGTATGTTTTTTTTTCTCTCGTTTCTTTTTTTCATGCTGCCTTCGAGTCTTATCTCGGGTTTATAGAAAGTTATGTGGTGACAACGATTGAAAATACTATATGGTGTGTAAAATTTAGCAGAACACTTGTCAATGAAAATCATTTACACTTGAAAGTGTAAATAACAAAAAGAAATCTTCAATTATATATATAAGTATACTCAATTTCTTCTTAATGGTAAGAACCCTTGCAGCGTATTACTTAACAAACGTCTCGTTTTGTTTTTGCAGATAAGTAAAATTTCAGGCATATAATCAGATTATAAGTAGTGATATTGCTAAAAAACAGCAGCAAACCGCGTATATATACGCAACGTATATACTGGTAAAAGGTAAAAACTCGATGCGAGTATGGAATTGCGCGAATTCACTTTCTTCCATTCGCAAAAAAGTTTAATTTCATAATACCGCAATTCAGCCCGCAAAGTAAGTATACACGTATACCTCGCACAATAATAACAAGCTTTTAATGATATATACCTTTTTATTTTAAATTTTTAACATCTTATGTACGCACGTATAAGTACATACGATTATCATTTTCTCATCTCCCCGCGCGATCGTCATATTAGCTATTAATTATTCTTTTGTTATTCAGCGTTATTAAACCATTAATACTTTAGTAATATGCATAATTTAATGAACCGTGTAAGCGTGAGATACATCACAGCTGTTAAGAATCAGGGCAAAGCGTGGTAATATATATTATATGAGAAAAAAATAGGGTAAAAACCAAAAATTCTTCTTGTGCAGGTACTTACCATGTTTGTGAAGTCTATTGGGACGTACACCAGGTGGATCGGTGGGCCAATCGCCGGTACGCTCAGCCTCCGTTGTTTCTGAAACGAAACGCATCTCGCGGCCGACACGCTCGCCGTTCTGCACGTAATCGACGATATCCTCGTCGCGGGTTTTCACGTAACGTTGCGTCGCTTCCTTACGTATCTCCCGTGCCTCGTCTAACTCGTCGCCGACGCCAATTGGTAGCTCGTCGTCTTTGATCTGGAATTCATAAGGACGTGAGTGAGGGTGCGGTAATTGGGGTTGTATTATAGGGATGTCCGAGAAAATGGATATGTTTCATGCAAATTGTGCAAGTTGTTTATACGTTTTATTTCTAAGAATGGAGCATCGTTTTCGATATAGCCTTTAACCTTTTGAGAAATCGAAATTTTGTTCATGAAACGAAGCTTAAATTAAGGTCTTTTTCCCTTCATTTATATAAACTTTTTAATTCATGTATACATAAACGAAATATTCATTAAGCTATAACTAAAAAAGGAACTTCATTTTCATAAAAAATAGTTCATTTTAGATATAAAATAACACATAAAAAGTGGTCCCTATAATTTTAGTCAGATCCAAGACTCGTGTTTCTATGGTGCTCTTTCAGTAAGTTAATTAATTTAATCTTTTACAATGACAGATGATACTTTTCTTAATTATCCCTTTAACCAACTTGCTCAACCAATTTTATTAGAATCTATTTAAATAATAACGTAAATAAAAAGATTTTCATCACATTGTTCTGAACCAACGTATAGATAAGCCAGACAGGATGACTATTTTGCCTTGCGTACTTTTAATATAATTACTAAAAAATTCTATACTTTACGCTCATGCGAGACCCACAAGTATAAAACACGCATAAGCCGATAATGTTTGCCACTCCCAAAAAGACCATTCCCCTCGCGCCACCATTCGACATCGAAAAGCACTTTACGCGGCTATTTTTAATATAATATATAAACCTCACGATAATACTTTACGCACATATTACTCCATTCAGGTGCGATATGATGAATATCGAGCGGTTCAGTGATAATTAGCGTCGTAAATCTGCGCGACGTTTGTGTATATAATACGGGAGTATATAAGTATAATATAAAGGTAAAAGATCATCGCGCGTGCGTGCACCAGATTTACCTTGATTTTGTTAATTAGACGTATATACGGAGGGTGTCGCATAAAGTTTTTTTTGTCGCTTTTTTTACTGGCCATTTGTCGACAAATTTAATTACAAAAGCTTGGATAAAGAGTATATGGACAATAAGAAACGGTTCTGTAGAACTTATATGTATCAATTTAAATTTCCTTTTTGTGGCGATTATCGTAGAGGATTGATAGAATAATTTGCGGTGCATTAGCATATACTCTGCATTAAGTTTACAAACAATCGAAAATGAAAATTTATTACGTCGAGGTACAACGTTTGATATCTTTAAAAAAAAATGTTTTCATATTCATCGGTATATACCCATTAAACTTGTCGTTTCTTATTATTTTTGCGACAGAATATTATATATCCGTATTCGTATAAAAAATTTTTAAAAACTCAAGACCACGGAAAGAAAACTTACCAGTATGGATCATAAATAAATTTTTTTGCACTGATTCAGAATTTTTACTTCGTAATCTTTATATATACACGCGTTTTCTCCACGGAAATACCTTTCTGCACTTTCAACAATTTTTTAATCGTTTCTAATCACATATACAGCGCATTAACTCTCTATATATACCGCGCATTTTCCTCAAGCATCGTAATGAGACGAGGCATTTGATTGCCAGCGAATAACATAACATCAGCCGCCACCCGCACAGTACGCGTATATACAACGCACGACAAACTCTACAGCGTTAATTTGACAGTAAAGGATTACGTCCTACATCGCCACACACGTATATATACATACGAAAATTAATTTCCCCTCCTTACCGTTACACGTACGCACATAAGTTAGCCGGACAATTACCCCAAAACAATGCACGCATAATCCTTCCTCCTATTCCTTCTGCTTTTTTATTCAGCCCAAAAACGAGGCTCACTATAGTATAATATACACGCCTCGAGGGCATATAATACTTATTACGCATGAGAGTGACATTAGAAAGTCGGCTAATTACGCGCGTATATATACACTTTGATTAATCTCTCAGCCGTCGCTCATCCCACGCGTCGATAAATCCTCGCAATGCGATCGTTGGCCCTCGCGCGTTATATATACGCGCGGCATTAATCACTCGGAAAAAGTGAAAAGCATTATGTATATATAGGCGAACGGGCCAATCAGCAGTTACACGAGATAAATCATGAACGGGATCGTTTGTGTTAAGTATATCGCGAATTGGCATGTGTACGAAGTATGTATGTGGGTAATTAGGTGGACGGAGTTAATTAAAGAATTGTGTATATGCGCGTTGTTTGTTTTTCGCGATGGATAAATATTGGATGTTTAGAATAAACTTTCCTTGAGTTTATACATATATATGTTACGTAGATCGATGAAATTATACGTTTACTTGAAGGTTTAATCGTTATATTCTCAAGTTTTGGTCTTTATTCGCGGAATTTACGATTTTAATTTACAATGAAGTCACGAGATTGACGGGGGCTATCAAGGTAAAATTCTTAAGCGATCGCTCATGGGTTATTATTATGTAAGCAAAACGGTAATTACAAATTAATCTTTAAATCTTTTTACGGGTAAAGGAAAAATTTAATGCCTTTTAAAGCCGCGTGTGTGTAAGGTATATAACTTTAAAATAATCACCGGATGTTCAAAATTATATATAATATTGTTGTACACATAAGGCAATGGAGTTTTTAAAACTTTGGAAAGTATGTACATATACTCAATCAATAAGCCTGCACATTCAACAATTCATAAAATAACTATTTCTTTCTTTCTTTTCACATCAAACTTTCAATATACGCATGCGCGTTGGTTCGTTTCTCCAACACGTGGGAAATAATATATATAGTGTACCTAAATTTCACGCGTTTAAAATCCCGGAAGACCTATACGACAACGACGACGACGCGTTCCAAACTGACTTTCTAATTGGCGCTTAATCAACTCTTCTCCAGTCTATAAATCACAGGCCAAACCTATATCAAAATTAGTCCGTATGGTTGTTTCTCTTTAAATGCTCGCGAGCTGTAACGATCCCTAATTACGCTCTATATATATATATATATATATATATATATATATATATATAATACAGCGACATTCGACGCTCGTGGTTTCCAATCCTCGTCACCTCCTTTCTCAATTGCCTATAAGAAAAAATCTTATACTCGCGTATACACAGATACTATTATCAAGCTCTCAATTTTTCAGCATTCATTCGTCGCTACTCACGGTTCGATTATTATTATACGAAAATACGCACACTTTTTATCAAAATTCTAATATATATAGGAAACGAAAGTATAATATAAAGAACAAAACCAACGTAACAACTCACCTCCTCGTGTTCGACAGTAGTCTTCCTCTCGGTGACGATTTGCCCGTCTTTCTTCAGCTCGCTCTTCTCTAGCGTACGTTCCGTGTCGACGACCTTGTTCGACCTCGTCGTATGCTGGAGGACGCGCGGACCCGCAGGCTGCTGGGCGGCCAATTGACGCGTCGACTCGGCGAGTGCGAGCCTCAGGTCGCCCCGGTTGTTGCGCACTGCCTGCAGATACGCCTGTACACACACATATATCGTAACATTCTTATACATGTATATATTATTTTTTCTTCCACATGCATACATACATACATACATACATACAGGTGGAATGAAAAGTACAGAGGTATTATTGTAATCGTTGCGGTGAGTGCTGGTATTGACGATGGAACAAGAGGGATGATGTTTTTGTGTACTACAGTGGTGCAGGTATATATAAGTGTACGCAACGCGCAGGTACGGAGAGGGAGAAAAAAAGTATATATATATAATGGTATGCGATTGGTATAAGCAGCAGCAACGTCCTTGTGAAAGCATCGTTGCGCGCGGAGAGAAGAAGAAGAAGAAGAAGAAACATCGATATTATAAATATACCAGAACTCGTTGCGACGACACGGCAAATAAACGCAAGATTTCACATTGGCTCGTGGTTCTATTTCCGAGAGAAAGAGAGTGTCGAACAATTTATGTTATACAAGTGTATACGTGTATGTATATATAAGCGACTGTTTTAGATTTTTTCAGACGGTATAGATATATAGATATAGTCAAGCCGACAGTGGTAAAAGGAATGAGGTCAAAGGTCACAAGAGAGAGAGAGAGAGAGGAACCCAACCCGTCCGCAACGCGGATGAATGGAGTTATACATGTATATAACGTACTTTACACACCTGTGCTCTCTCTCTCTCTCTCTTGCGCGCGCGCTCGCCTGTTATTTCGTGTCTATACTATATATATACTCCTCCTGCGCGACCGCATTTTTACCTTCCAACTCTCCCTAACTTATATATATATATATACTATATATTATATACGTATAACACGCGTGTCGCGAACAAGATGTTTAACGCGTTTTTTTATTTTTGCTTTACCGATCATCTGTTGTTTTTAACGCACGATACTTTTAGCGATTATATCAACGCGTGATGTCACCGACCGAAGTGACGAATCTTCTCTCTATCTCTTTAATAGAGAAAAAGATTCGTACGAGCATATTGTATACCTGTTGCTATAGCGGATTTCGCGTCGTCGTATATACCTATATATTAATACATACGCGAATTGCGCAATATAACACCGCGAGCTTATACAGCAAGAATTCCCGCGGCTGCACTTTGCATTCGCCGCTTTCCGTCGCGTGCAATAAAACCAAGTTATATTGTATACGCCTCGAGAATAAGAGAGAGAGACTATTCTTATCCCGACCGAACAAGCACTTTGCTTAATCAGCATTTCTCTCTTTCTCGCGCGCAGCCGCCGCCGCCGCGTATAGATCG
This sequence comes from Torymus tubicola, assembly GCA_035583055.1. Taxonomy (NCBI): domain Eukaryota; kingdom Metazoa; phylum Arthropoda; class Insecta; order Hymenoptera; family Torymidae; genus Torymus; species Torymus tubicola. The sequence goes on along the minus strand of JAWWEQ010000010.1, from coordinate 35,471,353 downwards.
GCGTTTATTTTACCCATTATATGGTTTACGGTGCGCGAAGGAGCCGCCGCCGGCGGGTTGTGGTTTGCAACGCTTGGGTCTTTTTTTTTATTTCTTCGGCTCTTGGTCCCCTTTCGGTGTTTTATCGTGGTGTGTGTGTACGCGAAATGTGTATGTGGCACGGAAAATTACCGATCGCGATTGTCAGTAGTAGTGTGTATATAGTAAAAAGCACAATAATCACTCTACTAATATTATACAATATATTATACATACGCAACTGAGTAATACCGCACCTCTCTACAATATATAATAAAACACATCAAACGTTAATTCAATACAACGCTTAATTTAACATATTATATTCACTTTATGCGGCAAAGTATATACCTACCTACCTGATCCACGCACCTGCAACACTAGATAATTCCAACACACTTTATACAACTCTTCGATTATTATACCAAAGGAAAAACTCACACAACAATCCTGCTCACCGCGAGTACCAAAACTTCACTGTATACGCCTGTACCTCTCTCCACTCTCGCTGTACCACTCATCACCACCACCTCAGCTCATCGCGCACTTACGACAAAACCAAATTCGCGCGGTTCTATATAATGCAACCATAGTGTATCCCTCCACACATATATATATATACACTATATCTAAACACCTTTCACCAATCTCTTCTATTATATACCTCCCTCTCAACGCTGTACCAACACCGCCAGCATCATCGGCGTACCTAGAGGTCAGCCCAAGGACTTTGCCGTACCATACAATCTATCTCGTGTTCTCCAGGAAGCTATAATATCTCGCGCGTGAGTATGTATATGTATGTGTATGTTATACTATATACGCGCGGTCGTCCTTTCTTCGACCGGCAGCAAGCGCGCGGCCGCTCGCACTAACTGCTGCGCGCTCGCGCGCGGGGCCAAGCCAGGATACACTCGCGGTCGTTCGCCGCTCGCTTGCTCACTTTGCTTGAGAGAGCTCGCGCAGCATCTCTCTCTCTCTCTTTCTCTTTTCCTTCTACCTATATATACACTTCTCTTCATCGCGCGCACGCGTATATATATACAGCGCACGGGTGAAGGGACGACTATACGACTACGACGACGATATATATATATATATATATATATACAGGACTCGAGCTTATATATAGCAGCAATGCTATGTGATGCTGTGTGTGTGAGAGAGAGAGGAAGAGAAGAAACTTTGTGGTTGTATAGTAGTAAGAGCGAGAGAGAGAAAGTATATAGATATACATACGTACGAGGAATCGAGAGATTATCGGCGCGCCCTTCCCTCTCTCTCTCTTTCCATCGGGCAGCAGCAGCAGCAGCATATACACTGGTTTCTCTATTTTCACGCTAGCCCCTTATACGAGTACCCACCTCTCTCTCTCTCCCTCTCTCTCTCTTATACTATACACTTGTCCGTCGATCATCTCGCTCTCTCTCTCTCTCTCTTCCTCTACACGTATTATACCTGTTCCCTTTTTTCGCGCGCCGGATCCACCTCTCCCTCTCTAATCCCTCTCTCTCTTTCTCTCTCTCACTCGTGCGCTCAGGAATGCAAAGCGGCGCGCGGGTATTATAACAGGCTGTATATATGTATATGTATATATACACATATATATAGAGGAACGAGATAGACTCACACGCGGCAGGATCGCTGACACGATTTTCAACCGCTCGCGCGCGCACATACGCGTGTGCGCGATTTAGCGCCGTGGTTATTTGCGCGCACACACACACGTTAGAATCAGCTTCCGAGTGGAGAGACCGGTCGAATAGGTATATATATGGTGTATGTATATATATATACATATACATATATCTATATAGACACTTGTCAAGAGAAGGGGAAGGATGAGGGTTTTTTTTTTGTTTTGCGAGATACCAAAGGGGGGAAAGGATTATTGCAGCAGCAGCAGCAGCTACAGGATTGCAAGAGAAGTAGTAGTAGTAGTATAGTAGTGTAAGAAGAAGAGGTTTTGCGCGTCAAGGGTTCGAGGAAGAGAATTGCTATAAGCAGCGGAGGGATTGACGCGATGAGTATTGTTTCGGGGTATACAGGAATTATACGAAAAACAAGTTAAGCTGGCAAGTGGAATGTTTTGATTGCTATGTTGTTTTATATATATCGTTTCTTTTTCATTATAAAGTGTAGGAAACAACACGACGTATAGATAGTGTTTTCTGGGTATATATATATATAGGAATGTATATATAATATACACATAGGCACGTTGCTGGGCGGAAAATTAAAAGCACGAGTGATGAATGAATCGGTGCCTGATTAATGCGAACAACGTGACGCAAAGAGAGAGAGCGCAACCAATCCATTAGCGATTTATCGCGAACCGATCTGTAATGAGCAAGACAGAGAGAAAGAGAGAAAGATGAAAACAACTTAGCCAATATTCTTTTTCGTTCGTTTTATATATATATATATAAATATCGTTATACATTTCACCACCTATCGTCATTAAAACCGACAAATTACCGGCTGGCAATTAAGCGTTATATCCTTTATTTATTTAGGCCGACGACGACAACGCCCATACATATAGCTTCCACCTTAATCTCCGCATAAATATAATGAATAATCATTAATCCGCACAGTCGTGCATGATAATATATTCCCTGGAACCTCCTCACACGTACTGGTATATATAGTTATATCGATAATATTTTTCTCTATATATACGTAACTGTCGTCGTATATATGCGCACGCACACGAGACAAAAAAAAAGGTTCCGCGCGCATCCCGCTTGCACGTCATTCTTAATTATACAGCCTGGTCACGCAGCGGTTTATAAACACTGCATTTTAATGATTCGCTAATCGCGAGCTTCGCGCATATTTATATAATATTGTAATCGACGCGTAATAACGATGACTGACGTGGCTATAGTAATAGACGGGGTTTAAGTGGTCCGCAATTTTGATACGAGAGAAGGAAAAGAGAAGGATTGGGTATATATATATGGGGAGATATATATATATAGCGGTATCGGTTGATCGAAGGTCCCGGGTGAGTATATATATATGGTAATGGATGAGGATATTGGGTTGCACGCGATGGGTTTTTCACGTGTTAGGGAGAATCGAGATCGATGTAAGTGTGAAGTATATAATCAGTTGTTGAGAGGTAGATAAGGTGTAAAAGTTTTGAACGATTTAAAAATTATAACGAATGAAATTTGATATACAGTGTGTTTTGGTGTAAAAGAAATTGTAAATTATGTGCAAAGTGTTTTTAGTTGTTTAGGTTCTGCATAAGTGTAAGCAAAGAAATATAAAAACAATCCAGTCTTCTGTTATACATTTGAGGTGGCTTCGGAGAGTGGTGTCTTACTAATATAAGTACTATATAATTTATATAAACTTCATTAGGAATCTTTGTTACTTACAAAATTAATAAATACTTTGTAAATATAAAAAGTTACACAAATTTCATGCACCTAACTTCCCCTTCCCCCTCCCTCCAACTAATTCTAAATATGTTTACGGTCTTGATCGAGATCTTGATGCAGTAAATTTGTCGTTAAAATTGCCGTCACTTCATTCCTTTTTTGTTAATGTGATGTTGCCATATCTAACGCGGATACACAGAGAGCGCTACTAAACGACGGAAATCCTGCAGCACATTTTTGTAAATTAATTTTCTCTACAGTTAGGTCGTTAACATACATATTATTTTGCATAAAAATTATCTTCGTAAAAAACTATAATCTGTTATTTGTTTCGTAGCGATTAGATTAATTATATTTGAGTGAGAGATCATGATTTACACTGTCACCCCATCTAAACGAATGTTAATTAGCAAAATTTTTAAATAAATTTTTCTGAAAAATTAAATGGTTGATACTACTTTTTCATTACAGCAATTGAAAGTTTAACGTTCAAACTATGTCCTACTGAAATTGCAGACATCACAGTTTACTTATTAAAAGGCTCCGAAGCCACCTTAAAGATCGAAATATATTAAATTTTATACCACAAGTGTTAATCACATAAAAATTTAAACTTCATTCAATCACCGCAAACTAATAAAACACTACATTCCATTCCTTCGCATCCCACCACAAAACTATCAATATCCTATACAAATTCCACCAACACACCTACTAATATACATATATACGTTAATCCCTAAACCCTCCTATATCCAACCACTCGTGTCTCATATGACAACCCAAGCGAAAAATAGAGAGCACACATAGCGATCCTCAACGTATACGTAATTAACGGTCCGCTCGCGAAAAAACCTGATTAGCGACACGGAAAGCGTAAAAAAAAACACAAAGAGCGTATGCGCGCACGCGGCGAAACAAAGGCGCGGCGAAACGAGATAAGACTCTTTTATACACTCGCGAAGGAAAGGGCGTATATACAGAGAGAAAGGCTGCCACGGGAGAAAGGGAGATCGGATAGACGCTGATAAGGATGATCTTCGCAGGTGCGGCTGTATAACAGCAGTGTTCCAGACGAATTATATATATATATAGTTTTTCTTCTGTATACGTGTGTGTATATACGCGGCGGCTGTGAATCTGGAAATTTACGGAGAAAGTTATATATATAGGTACGTGTACCTTTGATCGTAGCGGTACAATAAAACGTAAAGAATAAATATACGACAAATATATCAGTAACGCGTGCATGTTGTTGTGTCTGCGTCTTAACGAGGTGTCCGGTGTAAATCACGCGCGATATGTAAATGACGGGTGCATTAATTGCAGTAAAACTTAAGAGAGAGAGTAGTGTATATTGTAGGTGTGTATATATATATACGAAAATCTGCGAAATGATATTATCTTGTGTAAATGGCATGTGCGGTGATATAAATTTAAATACGATTGACCCTCATATAATTGAAGGGAAAGCTGCGGGCGTACATGCGCTGCTGCTGTTGCTGCAACGACGTCGTTTGAGTTTTATTCGAATGTAGCAAGGTAGACATTATTTGTGGTAGTTTCTTTATGTATATGTGTGTTTGTGTATAAGGATAACTGTTGCAAGGTGTATATATACGAATGTGTGTGTGTGTGTGTATGTAGTGGAATTCTACGTCTAACTGCATCTACGATACGTGTGTGTGTATATCTACTAGAGAAGCTGAGTGCGTTTATGTTGGGTAGTATTTGTTATCTTGGACATTTTTATAGTGCAAAGGTATAATTTGTCAGATCGATGTCGGGGTTGAGATTTCCTTCGGTAGATATCGAATAGTGAGAAGATAACGGCCCGCAAGATATTTGCTTATGTTATATAGAAAAAAAAATCAACGATCTAGTTATCCTTTACACGTTGTTTAAAAGCGGAGAGTAAGTACAGCAAATACTAAGTAGAAAAATGCAGGATCAAACATTTTAGCAATAGATTTTTCATCAACACAATTATCCCATCTACCTTATACTCATCCGCACACATCCTTCCCAATAAAACCTTTTCCACCTCCATCATCATCATCATCCGTAGCCAATCACGCGCGCATACATATAGACGCGGCATTTAGCATCGCACGAACGAAACGACACACACTCACATATAGGTTTTCGCAATTTCCCGTCCACAGGCGCGTGCGTGCATTTCATCGTGAATCCGCACGTACAGATCAATTTGTCCGACGGGGGTTGGGTTTACGCGACAACGTTCGATGCTTTGTTCGTCGAGTTATTATTATTACACGAGGCTCTTTTTGTTTGGGATTTCCACGCGACGATCGTACCTTTACATTTTGGATTTTTTTTTTTCATAACACAGAAATCGGTAGAAAGGCATATACGTACGTAGTATATGTATATATATATAGGTATCCTCGTAAAATATTCTTGGCACGTATCCGGTTCCTCTCTCTATATACCACATGATATTTCCACGTATACGAATCAATATCACTCGCCGAGGCGCGTTTATATAAGTACGAGCGTCGAAAAATAATTAACTTTTCTACGAAAGCGCGAGCATCCGATCGGAGTAAATCAAATACATTCCTCTTACTTTTGTCAAATTTATAATACGTCGATCATTAATCACCTTATTTGTGGTGGAATATATGTATATAGATAGCGAGAGGTACAAAATTGATTCATCAATAACGCGCGAGTGTATATATATACCGTTGATGAATAAAAGAGAATGAGAGAAATTATAAAAAAGGATTGTAACTAGATAGATGTGATTGAGAATTGATCTTCCTGTACTATAGGTGTATATATACGTTTTTGTCGATAAGGTATAACAGTATATAATTCTACGCGCGTTTGCGGTATTTGTTATTATAATGTGCGGAATCGATTGGAATATGTATTTCTTTTACTTTTTTTTCATTTTCCGCGGCAGGTTTTGTGGTAATAATATTCCAATCGCGAAGTCGTATCCTGATTTTATACTGATACAAACGTTACTCCAACATTGAACAGTTGAATCAAACGACAAGATCGAAAGAAAAATGAATATTAAATGTTTATCCGATTTCACGACGACTTTTCACTACTCTCTATAAAATTGAATTAATGAAAAGAGTGAAATTTTACTATTTTAAATATTCGTTTATTCTATTGTAGAGCATTTTTTACTAATGTTTAAAAGTTTTTTCACTAATTCAACTTCAAAAAGTAATTTTCACTGAACCTTCACTATAATTTTCTGTTGCTAAATTTTATTAATCATACAAATTACCGAACATCAAAACTTTCCCTAATTCAACCATTGTTTACCCTGCAATGTACATAATTCACCATTACTATCACCACCACTAACAACAACAACAACATTCATACCAAAACATATATATATATATAACAAACAATCGACAACTCATATCACTCACCTCATCAGTGATATCACCCAACTGCTGTCTATCCTCCGTCTCGAGTAGTTCCTCGATCTCCTCACGGCTCTTGACGATCGTCTCGTTCAGCTCCTTCTGGACAACGGCCGTAGGCGCTGTACCAACTGGCCACTCGACCTTCTGCGGCTCATCGCCTGTCGTGCGTCTCTATACAAGTACACGTATACATATATACATAAATATAGATATATACAATATATAAGTTTACGTATATACAGTGCACAACTGTGCAGAGGTGCACATAGCTTTCTATATGCTATTATCGCAACGCTCGGCCGACTTCCGCGGTTCATTAACGGTCGAGCGTTAATAATGCCGCCGCGAGGCGAAAGCGAAAGCTTGTACGGAGCATAGTGGGTGAGGTCGGATATAGGTGGAGTTCAGTGGGTTAGTTGGTGCGGTTATATATATGGAATGAGGTGTATGTGCGTATATATATAGGGTTGGAAATAAAAGATAAATGTTGGTATGCGATTATTTTTATTGAGGGAAAGGATTATAGAGTTTTGGAAATTATAATAATTTCTATGTTAAATAATGAGATGTAAGATAAGATGTATCGAGGTTTAAACAATACTAAGAGGAGACTTTTTAAAACTAAAAACCGTAAAAATAACATGAGGTGGCGATGCAGTTTGGCGATTGGTTTATAAACATCGTTATTTTCCATTTATCTTGATATTTGCAACCAAGAATATGTATTGTGATTAAAATTAACGTTAAATCAATACCGCTAAAACATGTAATATACATTTAATATTGTTGTAACATAGCTAATTTCCATTAACTTAATGCAATAAAATTAAATATACGATAATCAATTTTTTATATATATATGTATCTACGTTATTTACATGAAACATCGATAATCAACGTACCAATATTTCTCATTTTAATGTATTTATCCGCATTTATCCATTATTTGGTAATTAAATAACGTATTTTACGCAATCAAAAATAATATTCCGGTATTATAAAGCAAATTATGCGTAAAAACCATTATTCATAATGAGCTAGATCGCCGATAATTTACCTGGTGTTATTATTATTTTAACTGCAATTAAATCGTTATCGTAATCATTACAACTCCAGCGAATCACATTTATACGTAAATTGCACGTGTAATAAATGCGTCACAAAATTCTCAAATATTCACAATTCTTTTTAATTTTAAGAAAGTTTAAAGTGTTTTTCTTACACTTCGCCTATACATTGACATATTTAAGTACCTTATTTTTATATCCCATATACGATATACCACGAACCTCCCGCCATAAACTACCACAAAAAAACAACCTTAAGCCAAATCTGCCAATTAAAAAATTTCTCTACCTTTGTATATATATCAAACCTCTCACGTAAAAAAAGAACCATCATCATAAAAAATCACTGCGTTCCACGTAAAGAAAAAAAATAAGAATCGTAACTCCAATTCCACGCGACATCGCGAGTGACAGGCGTATATATAACTTTGGTTTCTCTTTCTCGCGAAAGGAAAAGAAGAAGACGTAAGTAAGTAGCAGTATATATACATATGGAAAAAGTAACAGAGTATATATAATATACTGACTTCTTGCGTAGTGTGCTCCTGTTGCTCGACGTCTTCCGTCGTGTTGGTCGTGACGAGGGGTCCGGAGTCAACAACGACCTCGCCGTCCTCGAGGACGACCTGACGCTTGACGCGCGTCTCGATCTGACGCGTCGTCGTGATCTCCTTCTTCTTCCGCGTCTCCCATTCCTCTGCCGGAGTAAATAAGAGAGAAAAGGTTCAATGGACTTTCGCTTCAGTTTTCTCGTATATATATACGCGGAGTTGCTTTGCTTTCGTTGCGCAGAGTTTGGGAAAGTTTTTCGAGGTTTGATTGAGAATCATGTGATTTTGGTATACTCGGAATCACCGTATATTCTTTGATTAATTATCATTAATATTCTTTTATATTTACGTTTGATTTTTTTGTTTTTATTAGTCAGCAAAGCTAGCTTTAATAATTTTCATAAAATCTAAGAATCACTTCGAACAAAAAAATATGCTAATAATGTTGAAATTTATAATTGACTTTGATATTTCTTTAAGAAGTAAAAATAATCTAAAATAATATCTATCAGTACTAAAAATCATTACTAATGAACTAATGCGAAAATAAAGACTTCAAATAAATTGTGACAACGTGATTTTCTCCAAAGAGATTGCAAAATATACAAAAATGTTTTAAGTTTTATCAAAAGATCTTTGACTACGACCAAAAAAAACCCATCCTTTTGACGTGCCGCGTTGTTAACACTTTTTAATTAAAAAAAAAAGAAACAATCAACCACTTACACATAAAAAAAACAGTACTAAATTTCCTCTATTGCCCGATAACCATCTTCCAACAGCAAGCGCCTCTCGCACGCTCTCTTATATTAGCATCCAATAAATCAGCCCCACCTCATAAATCAAACCTTATACACAGCACACAGGGCGCTATACTTTCCCCATACGCAACCAACGTACAAAAAAAAAACACAACTCTGCAATAGCAATTAAAAGCAGTGGTATATATACACTTGGTATATACTACGTTACTCACCTTCCTTCACCGTAGCGATGGAATTCGCCGGGTCGACCTGCAAAAACAAACGGCGACACTTACATCACATTATACACATATATATATATAAAACTATATCCTATCGCGGAAAACCCTCGCGTCGTATATTACATACACAAACGAGGCTATATTATATGTATATACAAGTACGTAAAAGAACAAAAAAAAAAAAAAAAAGTTGAGCGAATCATCGCGATATATAATACATACACGTATACACACATATACATATATACTCACTAGAATGGAAGCATGAGAATCGGCCGGAGGCCGAGCTTCGTATCGGCGCGTCGAGATCACCTCCATATCGCGTGCACGCGCGCGCGCGCGCGGTGCTCCGCTGAGTCACGCCGCCGACGGCTCTCCCAGATTCATCTCTCGCTGTTCTCCCCGCCGCTCTGCTTCTGCCTCACCTGACCTACAACACAGAAAAATCTCTTTTAAGGAAACTGGCGAACGAGCGTATATATATCGTGTGCTCTCTGTATGTGTGTGTTTCGCGATGGAGGTATACTATATATCGGTGCGACCGATCGCGCGTGTGTGTATATATATATATGAGTAAGGAGAGAGGATGAAATTGTCCAAGCGAAGTACTGTTAGGTGGGAAGATTGTGGGGAGCAAGAGAAGGAGTAGAATATTGCTGTTTTTTTTAGAAGGAGTTGGTATGGGCGTTTATGTTGTGAGAATGTCTGTGTATATGTGCAAATCTCACAAACGCTGCGAAAAACTTCGAAAAATGGACCCAAAAATTTTTTTTCGACGACACCTTTCAAATTACGTTTTTCTTGTTGGTTAAGGTGTCTAGAAAAGATATCTATTGTTGAACAAAGTCCATCGAAGGGTATCATTTTTCTGGGACCAATAATCAATTGTTTAAAAATGATTAAAAATAGTTCTAGTTTAAAAAAGAAAATGAAATTAAAGATTGAGAGCTTTCCAGATCCTTTATCAGAATTAGAAAATGTTGAATACTTCAAAAGTTCAACCTTACGTAACTTTTAACGGGATCAACATTTTCTAATTCTGAAGAAAGATCTGGAAAGCTCTTGCTCTTTAATTTTATTTTCTTTTTTCCAAATTTTTTATTAATTTGTTTTTGGTGGAATGATTTAGAACTAAACTAGAGCTATTTTTAATCATTTTTAAACAATTGATTATTGGTCCCAAAAAAATGATACCCATCGATGGACTTTGTTCAACAACAGATATCTTTTCTAGACACTCTAACCAACAAGAAAAATCTAATTTGGAAGGTGTCGTCGAAAAAAAAATGTTGGGACCATTTTTCATTGGAGATTTGCACATATGTATTTGAAATCGCGTATATACATATGTAATATAATTGATTGGATACGAATATGGTTACGGTTGTACGCTGTGACAGTCAAATTTCTGCTTATTCTAAAATCGTGTTATAATAAACGTGATCCTCATTGAACTTATTTAGTATAGAAAAAGTGGTTGAATCAAACTTTTACTGAAAATAAGCTGTTTTATGACATTATTTTCTTATCTGTATAAGGTTTCACAAATGTAGACTTTCAAATTGTTTCCAAACTTTCAAAAAGAACCTCTTTTATATATTGCATATACAACGTCAATACTTTCTTATCGGTCACCGAAACGTATCGTCTTTTTTTTCGTCAAACAATAAACCCTCAGACAACAATCTTATCTTCGCTCTTTTACTCAACATTTTGACTCATAATTCCCAAAAAAGAAAAACACAAAAAGAAAGAAAGAAAGAAATCATTCCACGCCTTTATCTCACACTTCCTCGGTCGCGTCACACTATGGTAAAATTTAAAATTCAATCTCTTTCTCATCGCTTAAAGTTCCGATCTCTCACACCTACGCAACAACAACAAAAAAACACACACATACAGCCTTCTGCGCTCCCACCAGCGCTGTACAACAACTACTTTACAGCTCAATTTTTTCGCAACGACAAAATTAAGACTTATTTGCAAAACATCGACATTGTATACGCAATTCGCAACACAGTTCGCAAAGGTGAAAATTTTTTACGTACACTGTATATACATATATATAGGTATATACACATCGAAATGCTTTCTAGTTTCTAGAGCTGCACTACGCGTGAACGTTAACTTTCGCGAGAGAGTATAGGCCCGTAAAACCCTAAACAAATAGGTACAAGGAGCAGCGTAAAAGTGAGATGTGCTCGTAAAAATATTATGCTGTATTATTGCAATGGCGAAATTGTCTCAAGAGAGAAAACAATGCTAGTCTAATTGGTATATAAGGAGTGGGAAAAAATGGACGCGAAAAGTGACCGCTGTTATACGTTCGCACCCCTGCCAGCAGTAAAATTATAACGGGTTTGCACAATGGGAAGGTATTATATGCGTATATGATATAGCTCTGTGCATAGCATGTGGCTGCGTTTATGTGTATGCTGTGCGTGAAATATAAGATTTAATGGGACGCTGATTGAGAAAAGTGCTGTGTTTACGAGGCATCTCAATGGGCAATAAAGATTTGCAGTGCGAATGATGCGGGGGATATTAGAAGTTGCGTTGAATTACATCGTAGTTAGAAAGGTATGAGGCAATTTTTTGTTACTTATAGGTATATATAGATTTATTGGTATGGGATCAGTTGAAATGTTTAACTGCGAGCGCTATAACGTTTCAGCGTTACGATATAAAAAGGTGTGCGCGGTGAGGGTTTCTATTAAGCTTTGGGACATATTAGCTCGATTTATTTATTTAATTGGTTTACATCGTCTTTTCATATACGTAATAATATTTGTAGAATGAATAAGTATAGAATATTTAATATCTTAGACTCTATAGTTTTGTAGAGTTTATTAGATGTGGAATTAAAAAAACCATTGTTAGAAAAATGTGAAACAGTAGCACAGATCCCTTTCATACCGACTCGTCATTTCATTATTTTTTTCGTTAATACACTGAGAGAAGAATTTGTTTATAGTTAATAAGAAGATATATTAGAAATACACAGAAAAATTTATTTACATTTACTCTTTGTGAACTCTTATTAACTAAGCATATGAACTATTAATATGCGCATCTTAATAGGATTATTTTGAAATTTCAGTCAAATGTGAATGTATTCATATTTACAGTTTCCTTATTTTCCAAAAACAACTATTTTGTATTAACTGTTACTAATTATATTAACTATAAATAAATCCTTCTCTCAGTGTACAAGAAAATTTTTTAAAAAACATGAATCGTCTTTCCTCTGTAATGATTTATTCGTAGTATCGTTTTAACGTAATTGCAGGTCCTAAATATTTCAGAAAACGTGTTTCTAAATTTCAAACACACTTTACGAAAGTTTGAAGATTTCAGACACGTTTTACGGCAAATGTAGTGCATTAAATTACCTCCAAATTTAAGAAGACAATGACAAAAGGTAAAACGTAATGCTTGCGTCATGACAAAAGGTAAAACGTTTCTAATTTTAACTTAAATATAAATAAATAAATAAAATTATGTTACCGATATGGTAGAAATTAACGCTACGATTTTACATACCCTTAAAAATCTTATATTATTCAAACTTAACCAACGAAATCTTTATTCGATAGCATCATAACAACAACTTTTACCACAACCTTTATTTACCTATTCACCGTTAAATACCAAACCCTACGTCGCAACATCGATAAAATTAGTTCTCCACGTCTTATTTGTTATACAACCCCACCGCATATTCCACCCGCAACCTTTAACACCAAATATCCCCTCCTTCTCCTCTTTTACAGAACCTCACCGAGGAATCCCAAGAATTTCTATAGCTCTACAAGTACACACATCGAACAATACGTCCCTGACTGCGAATTAATTCCGCTCGCCGCTACATATATATATATACGAAAAAAGCCCGAGCTACGCTAAACTCGCACCGATAAAGAGCGAGAGAGGGAGAGAGAAGAAACGAAAAAGGCTCGGAGAGATATATATACATCGCGTAGTAAAGGTATACAAGTATTAGTCAGGTGCGAGCTCAACGTTGCGAAAGTGTCTAAAAGCGGGAAAGCTGAGTACACATATATATAGTGTACCCGTGTATAGCCTTCGTTGTCGGTGACCGTTGGTATATGTACACTCGTATATAGGTATACGTGATCGGTTTGCTTAATTGTTTAGCTGCTTCGGCGAAAGAGCGCGCGCGTGACGAGAGAGGATTTTAGCCAAGTGGTTCTCTTTGCCCTTTTACGTACAGATACTTTTAACGCGTGTATACCTGCATTCTAACGCGTAATTTACGTATACACTAAGTACAAACATTTAAAAAAAATAAACTAATTTTCAGATTTTTTTTCTCTTTCAATATATCTTATCCGTACACAATCCAGCGCATATAATCTGCGTGCGCACTGGTTTCCCCCCGCATTACGACATCGCCGCCTCTCCCAAATTACTTCCGACGCCGCGCATATATACACACAATATAACAGCAGCCGCATGGTCTCCGTTAATAGCACGAGCGAATCGCCGCGCGAATTCCCAAGCCAAACAATATATATATATATATATATATATATATATAGGTGCAGTATATAGTAAGTGAATGAGTGAGTAACCAGGAGAGACGCGATGCGGGATATTATGCGCGAATGAGGAAACGGCGAGAGGAGATATATAATGGTATAATACGATGGTGTACATATAAGTGTGCTATATATAGAGGTTTGTTTGGCTTGGGAATTCGCGCGGCGAAGATATATATATATATATATATATATATATATATATATATATATACACACACAATGTGTGTATCTTATATACCTACACCTTCGCACTTGAATTCGCGTTACCAAGGACTCGGCAAACGGTAAACCTGTGCGCGTGCCTTTTTTTCTCTCTCTCTCTCTTTCTTATTCTCCGCGCCCTGTCCTTGTGGTTTGGAATTATACGCCTGTAAAAGGCCATCCTTCTTCCTCGGCCGCGTATGGTGTGATGCTTATATGTATATGGGATATGTGTATATATACATGTATATAGATATATATGTAATGGTACGTAACTATAAGCGACATCGGATATGCTGTCGTATTATACGAGAGTGTGACGTCAGTCGAGACGTGTATAATATGCGTCAGAGAGTCGAGTGTATTATCGGAGGATATGTGTGTGTGCCTTGCGCACTCCCACGATTTTATGCGGTTTGTATGTAAGATGGCAGATTGTGACTTGGAAAACGGTGACGAAGTGCGAAGTTTTTGGTACGTGTGTGTATGTGTAAAGGTTGGTTGAGGTTTTGGGAGAATACGTGGGCGGATGAGAAGAGATAAAGAAGGTTGAGAAGTGTAGTTTTGAAAAGAAGTTGTTTGCAGTGGCATTGATATATCTAACGTCATTCAGCGACAACTTTTTTTAATTCAAGTGTATATAGTAATATAGATTCCTCATATTTTTATTATTAGTGATTCTTCTTTAGCGAGAAAAAAGGTGATATAATCTAGGATTCCCTGAAATTCTTGTTTTCTTTATCTCCAGCTAACTTCAGGAATGTATGAATAGAAAGCAATGATCTTTTACTTCTAAAATTTCTTCGAATAAAAAATTGACCTATTAAAATATAAGATAATTCAATTATTTTATATGCCTATTGGCTAATTTTTTTCATATATCACATCGTTCCACCAGGGTAGAAATTAAAAAGCTTTTGGGTACATACAAAAGGCTAATAAAAAAGGGTATTCAACGATAATAAGAATTTGACAACATCTGATTTTTCAAGTATTTAGGCGATCAAAAGGTACACGACGATATCGTGATCTAATCTTTCATCCACGTCACTTTTCTTATATTTTTGTAAACCTACATATAATTTACGAATAAAGGAAAACATCAAGTAATATCAATCACGCCATTATTTCCTACATCAATAAACATTAACAACGCACCACATCATAAACAACGATCGCTTTCTTTTTAACTCCTCCTCATTAACATATCTATATCCATAACAATCAGCTCTTTAAACATCGACCTAATAGCACTTAATTCTGAGCATCAATTTCGCCGCTATACGATATATACACACACACCGACACTTTCATTATCACTGAGAACAACTGTTCCACAGTTACCTCTCTCTCTCTCCAACAACTCGCCGCCGCGCGCAACGATGTTTTATTTATCATGCCGAGGAAATCCCAAGTCGCGCGTTCACCAACCGGAAAATCAAGATCCTCCGAGCCATTGTTTACATAATTAGAAAGCAGTTTACATCGACGCACGAAATTTCCCAACCACGTGTATACGTGCATTATACGTATATATATATATGTACTCTCGATCGATTCGCGATTATAGCCGTTGGTCGAGCGTGTACGCCCGTGATGTTTAATGGAAAACGAAAAACGTGAGAGAGTTGAAATTGGCCGGTATGAGGGTAAAAAAAGGACGTGATTGGTATATATACGTAAGAGGAAATAATGTATAATGATTTTATAAAGTCTATATACGGGCTGGGAACGAAGAAATTTGTGGTTTTGATAATATATACACGACGGAAGTGAATTTATTAGTGTTGATTCGGAATGCGAATGTAATTGATAAAACGGTTTCAGTTTTCTTGTCTAAATAGAGTTTAGTTATTTGCGTAAACACGTGAATGAAATTTTCGGATGATTTCGTATACATGCTGTACGACACCTTGACCATGAACCAGTTTGCTCCTGCTCTATAATTACCGCACGCGCGCGTATAGAGCAATACTAGCGACTACGTTTTAATGGATACTTTGAGGATATCTTTTATTTTTTGTAAACTATGGGAAAATTGAGCCATTCAGTGGGCGCTAATCTCTATAAAATTTAACCTCTGGATAATGACTGTATATAGCGTATAGCGTAAAAACAAGACCGTCTGACTACTGTAAAGATTATTTTTAATTCGTTGTTACACAACGTGCGCGCGCATATATATCTACGCGGTAATTACTGAATTCACTGCAGAATTTTAACGCAGACACAACGACGTGTGTACTATATTTATTAATTTAAAAATAAAAATGATTAATCATTTCCGTGTTTTCGCGTAATAGCTACTATACTATGCCTTAATATCGTATTAATTATTTAGCGAATGGCTGTAACGACGGTGCAATAGGAAATAAAGGAAAACACACGTGAAATATACAGAAAATCAGAAAACTTTCTTGCGTGAGAAATCATTTTCGAAATTCGGTATATCTTAATTAATAAGAATGCATGTATATGTAACTACAGCACGATCAACAGACCGATTCGAATTAATCACACAACAATCACATTAAAGTAGCTGTTATATATACATAAATGCACTTTACAGTACACGCGATAACATATACGCATAGAACAATTTATTTCTAAAGTTTACTTTCTCTACACTGAGGGAAGAATTTTTTTACAGTTAATAAGAAGATATATTAAAAAAATATAGAAAAATTTATTTACATTTACTCTTTGTGAACACTTATTAACTAAGCCTATTAACTATTAATATGCGCATCATTAATAGTAATATTTTCGAATTTCAGTCAAATGTGAATATTTTC
Source organism: Torymus tubicola (assembly GCA_035583055.1). Lineage (NCBI taxonomy): Eukaryota > Metazoa > Arthropoda > Insecta > Hymenoptera > Torymidae > Torymus > Torymus tubicola. The sequence continues at coordinate 35,454,360 of JAWWEQ010000010.1, read as the reverse complement.
ACATTTACAATTTCCTTATTTCCCCAAAATCAACTATTTCGTATTAACTGTTACTAAATATATCATCTATCAATAAATCTTTCTCTCAGTGTATATAAGAAAATTTACTATTTTCTCATTTTTTACTAGTCTATATCATATAATTTTTAGGATTTTTATAGCAAATATACCATTGACACCATGAAATTTCACGCGCCTTACGCTCGTTTCGACAACCATACACACACGCATTATAATCTCAGTTTCCGGCGCGCGCTTTTCGGTACTCGACCGAATCACCGCGCAATGTTAATTGCCGGTCAAAAAGGACGTCGCCGCTTATTGAGAGTATAATATTTACGGGTATAATCAAACTACATACACGCCGCTTAGCAAGAGCTCTTTTATCATGCAGATGTTATACACACGTGATGTGCGAGGTGTTGAAGGCGTGGGAATGTTACGGGTTGAGATTAAATAGGTTAAGATGTGCCAGTGAAAGGTGATATTTTTTTTTCCTTACATTATGCATTTACAGAATGTCGTCGTTAAATGTCGTAAATTAACAAAAAAAAATGTATACGTGAATATTGAAAAGTTATTTACGAGCCATTAAGCGCTAAATGATTGTATTAATTGTATAGTACGATGTTACCCGCGCAATCTGAATGTATATTCTTTTCATTGGTTTTTCTATAGGTATATACATATAAATATATTCAAACGTATACGTCTAATATACAAACGCAGAGAGAGAGAGAGAGAGAGAAATTAAAGAAACCCAGATATATATACGTATAATGGCGCTTTGTGACCGTAGCGCAGAAAAATCTGTATACTGGTATATAACTGTAAACGTGCCGTAAAACGCGTCTAATGAGCATGGGAATCCGCGCCTTTTGAATTGTTCGCTTCTCGAGGAAGAGAGCCGCACGGAGAATATACCCATGTATATGAACGGTGCGCAGCATCTTCGTTCGGCATCGTAAAAATTTTCAGCTGTACAGTTAAAAATGGTAATGCGCTGGTAAACTGGTTTTCGGATTCGTATATGTATATATATGTAAGCTTGTTTATATTGTACACTGATGTCTAGGTAATTTTGTGAAAATGAGCATTTTTCGGTATTACTTTTTTATAGACAAAGTATATGTAAACGTGTGTTTTATTTATGGAAATTAGTTATTCGTTATAATAGTGAATATACCCAAGATATTATTGTTTGTTTATACTCACAGTAATTGGGATGCCCAAGGAATCGGAGAGAAATGTTATATAAAATATATATATATAAACGTATTGATCGATCGTGGGACGTATAGAATCGATTTTAAATTCGGAATAGGAATATTCTTTATTTGCATAGTAATTCGTAAAACCGGTAAGCAAAACGCATAAAATTTCCTTTCAATAGCACAAGTTAAAAGCTATGATTTCGAATATATGCAATCTTTAAACAACCTTGTCCATAAAAATATACTACTAGTAGACGCGTAAAATTAACTTGCACCACCTAAAAGAATCCTCGATCAAACCGATGTATTACCACACCGACGTCGTAAAATTTCACCGACTGAAACACCTCTAAACACCCAGATATACAACTATACTTTTAAAACTGCCAAAAATAAATCACTCACTCGTGCAAAAGCTATACGCCCTATACACACAGATCAGGTGCGGCAACGATAACAAACGATAAACATGACAATTAAACCCACGAGGAACCGCGTTGTTGTTACGCTGAATAACCAGAGGATCCGGTTTATATATATATATATATATATATATATATATAATTCTACGGAAAGAAATAAAACCAGCCGGACAAAGAAACGAAAGCAGTAGCAGCAGCAGCAGCAGCAGTAGCTTTGACGAGCGTTTAAATCGCCGCCTGTGCGCTCGCACTACTGGCCTATTATATATATATACGCGCAAGGAGAGGATACCACACTGTCTCTCTCATATACTCAGTGATTTAAATGCTCGCGAAGAGATGATGATTACGACGATTGGCGACCGTCGAGGAGTTTTTATATATCATATGGATTTGGGTTGGAGCTCGCACAGCACAAGGATAGAACAATGCGCGAGCGGTAGAGAAGCTATTAAAAAACAATATAACGCGCGGACTGCTGCAGTTGGCCGTTATAAAGATGACTACATTATAAGAGAGAGAGACGGTAATGGATTGAGACTATACTACTAGTGGTTCTCCTGCTGCGCGCGTTTATATGTATATTTGAAATTTAAAGAATTATGCGGTTGTGGAATTATGATTCATGCGACGATGAAGGTGAGAGTGTTCTGTATATATAATAGCAGTTATTGTTGCACGCATTATAGAAATAAAGAGAACCTTTAATCCCTGTGTAAGGTTAGTCTACGTATATATATATATGTATATATATATATGTGTGTGATAAATATTTTATTGAGTTGTATTGTTGACGTACGCGGTTTAAAATGGACGGTGATGTGAGATTTTTTAATTAATGTGTCGTATTTTTGTATATAGGAATAAATTGTACATAATTTGTATAATACATTGTCATGGAGCGAATACACTTTGCATGTTTAAAACAAGCATAAGCTCAAAACCACGGTCGGTTTCAATTCGATACGGGAGAATCTAGACCGTACACATATAATTTTTATGTGGGAAAGTATGTAAATTCACGAGACTGACGATTCATAAACCTCGCTTAAGAACCACAAAGAATCTAAATTTATCTAAAACATTATGATCCACGTAACGTTAAACAACGAGAATGTCAATGAAAATGCAAATTATTACGGAAATTCACCATAACAAACAACAACGAAAACAAAGAGAAAGAACCCACCAATGCTATTATATATACCGCTATACATATATACTCTGAGTATACCACACCCCAACCTAATTCCTAACACCACCAATAATATAACCCATGCGCAGCCCACAGCGAAATTTTCACTTGTATATACCCAACTCTCTCTCTCTCTCTCTCACTTCCAGATCGCGACCAGATACAACACATACAACTCGCACGCTTCGCCAATCCCCATATCAAGATCCGATCCCACTTCCCTCTCTCTCTCGCTCTCTCTGTCTCCGAAAAAAAAAAACTTGTGCTCGCTCGCGCGACTACTTATACACATACACACACCGCGCGCAGCGTTCGAGTCCTTTCAGGGCGAGAGCACAGGAGCTCGTGGGTGGCCGAGTAGGCGCGCGCGAGTCTCAACAGCGCAGCTGGAGAGCGCGACACCACGTGACCTCCCCAAGGACGCGGCCATTTTCAATGAAAATATCTCTCTTGTATGTATATGTGTGTGTGTAAAGAATATATATATATAAAGACAAAAATGATGAATGAAAGGTATATTATACGAGCGTGGGTGTGTTTTCGTGAAAAACATCAAGGTGCGGACTGCGATTTCGGTGTAGATTGGCCAATAAGCGTAGTATAGTATACGTAAAAAAGAACGTGGGCGGGTTTGGGAATTAGACACGACAGTTTGTATATATATGTGACATTGGAGAAAAGCGCGAGGTCGTCGTCGATATATGCAGCAGCAACAGTGGCAGAACAACTGGCCAAGGATTTTTCGTTTTCGGTTATGTATACGTATATGCGCGCGTCTTTCTTTTTTTGTAAAGAAAGGACCGTGTATACAAGTCTTTTCATTAAATGTGACGTTCATTTACTACATAAATTTGAAAAAAAAAATACCAACCACAGATTATATATACACTTCTCATTATTCCCATCACACTTCACCCGTACATTATCATCGAAATATTACGCAACCGCACTCTCGCATCTCTCTTTATACACTTTCCCAACCAACCGATTTTCAAAAAAAAAACCCACTCCTCCTTCTTTTCCTCTACACTTATCTCCATTGCGAATTTCACCAACAGCACCAAACAACCGTTAGATCACAGCCTGATATACACACACAAACGTGAAATTTTCTTCGCACACGTAGACCCAATATAGAAGATTCTCGTAAGAAAAGACTGCGATGTATATATATACGATACCGATCTTCTCCCCGCCCCAACGACTTTCTCTCTCTCTCTCTCTCTCCCGCGAATCAAACAACGTCCATCGCGGAAAACACGACAACCGTATAGTGTACATTCTTCTTTTTTTTGTATAGGATTCTTCCTGCTGTATATACAACGCCGGTGTTTATACACTAGGTATAACCGCCTTCTTATACACACACTTGTTTGCGGTTTGTTACAAATGTGTATAATATGTGCATTGTTACGCGAGCGGTTTTTAATTGGACCGGAATTATACAATGACGCGGTTCCCGATATATATACGCGCGAGGTATGGGAAGTGCTACTATATATTACTACAGCTGGAGTAATTAATAACAACGTGTAATGTGTTATAGAGCATCGTGCGTTTGCGCTTTCTTTATGGTATAATTTATGCGCTTGACGGAAAGTTGAACGCGCGCCGGTTTGATGCGGTCCCGCGATAAACACGCCCGAGATGGTTAAGGCGATGGTTGTCGCTTCCGAATATATAACGCGCTGATTTAATATAATGTCGTCATTCATAAATATATGTTAATGCGTTACTGTCGGATAAAACGCCAAATTTGTTCATGACGTTATATGTATAATATACACAAGTAGGTATATCTTTGATCGTTGTTTCGTAGTATACACACGTGCGTTAATGTAAAGTATCGCTAATAAAAAAAAAAAAAAAAAAAAAAAAATATATATATATATATATGAAAAAGCTCAAGTTTCCCCAGACTATATATATATATATACAAGATCACATCGGAGTACTGCTGTGGCAGAGAGAGAGAGAGAGAAAACTACACAAAAGACAATAAACCGTTCCCACATTTTCCTTCCTCGACGTTGCGCAACGATCGAAATGAAATTTTTTTCATTGTATACTACTGCACCGCGTTGCCATGTATTAAATAACATAACCGCCCTTTATTATTGCTCAACTATATTGCGGACGATTCTAGCTTTCTTACTCTATATTTTTTTCTTCCATCACTTCTATACGTTCTTCAAAAAAAAGTCATTCCCACGGTGACGGAAATTTTCGCCTAAATTCCCAGGAGTATATAAATATATAGTACGTGGGTTAAAGTGTATACATCGTTGCGAAGTAGATATATAACAACATATGTACACGTGATACAATTGTCACGCGCGTATACACGTTTATATGTTCGCGACGCTTTCTAAAACCAAAGCGTCGATAATTCAAATTTCCCGCGTGGCAAGCGATCGTGCGAGCATCATGCGGTGAAAATCTTGTTTGTACGCGTGATAGATTCGAGATACTTTAACGGATTACGAATATAAAAGACGAATCTATGGATTATCTAAATTATTATATACACGTGGTACGAAATGATTCCGCTATTTATGCATATATAAGCTTTTAAACTGCGTCCACGTCGCGAGCTGTTAAATTCAATCCATATACAGATACCCACCAAATAAGCCGTACCGAATCAAATTGAATTTTCATTTGAATTCAACTACTCACGCGTCGCCATATACGAGGTGCAAAGTGTCTGCACGTATATGCGTTTCTTTTTTTTTTTTTTAACCGGTTTCAATGTAAATTACACTCACTCTCCACGTGCTCTCGCGCCTACTTGCAATAACATTGCTGCATCTCATTTTTAACCGCGCTCTGCGCACGTATGCTATATATATACACCGACGTCATAAGTATATATACATATACATACGTCTGAAAAACTTTGAAAAGAACGAAAATAAAAAAAAAAGAATATTTAAAAAAAAAAAGAAAAACAACCGAACCGCGGTCGCAAAAAAAACTGACGTAGAATCCCAAAAATAGAATTCCACATACTTATACATATACACACCATCAGAATTTAACGCGAACTGGCTGGTTTACTCGAAAAATCCTCCCACTCGTATATATAGCTACAAAAGCCCACACCTCAAAAATCATCTCTCGGAATTCAGCTCTCATCTCCAATCGCGCGTACACACATACACAAAAACACGAGCCTCGCACCGCGAGAAAGAGCAACAGGCTAATCTTCTCTTACTCTCTCGTTTATACCTATACACATATGTATACATACGTACATGTACGTACATACATACATACTGCGGCACGCTCGTTCGCCTTCTTTCGCGCTCTTACGTAATTTCACTTGCTGCTGCTGTTGCTGCTGCGCAACGGGCTCGAATGTTGTGTATCTATATATATACCTATACCTTACCTCCTCTCGCGTATATACCGTATATACATATAGAATACGTGTATATATATATATACGTATATACGTACACCGGGCACGTATATATCGAGGCAACCGCGAGTCGTGTGCGGAATCGAGCGTGTGTAGGCGGCGCGGTGAACGAGTATAAGTGAGAGAGATGAGTTTTGGCGAGGTGGAAGAACAAAAAAAAGACGAGTCGTGACGTGGTTGCGCGATTTCGGTGTCTATATATGTATATATAGACGTGTGTATGTGCGATTGGAGAAGATTCTGGAGCGATGTTGCTATATAATGTATATACACTCGAAAAACTCACTGTTGCCACGTGAATATATTGTATATATGTAATGCTTTGGTTTAATGCTTTTATATATAGATTCAGATATTAAGTGTACATATAGAGAATTGTTCACGGAAAGCTTCGACCATGTTTTGAAAAGATTCTTTCATAAAATACGCATCTCCGTCATTTCTATATAAACAAAATACTTACAAAAACACGCATATATAGCATCGCGACACAAACATTACCAAACAAGTCGCCAAAATACATCGAGCGGTTCTCGCATTCCATACATCACCATCACAACAACTTCTCTCTCTCTATCTCTTTCTCTTTTCTACCTTCTACATCTTCTATATACTGCGCGGAAGCGCTTCTCCTAATTCTCTATCTCTCTCTCTCTCACTCCTTCTCTTATAATACACCAAGCACGGCGATCGGCGACCCTCTTGCAAAACGCGCGCGCGTTCGCGCAGTCTCCGTCCTTCTCTCGCGCATTCCTGCGCGCACACAGCGCAGCAGCATCAGCAGCAGCTTAGGAGCTCCTGCCACCGCTGCTGTTGCTCACCTTTCCCTTCTTCTCTCTTATATAGAAGTACAGTAGATAGGTCTATATATATATATATACACACAGCGCGCGATTTTCCGCTTAATCGGCGCGAGGAAATTCGAGGAAGATCTCGCTCGTTTTGTGAAATGCGCGCAGGTGCGCCTGTATGTATATATATGTTATATACAGTGTGCAGTAAGTATATATACAGTACACACACGTTGTCTGCGTCCATGACGTAAGTATTTTGTATTATATACATATACACGCGCGCGTGGTGGTGCGGAGGATGGCTGCGCGGTGAATTATGTAATATTTCGTGTATTAGTACGAGAACCCGTTAAGTTAAAAATAATAACAATTGACACCACTCACCTGTATGCGTGACAAATAACGTGTTGTTCGTTGCTCTTGTCACCTCCTCTTATATAGGAATAAGATAAAAAACACACACGCGCACTTATATATATTCACAATCCCGTGTATATAACGCGTGTATATTTATATATACATTCACCGTATACCCAAACAGGTGTGCGTGTGTATATGTGCAATGCCCTCCTCTCTTAACCAAAACAACACGGACTGTATTATACTATACTCCAATATCCCTCTATCCTCTCTCTCTCTATGTATATATATCCTCCGGCAGCTATAGCAGCAGGAGCAGCGGCAACAACAACATCACATTCACTCGCGCGCGCGGCCGCGGTTACTCTGCGAGCTCACTGAGCGACCGCTTGCTGCTGCAGCTCGCGCGCCAGGCACGACGCGGGGAATCGCGCGCGCGCGCGCGCTCCTATAGTATAGAGAGGTGGGGAAGGAGTAAGAGAGTGAGAGAGAGAGAGAGAGAGGAGGAGGTATATAGGTAGGTGTCTTGAATGGAGCGAGAAGAAGGAGGCGCCGAGGACGAGCGCAGATTCCTCGAGGATTGCGTGGCGCGAAGGCATACGGATAGTGTGGGACGAATGAGAGAGAGAGAGAGAGAGAGAGAGAGAGAGAGAGAGGATCGGCACGTGTCGTTGTGGGTGAAGGAGAGAAGGAGAAGGATTATAGGTGGGCGCGATCAAGAGTGGAGAAGGGTTTTTCGTACGGGGACATGAGATTCATATGATACTGTGTGTATGTGTGATGAAGTTTTGGTGACATGTGGTCTCGGTAGTTTTGGTAGTATCAATTTTAGTAAATCGTGGTAGAGGTAGGTGCGTCGATCACGGATAATGTGTCGCATTATATGTTTTAATCGTTAATTGATACCACGGTGTTTATCGAATTTCAGCGAGTCGATAATAGTAATAAATCAAAGTATTACTATATATATACACAATACTGTCGCATTAACGTTAAATTAATATTGAATCCGTCATTATTTAACCATAACAATTAGTATATTGAAATGCTATATAACTTTCGATAATTCGTTTAATTCGTTTTATTTATTATTCGCGTTTACATCTTATAGCTTTATTATTGGAATAGCAATTTTACAACACTTTTACGCCAACGCGGACTTCCTGAAAAAACAAAGAAGATTAAAAAGCAGTTTAAAATATGATTGCTTTTGTGCATTAAGTAGAAAGTGCCGCGACTGCGGTATACGGCAAATTTACTCCTCGCGCGGGCACTTTTCCCCGTCATTTTCACCACTTTATATATTTACAATGTCATTATCTACACATTTAAGTATATGTATATATACAGCCACATCGCAAAAATCAACTCGAACGCACTTATATATCTAAACTTGCGGGATAAATTTTCAAAAGAAATTTCTCTGCGTACTTACAATATATATATATATATAATTCTGAGCAATATAAAAAGTTTAAAATAGAAAATTCCATCCACAATTCACCGTAAACCGCAATAACACGTATTTCGTATATAATATATATACGAAAACGATCCTACGCGAGTTGACTCACAAAATGCATTCAGATCACGATTCGCAAACGTACATACATATTGCATACATGCATACCCGTACATATACCGCCAATAAAAAAAAAGCACTGTCCCTGGTACATTCTTGTTACCGCCGCCCATTACAATCCAATTTACAAACAATAAATTTCCCCAAAAACTCCAACCGCACATACATACTTCCTAATTAATTCCTCCTTTGTATATAATAACCCTGCGTGCATGCTCAAAATCATCCGTTTAATTTTTCAACGCGCGGCAGAAAAAGAGAAAATATATATAAGTCTCCCTCCTCGTATATAATATGTCATTGGACCGATCGTTAACCTACAAAACCCCCATCTCACAACTCTTATTCTTTCTCATCCCTTCCCTTTTGCTAATTGACGTTATCTTCGTATACCGATCGGCCAACAAAAAAGAGTAACATATACCCCAACCCACGCATTGCCTAAATTAAAAGCCGCATGACTCAATAAAACCAGTGTTCAGCTCGCGAAAACTCCAAAAACTGCAGCAGCAGCCGGGTGTCATTGAGAGCAGCGTCGATGGCCTCGCAGCATTTTCACTTCATCATGTATACGTATATTATACGTACTACACATGGCCCTGGTATATACTTGTGTGTGTGTATATATAGATATATCTGTGAAATCACCGCACGGGGCGAGAGAAAAAACGTAGCGAGGTCGTTGTTCCACGCGACTTTAAGAGGGGAAGTTTGCCATAAGTATGAAAGCTTTAGCTGTCGGTGATAACGGAGCTGTTTGGCTTTTCTGTTTTTTTAGGTGTATAAGTGCAGTCGGATTTTTTGTGTATACTGTTGAGACTTAGGACGTAGGCGGTAAATGACGAAGGAGGTGAAGGATTAACGGGCGAGTTCGGCGGTCGTATAAATTTTACGGGCTTGTTAGAAAAGTCGTTACTAAAAGTACCTTTTTCGCGGTGCTGTAATGACGCGCCGATTGTAAGTATATTGGGTGTTGGTTTTGTAGGCGTCGGTGGGGGAAAAAAAGGTGCGCGGATATTACAAAAGCTTAGAGACACGGGAAATGGATGTTGAAGGAAATGCCAAGGGGATGGTTATATTGGTATGTACGTATTATCGATCATTCGTATATATGCTTCAAATGTAAACCAGTAAAATTTTGCTTGAAATTATATAGTTAAATTATGTTTTATCGAAGTTTGAGTTGATTTGAAATATTCATTATTAATTTGATTACAGTGTACAATTTACTGAAACATGGTCAGAGGTGTAAAGTAGTAAGCGACCTCGATGGTAATATAAAATGAAAAGTTATTTAAAAAACCAATATAGAAACAGGAGAAAACGTTGACACAAGGCTGACTTTCCCAATTTAAAATATTAAATAATACATAACATATACAACAGCCAAATCCTCAGTTTACCATATAAATGACACTCAGCTCATACTTGTAAACAACTCATATATACGGCTATATCATAAAACAAAAGAAAACAAACCATTGAAAAAAAACACTTCTCTCATCTCCCTATACTTCTCCCCCTCAATAACTTCCACAAACATGCAAACACTTTCCAATACCATAAACTCGCACCTGTATATATACCGCAAAATCCATCAAAACCCATCAGCTTTCTCTCTCTCTTCTCTCTTTCTCGTTTCTATATACTGTTAGTTAGAAATCCTTCTCTTCTCCGCAAAGAAAAACTTGTCCATCGGTTTCCCCCTTATGTACACATCACATCTAACATTCCTTGTCACCAATCGCACCTTCCGCGTCAACTACTACTACTACCTATATAACTTTGCACACATGTACATACTGCGAAATCGGTCAGCGGGTCAGAGTTGCAAGTATATATTCTCTCTTTCATGGCGAGAGAAAAAGAGAGAGAGAGAGAGAGCAGACCCCACCTGTTATGCTTGCTCTCCGATCGAAATCTCGCCATAAATGGTCGCGCGTGCGTGCGTGTGTCTGTGTTGTGCTCGACGAGATTCGCGCGATGACGTTTCAGCAGCCTGTTCTTCTTTTTTTTGTGTCTTTCTCTTTTTCTTTTTTTGACAGTTGACGGGTAGGGTACACGTACAGTAGAGAGAGAGAGAGAAAAGGTGCATCGCTCGAGGGGGTTCACAATCCGGTTGTTTCTCCGTTTGGGGAAGAGTATATATATTATACGCACGTGTGTGTTGTGTGTGTTTCGGGGAGATGAATAACGAGAGAGGGGAGATAATAAAAAGTTGAATGGTTTATGTATATATGTATAGTGTATGTAACATGAGTAAGTATGGTGGCTCTTGATGGTCGCTGTGTATGTATTATGGGGACAATTGGGTCACGATCTGTAAATTATAATCGCGGTTGGTAGGTCGAAAAACAAAGTATTATATCGGTTCCAGTTTTAGCCGTAATTACGTGTGTATATAATAACGTAACGATCGGTTGAATATCGAGAGTTAATTACGAAATTCAGCTGCAACGTGTGTGTATATATATATATATATATTCGTATATAAAAGTAAATTCTGAACTGGAAGTTTTTCGTTGATGTCGACGTGTGTGTATAATGTAATATATATATATATATGATACAACAGGCAACGACCATGTCTCGCGTTTTTTTTTATTGGAATATTGTATATGTATGTGTGTAAGTATGTGTCCAATGCCGTAGCGCAGGGTCGAAAAAGAGACAGTCGATTGATGCTTGAATCATCGAAAAATCGGGTTGACCGTTTTGGAGGTACAGGGACAACTGTAGTTGGAGTGTATAATATACCTATATATATCCAATCATAAAGTACGTAGGAGACACCCAGGAAAAACGGATATGTTAGTGAAAAAGTAAATAATAATTTATACAAAATAAAAGAAATTTAAATAAGTACAATAATCGCAGATATATAAATGTATAAATTTTAATGTATATTAATAATATTTAACCAAAACAATGACAGTCCGTTTCGACGAATCTGACGAATCAATAATGCATATCACCAAAAAGGAATTTCATCGACACAACTATAATAGAGTAATGGCTGCATTACGTATATTAATAATGTCAACGCTAAGTTGATCGATCCTTTATATCATTTATAATGACATATGATACTTTCCTTATGAATTATTCTAACTACGTAGTTGTTCAATCTATTTTACGTATACTTTTACTAATAATGAAGGAAACGTCGTCGCCTCACTCGCTGGTTTGTCACTTCATTTCGGTTATATATACTCGTCAAGTATATATAGCCTATATAATACTATATACGCGGTATTTTATAAATAATAACGAAAAACATTTGAACCACATTACAGAATGTCTGTTTTTTCTTGCAGCATATAATATCCATGATTTCACTTTTTTTTGTAATTAGCATTACAATTAAAGTTGATATTTTGTTCAATCCGATCTGATTATGTGAAACTGAAATGTAACTCCTAACGTATTTTTCGAGTATAAATTGCTTAGTTATCGCTAAAAGCTATACGTACATCATAGACTGCCCATTCCTTATACTCTGTATAGTATAAATTGCGTTCTATTTCGCGCGAGACGAGAATAAAGGCGATTATTAACAATATTATGCGCTTACGTAACTCGCGCGCTCGCGCGACACTCGGAAAAGACACGAGTCACAGGTGACTCGCACATAATGCGTATATATAATGTACATGAGGTATATATATATGCCATACGTATATATGATGGCATAGTGAAACTGAAAGTAATGAGAATTAAAAACGTTTTATATATATAACGAGACGTAACGAAACGCGTGAATTTCATTAAATTATACGGATGAATCTCAGAAATATATACACATATAATAATCGAGTTTCAATTTACAACGAGTACATTGTAAGCGCAAGCAAATATAGGTGCAACGGTGAAAAGAATGTGCGTGTATATACATATATCGGCCCCCAAATGCAATCTAATCCCCGGCCACGACAAACATTGAAACGCGAATATCATATTGTCGTATTACTATTCTCTATATTAATGTACATACAGAGTTGATACATATAGACGTTAATAATATCGCGTGACATATTATACACGCGCTACGTTTATTATTACTCTATGAAATCGTGATGAAACGTTCGTCCATCATTGGAAACATACGGTAAAATTGAATAATGGTAAGTAATGTGGATCGTAAATTTGGTAAATTGATAGACAATTTTACTGTCAAATTCTATTTATCGAACAATACAATAAAGCCAATATAGATATAGTAACCACTTCGGAAACGTAATATCAAAAAGTATAATATAACATACACATAGTCGCACCTAGAATTTGTATATATATACGCATGAATAATAGAGCAGCGCGCGTCTCTCATAATTTCAAGGCTCACGTGTATGCACTAGTATACATACCACGCTACTATATAACGTATATAACATTTAAAAACGTTTCGAACTCCAAATCCTGCATTATACTCACAAACCTCTCGCTCGCTCGTCCATTACGCCCTTCGAAATATATACCTCTTGAAAAACCCACACTTTATATATCAGCATGACCCATGTGCGCTTTATTATACGCTTTTCCGTAGAATTTGAATAAATTCGTATATGTATATATATATATAAGAACGGCCGATTGGTATTGCGAAAGTTGAATGAAAGAAAATATACGCGCGGCGTCGCGCTGAATTTCATTCCGTATAGTTCTTGTACGCCCACGCGCGGATTTCCTAATAAAAAGGCACTTAATTACCCGTGCGCGTATATATTATATATCGCGCGCGACGCGGTCTTTATGCGCGCGATCGTTGTGACTCTGTTTACCTTTTTTTTTCTTTCCCATTGGTTTTATATTTATCGCCGTATAAATTAAATATATATAAATGTATATATGTATATATACACGGGACCGTGATGTATGTATATATTCATAAGCTTTTTCGTTGGATTTGTTTTATTGTTCGAAAATTTTTTTAGATGTGTGGGTGGGTGTACTTTGTATATAATGAACGTGATAATTGTTGTTAAATTAAACGTACAAATATATATAGGCTACGTTATAGATAAGATTTTGTTAATGGCGATATCGTATAAGGAAAAAATATTTGAATTTTTTTATTCGAAAGTTAATTTTAACACGGTTTATGTGAGCTTGAAGAAATATATTTAAATTTGGATTTTAATGTTTTTAAAAACAAATTTTGAACTATATAATTAGACCGTATTATGTACTGTAGGTTGTTATATTTAAGCGTGCAAGTGTATTTCCGAAGGATAATATACATGTTTGAGGACTTACAATGGTACTATTTTTATCTGCTCATTTCCTGACCTAGAGCACGTAAATAAAAAAATACATAGCATACGTAAAAGGAAACCGTTGCCTTTTCCGAAAATAAAAATATAGTATAGTTTTTCCTATTCGAAACCTTAATTACACATAAATGGAACCCTAACGATACTTTTATTTATAAAAATTTATAATTATCGTTTAACAATTTCAATATAAAAATCACGATAAACTTTCAAGAATTCATTTAAAAACTCAACCACACTATCAATGATCTCTTCCGACCTCAAAAAAAAACCCTGCTCACAAGATAAAGATCCATCCGCACCCAACCCTCTCACATCGCAAAAACCTCCAAAACCATCCCAAACTCCTCACCGAAACCTCCTGGACCATTCCACCTCATCAATATATACTTCGATTAGTCGTCAATTTGACGACCATGCGCGCACCGTATAAAGCGATCGCTCTCTCTCTCTCTCTCTTACTGGAGGTGTAACGACCTCGGCGGAATCCTTCCGTCCTCGCGCGTGGGCCGATGCGCGCGCAACTATATACCCACGCGTATATATACGTATGTGTATATATAAAGCCACACGAGAGAGAGAGAGAGAGAGAGAGAAAACGTCTCCGCGAATCTCCGATGCGTCTCGCGGTCTATTAACACACTTTTCCACGAGCACTGTGTATACGCATGTATGTATGTGTGTATTTGCAGAGAGGTAATTATGTAAGTGGGCGATTGCGAGGGGTTTCGGTATATGTAAGCTGGTTGTTGTAGTAGTAGTACAATACTTACAATTGTACGTTTTGTTTTGTACATACATACTATATATATAGGTAGAAGTGGGGAATCGGTTTTGGGGACGCGACGATCGATGAAGCGTGGACGTTGCGGAATTCGTTTGCGGATGGATGGATGTGTGTGTGTGGTACTGTTGCTGTTACTTTTGCGTGTAATCATTGTATTTCAGTTTGGAATGGCGAAATTGATTTGGTAATTTTTAATGGACTGTTATAAAACGTTATAATTATTGTTGTTAATATATGCGTATAAACTTTTTTTATTCTCTATACGTGGCCTTGAGTTCTTTTTTTCAGGTCAAGTGCAGCGTTTAAATAAATACCTATAGTATATGGAGTTTTGTGTATACGTTTGTTTGTTGCAGTCACAATGGGTACAGGATAGTTTATTGATTGTTATATTTAAGAAGGTATATAATTAAGCGAAAACAATGAAACGAAAAAAAAACAACTATAATATAAACACAACAAGAAAGCTCACGTATTTCAGAACTTCAATCTATATACCGAGACATTTCCAATAATATTCATTCGTATATATATAAATATAATGGTTAATTACTTTATATGCGCACAGGTAATTTATACGATTCGAACATATAACACGTAAAGATGGCAGTGATAAATGTATTCCAATCGAATTGAAATTACTTTCGAGCGTGCGCAACTTTCTTTCGTACAGTGTAATTAGCTTCAATCAATTCAATAACATTTATCAGAATGAATAATCACTCTTATACACTTTTACCGCTCGTAATAGCTTTTAAAGCGCACGATTATTATTTCTCAAGCTCACGTGCCGTTCTCTCTCTCTCTTTCTCTCTCTCTCACACATATACGTACTCGCGTACTTATACACAGATATATATGTATACCGGCAGTCAATTCGTCCTAAATATTTATCCGTCTCGAATCAAATATATATTAATTATGCTAATGAGCGAATCTTATTATTATTCTGTACAATCGAAATAATAAAACGGATGGAGTGAGTGACTTGGCATATTATTGTATGCGAATCGTGCTATGTTCATCTTAGTATAGGTATGTTTATTTAATATAAAAAAGAAACGCGACTACATTGTTTCGAAAGGAACAAAGCCAATACTATATTATATACGATTAACACGATCGATACCAAAAAAAAGAAGGATTTTCGAGTATTTACGGTCGCTGCAGCTCTGCATATGTTTTCACTTTATTTATAATCGATTCGCAATGCTCATTTTCCTGCACAACGTATAGTAAATCTGCTCACACATATTTCTTGTTTTTTCTCGAAAAATTTAAATACCCTAATCCTATTATATACCGGCCAAGCACTCGATCTATATACTTTTAAAGCCGCCCCGCTTCTATACAACGAAATCAACGGTTTTCGTAATCCTGTTAGGAAAAAAGCCGATTGATTCCGCTACAAATTTGCGATTAACTCAATGGGCATTGCGTCTGCGTATACATACATAGGAAGTATTCCAATAAACGCGCACGAGGATTAACGGCCGTTAAACCTTGCATCTAATCGAATGGCGCTATATTGTATGAATTCTATATAAGGTAAAATTCTGACCTATAAGCGAACCTAAATTCTCCCATATCTTATTGACCTCTCACGCACGAATCTGGTCGCCAAAGTACTGCGAAATAGCATACTTATACCTGCACTCTCAGCTGATAAAACACGAGTGCGTGTGTATATAGAGTGCAAGAGATAAGATTAGATCCGTGTTTATACTATGACCGTCGTATACACATATAGCTGTTGTCCGACTCCTGACGCCATCTCTCGCGCGATCGCATGACTGGTCGCGTATACGAGTGTCTCTCTTTCTTTTTCTGTGCGTCTCAATTTATAGATATACACACGCGTTTATAATATATACCTGAGATCAGGCAGTATGTGTGTGTGTGTGTGTGTGTGTGCGAATTCTAGAAACGCGAAAGAAAAGTGTATATATATAGTGAAGCGTATATAGCGGCTCGCTCGTAAATTACTCTTCGCGTTTAGCATATGAATGACCGACGGGGTCGCGCGCGAATGTGGGACACGAGTGCGTGGTCGAGGAGGAGAGAAGAGGATATACAATGTTTTTGTTGTGTCGTTGAGAGATGAACGAGTAAGTGTGTGTGGAAGTAGATGACTTGACGATGGCTGATGAATAAGGTGGTTGTTGTAAATATATTTCTGTGTTGTATAGTATAAGTAGTTTGATGAAAATGTTTTGTGGGTAAATGTTTGTTCAGGAGGTTGCCGGTTTC
This sequence comes from Torymus tubicola, assembly GCA_035583055.1. Lineage (NCBI taxonomy): Eukaryota > Metazoa > Arthropoda > Insecta > Hymenoptera > Torymidae > Torymus > Torymus tubicola. The sequence continues at coordinate 35,437,059 of JAWWEQ010000010.1, read as the reverse complement.
AGAAAACTTGAAAAATATTTTTATGTTTCATACAGGTTTGGAGGTTTTATGTTATTATGTTGTGTTTCGGAGTATTTCTTTTTATTTATTTATTTTTTTTGTTGGAAAATGTATGTAAAAAAATTTTAAAATTATTATAATTAAACTCAAATTTAATAGTGTTTATAGAAAATTGCAAGCAGATAACGCGATTAAAATATAATATTAATTTTTAGAAAAAGTTTTTTCTATAAATTGTATCTTTTTTGTAATTCTGGAATAAATAAATAAAATTAAATAAATAAAACCTAATAAATTTTTAAACCTACCTATAAACCTAATATTTTATTTTTTAAATAACATTTTTGAAAATGTATCTTTTGATAAAACTAATGGTTTTGCAGTTAATGCGCAGCTACATATATTCATAATTTTATCTATGTATTAAACCTATCGATTTAAAAAGTTTAAAAAATAAAAAAAAATTTAATAAATTTACGAATTCTTCGTTCAAACATCATTACTGATTCCTTCCACTAAGTATACTTTCGTACTTACACCATTCCCACTTAGAACTCTCGAAACCTCCAATAAACCAATATAACCAAAAGCCAACCACCAATTTCACTTCGACTTATCATCATTAATACATAATATACCTGCTACCATTCTAATCACCAATAAAACCAAACAATCGTCCAAAATTATCTCCACCCCCACATTTCGGAGCAAAACACATCCATTCACTCTATTATTCATCGTACCTGCAATCGCAAACACACTGTGTATCCGTGCCCCCCATTGTTACACCAGGTACATCTTCAAACCCTCACGACCAATGAGTGGTAAACAAACGCCTCAGGAAACCCTCAACTTTCTCTTCTCTTTACAAAATCTCATGCGTCTATATATATATATACATACCTAAGGCGTCTCTCCGCATCTTACCTATATAATCCCTCTACAGCCTTGCTCTACCCTCGTAAATCATCACTCCACGCGCACTAACTCCACCTCCCTTATATATTTTCCCGCGTCTAATTCAAACCACATCGTTAAAGTTCCTCTCAACTCCGTTAGATGTCGCCACCGTGCTCGTTCACAGGTACGTCGTTGCGACGTTGCCAGATTTAAACACCCTATATACAAATAACACTCTCTTCTCTCTCTACACCAACACTCCCTCTACTGGAAAACGTGGGAACTTTCGTCTCTCCCTCTCTCTCACACACCCACACACTTACATTACGAGCGTCTCGTGTATGTATATACATCGCCAGCACAGCACATAGCGGTATATTCCTCCTCTCCCGTACCCTATATACATGAATGTGCATCTGTGTATGTGTATACTCAATCCTATAAGCAAGAGAGAGAGAGAGAGAGGGAAAACCGAGACGGGGTTACGCGATGCGGCAACGTCCGCAAGGGCGCTAGTCGTTCTGCTCCGCTCTCTCTCTCTCTCTCTTGGCAGCCTTAGAGCATATAGAGAGAGAGCTGCTTGCTAGCTACCCGTGCTGTGTGTAGTACTGTGCCAGCAGTGCTCTGCGCCGCCGCCGCCGCCGCCGTGTGTGTTATACCTCCCGACTGTGCGAGAGAAGAGCGCTGCGCGTTATACACAGCGGAGAGCGCAGCAGTAGCAGGCAGCAGCAGCAGCTACCCTACACGTCTCCCTCCCCGTGCGCGCGCGCTCGCGTTCGATCCGAGAGAGCCCAGCAGCAGCAGCAGGCTGTGGCGAGGCAGCAGCACCACAAGTCAATCATCATAGAGAGAAGAGCGGAGAATATCTCAGTGGAGGAGTACTATAAGTTGTGTACGTGGTGTACTTGGGTGCCATTCGAGAGCTGCTCGCGACGAAAGAGAGAGAGAGCGTCCTCGTGCGCCTACTACACGAAGAAGGCATAGGCAGACGAGTGTACATGGTATACGTGCTCTCTCTCCCTCTCTCTCTCTTCTCTGCGTGTAGTACACACCTACTATAGGCCGCCGCCGACGAGCGAGCGCTGCTGCAGCAGTGTATGTGTGTGTATATATATATATATGTGCCGTGTATATTATATATCTATATAGTGGTGCGCGAGTGCAAGAGAGTAAGATAGAGAGAAAGAGAGGACCCTGGCTCGCGCGCGCGTGAAATAATCTCTCTCTCGCTCCGTCTTCTTCTTTAGCGGGCGCGTGAGAGTGTGTGTATATGTATATATATATGTGGTTTATGTGCGTGTGTAGTGTGTGCTGCCCTGTACTCTCACGTACCAGCGACGCCGTCGACCGCTCGCGTACAGAGAGTAGTGAGTATTAGCAGCAGCAGCAGCAGCAACTCGTCGTCTCTCTGCCTGCTCTCTCCCTCTCTCTCTCATACACATGCGACGAGACTACACGACGACGACGACGACGACTACGTCTCGACAGCAGCAGCAGCAGCAGCAGCAGCAGTAGTAGTAGTAGTAGTGGTAGCAGCAGCGGCAGCGGTCGTCTCTCTCGCTCTCGTGGTGCGTGTGCGCGCGTCCGCCATTCCGACAAACAACACAAAATCTCGGGGCAGGCAGCGGAGGATCGAAGGAGGAGGTGCGGATAAGTGATACTGATGCTACTCTCTACTTGTTCCAATCGCTGCTGCAACACCACATATAGTGTACTCGCGATTATATGTGCTGCTGCTACTGCTGAGTATTGTACAGCTCTACTTAGCGTAGACGTCGACAAGAAGGAGGAAGAGGAGGAGGAGGAGTAAGAGAGAGAATACGAGGATATATATCGTTGGAGTTCGTAGAGAGAAGTGGAGCTTCGCAGAGCTGCGCTTACAGTGTACGTGCATTATACACACGTTGATCTAAGTGTATATATATATGTGTGTGAGTGTATATATATGTGTGTGTCTGTCAGGAACCTCAGAGAGAAATCGAAGTGTATAAAGAAGTGAGTGTCGCGAATGCGGTAGTAGTAGTAGTATAATAGGCATATACTCGTGAGGGTACATATTAGTTAGCCATCGGTTCGCAGAGGACGTGTAAAATACTCTCTTTTATCATTCTCTCTCTCGTGCACTACGTGTACACATATTCTTCTTTCTCCTTGTCGGAGCGCGAGGGAGAGAGAGCGAGAGAGAGAAAAGAGAGGCGGTGGCGGTGTGCGGCCGCCGTCTTGTTCACGGCGGAAGGAAGTGTTATAACGGAGAGCGAGCAAACGAGAGAGAGAGAGAGAGAGAGCGAACACCAAGTGGCCGCCGCGGTTCAGGCTCTCTCTCTCTCTTGCTCGCTCGCTCCCGCTGTTCAGCCTGCCTGCGTGTCCGCGCGCACCGCCGTCGCCGCCGCCGCACCGGTGTATAGAGACACACAATGCGTCGCAGCTCTCTCTCTCTCTCTCTCTCTCGGTCTCTCTTTCTCTCTCACACACGGGGTTATCGATAACGCGGTCTGATAAAGAGTGTAAGGCGAGGGAGGAAGTGGAGGTGGTGGTTAAAGGTGACAAAGAGGCCAGACGAAAACGAGCTCCGAGATTTCTGTCTATCGCTGTCCTCCCCCGGGTATATGTGGTGGTTATATAGGGGGGGAGGAGGAGGGGAAATGTCGAGGGGGAGAGAGAAAGAGGATGATGGAAAATCCGGGGGTGGATGGAAGAAGAGAAAGAGAGGGAGAGAGAGAGAGAGCTTTCTCTTTAAACGGTAGGGAGAGAGAGAGGTGTATGTGTACCGACGTGTATATATATATATATATATATATATATGTACGTGTACGTGAACGCGCGCCAGCCCCGATGGAGAGCGATAATTGAAAGATAACGAGCCGACGGCTTATCGCGATCCGGTTCTCTTCGGCTCCAAGCTCTCGCGCGCGAGTTCGCGTTGTAAGTAGTTGTGGTAGTGATGATGGTGGTGGCTCTAGTACCTTTTAAATGCCGATTCTCTCTGCTCTGCGTGCAAGAAAAAGTCTCTTTGGTCTCGCCTATAACCGTGACGTCACGGTACATATATATCAGATATCGAAATTCGCGATGCAAAAAAAAAGAGAGGAGGAGGAGGGGGAGGAGGGAGAGAGAATGTCGCAACGAGCCCGAAAGTATAAAGTATACACAGCACACACGCGGTTTATATATGTTATTTGCATACCGCGCGCGAGCGAGCGAGTGAGCGCCGTTGTCGTAAAATGTATTATAGGTATGCGTTCTCGAGCGTAAAGTGAGGCCATCGCGTATATATATATATATATATATGATGATGATGATTCTGTAATGAAAAGTTTTACGGGATATACTTACGCGCGGTTGTTATTAAAGAAAAAGAGAAAGAAAGAAGAAAAAAAAGAGAAATGAACTGTACGGATATCGGAGGGATATATAGTTTTGAGATTGAGTGAGAGAGAGAGAGAGAGAGAGTGAGAGCCGGTGGCGCGCGAGAATGGCTAATTAGCCGTCTCGCAGCACGAGAGGAGGAATGAATGGAGAAGAGGCGGAGGAGAGTGAATGAGTCGTAAACAATAGGGGCCGAGGGCGACGACGACGACGACGACGGTAACAGTAGCGACGGCGCGACGACACGGTTTTTCGCGCTTGTGAAGTGTATCCGAGGTTAGAGTAGGTATAGATGTGCTTGAAGGAAGGAGAGAGCGAGAGAGGAAATAAATATACCGTATACTTAGGCATCGACTGAATGATTAATGCGGTCGCCAATTCGCTCTCGCGTATACTCTTAGAATCGCGTTCGCGCGGTTACTCCGAAATTTATATTTCGGAGCAACAGAACGAGTAACACTGTGTGTGTGTGTGTGCCACGGGTCTTGGTTAATATATTTTTAACGTAACCACGCACGACGAGACCACCACTCGACAACCGTTTTCTTTTTATCGCATCACACATCCGTCAGAGAGCAACATTCCATTGCGAACCCATTCTTCGGAGAAAAGTACTTATAGAGGTCAAACTTACATACATATACACGCGTCCACTCGTTCCTCGACCCCCCCCCCCCACCCTCTCTCTTCCCCTGACCAAAGCGCCCGCGAATGAGTGAGTGAGAGAGAATGAGAGAGAGAGAGAGAGAGAGAGAGAAAGAAAAAATAAATACGCACGAAATACAGCTCGAACCTCACGTTCGTTCTCTTTCTTTTGCAGCCGGCACACGAGGAGAGTGAGAGAGCGAGAGGACACACAAAGGCAGCAGCAGCAGCAGCGAGAGCCGCAGACGAAGACGAGAGAGAGAGGAGGGAACACGTAGCAGCAGCAGCAGCAGCAGCGATCGATGTGTCGACCGGCGGCGCATCGCCTCTGACCTCGGCGCGCAGCAGTGCTTTTCGTACGCGCGCACACACACACATACACATAGGCTCTGTCGTCTCGTTGTTGATGATAATAATCAGTTGGTCTCTGTGTATGTGTGTACGTATGTGTCTTGTTATACCAGTGAATTGTTGTTGCAGCAATACATATAGATCTATATAGTCAATATACACACGTACTGCCGCTAAAGTGTGTGCGTATATATATATACGCAAGTGTGATATTGTGCGGGTCCCGAGATATAGATAGATATAGTGTGCGCGGACGCGTGTGTCAGCTGATCAGTATAGTGCCGTATCGTATAGACGGATATAAAGTGCGCGAAAAACTGTAACGACGACGACGACGACGACGACGAGGTCTAAAGTAAAGATCTTGGCGGGAGGAGGAGGAAGAGGAGGAGGCCGTACGTGGTGTACGACGGCGCGGGTGGCCGCAGCCTGACGGCGCGCTCGCGCGCGTCCCTTAGCTAAGTAAAAATTGTGTACAACGTCGTGTACAAGAGCAAGAGGCGCGAGGAGGAGGAAGCGGCGGCGACGACGACGGCGACGACGACGACGACCGCCGGGCTAAGTGTTAGCAACAACTTTATCTACACGCAGCGTGCTGGTGGTTGTAGTAGTAACGATGCCGCCGCTGCTCAGCCGGCAGCGGCCCCGGCAGCAGCAGCTGCTCCCCCGCTGAGTATCGTTGCTTCGTATCAACAACAACAGCATCATCATCAGCAGCAACAGCAGCAGCAGCTACAGCTACAGCAGCTACACCAGCTACATCAGCAGCAGCAGCCGCGAGCTTCGACTTCGGCTGCCGCCGCAATGGAGCAAATTGAGGCGAAGCAGCGTAGCCAACGCAACCGTCGACGTGAGCGCGCTCAGCGCATGCTCGCACAACGGGAGGCGAAACAGCAACAGCAGCCTAATCAACAACAGCAGCAGCATCATCAAGGGAGCAATAGCTCAGCAGGCAATACCGTTAACGCGGCTGACGATAGTCACAGTGGCGAAGACGATGATAGACCGCCGAGCGACGGAGCTAGGAGAGGCAGAGATAATGGAAGCCATGTGGGTAGACCACCCAGGCCACCCAGACCGCCGAGGCCTAGAAAGAAATCGGCATTAGCTAGTGCTACGGGCGGTGGGAGTAAGGAGCCCAAGGAGCCCATCTTCGAGGAAGACATCATTGATGGATTCGCAATACTCGCGTTTCGTTCCTACGAGGACCTCGAGGTGGGTGGTGTTCATGATGATATGTTATTGTTTTTGTTTATTTCAGTGGTAAAGAGAGAAAGAGAGAGAGAAGAAGGTCTGGCTCTTTTAGGGGAGAAAAGAGAAGTAGTGATGTGAGTGGAATATTTTGGGGTTAGGTTGTTTCTGACAGGAGCAAGGTGTGCATAAGAGAGTTCAGAGAAGATTACTATTGTGTGATTCATTTGTAATAAAACTGCAAGGTTTATTGTGTTAAGATATTCAAGGCTGAAAGTGAAACTAGCTTCTTTTCTTATATATCTGCATAGTGAGGAGAAGGGGAAAAAAGTGTGCTAAAGAGGCAGGCTGGCCATTTTGAGGTTACATTAGACTGGGAGTGACGAATGTATATTAGTTGACTCGTGGTGAACTAATGTGAACTCACTGTGAACTGTTTGCAATGAAAAGGTAAATAATTGTGCAGTACGTTAAATATAATTAGAAGCGAGGTGATTGATGGATTTGATTATGAAAGAAGTTAATGACAAGCGTCAAGCTTTTAAGTGCTTTTAAATGGTTTTTCTTTTGCCCGTCATTACTGTAGTGGCAAGATAAATTTAGATTCAAATAGTGATACTCTGTGTTTTCCTAAAGTAATTATCTCAAATTGAGGAAGATAAAGAAAAAATGTCATAGAGTCAATTCATTGTCAGTCGAGCAGAGAAAATGTTTTTCAACCGTACAAATTCTATAAAATCAATAACACACTGACCATTGACGTAGCTTAACACTGTTCAATTATTTACTTTTTGTTCTTTGCAAACTCTACTCTACATTCCCCAGGTGCAGCGGGAAGAGAGACAAACTATTAAGAATGACACATGGAATTTTTCTAGTAAATTGAAGCTCAAACAAGTGACACATATACTAAACCACCCCAAGTGCATATTCATCTATCGGTGTTAGTCAAAACAAACATACATACGCACATCTATATCTACGTATACTTAACATTATCTGTACAATGAAATCAGTGACAGTTGACCTACAGTGAAACTCAGCACAAAGTACCTTATTATAAGAGTTAAGCTGAAAGTTTAATTTCATCACACCTCCAAGCAGTGATACGTGGGGAGTAAAAACAAAAAGGAGCAAAAGCCAGACCTTATTTCTCTTTCTCTCTCTTGAATACACCATATACATATATACATATATATACATCCCCATACAGACAAAATAGATATTCTTCCCGTCGCTTGTAAACTAGGGGTCGGCCCCCCGTCGGATCGATAGCCATGCATTAGTCAAGCAGCGCGAGCGCGTGTGCGTTGTACCTATACATACCCTTTCTCTATCTCTCTCTCCCTTATACATACGCGTATAAATTCGCCGTCTCGTTATCAATTTCTCGAGGCGTGCGTTCTCATCCATCTACCTATCTATCTATCTAACGTACTTACATACCATTACCACCACCACTGCTTACTACTTACTTACTCTCTTTTTGTCACGCGCGCGTATACTTACGACGCGTCGTGTAATTTGTTCTCCCTCGCCACTGTTGTTGCTACTGCTTAACTTTTAATCCATGCTGCATTATTCAGAATCTGCGACGCAGTGTGTGTGTACCATTAAGCGCTCGTTTTATAATTCATGATATTTCGTTACCTTCACGCGCGCACGCGTTGTCTCCTCTCATATCGTCAATCATTCGCGTAACACATATATAGACACGTGTGTACCTATATTACTATAGTAATAAAAACAATAGCCAGCGTGCGAAAGCAAAAATAAATATATGTATATATAAGACTGCGAAAATTCGTCACTCAAGAGAGAGAGAGAGAGAGAGAGAGAGAGAGAGAGAGAGAGAGAGAGAGCGACGCGCACTCGAGACAGAGCCGCCCATACTTAGGTACCTATACAACGATAGATAAAATCTCGACGTAAGCAGCAGCAGCAGCAGCAACGACGGCCGAATTCTTTTACGACCCGAGTTTACGGCATCGTCCAGGGATTCTCTATTTCTCTCTCTCTCTCTCTCCCTCTCTCCTTCTCCTCGTTCGTTCTAACGAGAACGCGCAAGCGAATGTTTCGGTTATTGGCCATTAGCCCATAATTGACTGCTCACGGGCCATCGGCGGCGGTCAATAATTGCCCGCCGCCGATCAATAACTCGGGAACGAGCGAACGAGAGAGAGAGAGAGAGAGAGTTTTACCAGCCGTGCAGTGCGCGCGTGTAATTCGCGGTGTATATAATTTCCCTGGGTGCGATGATCATCGTAGAGAGAGAGAGAGAGAGGGGAGGAAGGGAGGAGCTACAATAATTTTGCGAGCAGAATGTTTATACGCGACGCACGGGTAGTAAAGTATCGACATGGCCGCGGGGGGTTCGTGTTGTAGTAGTAATAGTAGTGGTATATAGTAGTACCGGTTGCACGGTTCTCTGGGATTACAGGACGGAAATTAGTTGGCGATTAATTTTTATCGTAATAGGTGGCGTGTGTAACCCTGTGGACGAGATTTATAAAGGTTTTATATATATAATGTATACAGAGAGCAACAAAAGGGTACTATTTAATTTGTTCGCGCGCGCGCGAATTTGTAGAACGATTTTCCTCGCGTATATATTCTATAATCGATTTGTGTACGAACGAAAAAAAGAGCGAGAGATAGAAACTGCTACACCACCTGTTACTATATATACCTATATACCAGTGTAACTATACCTGCAACCTATGAATTACAACAAACGTAGAAAATCGAGCACCGTGCAGACCGAGCGGTCGGCCGGTGAAAAACAAAAAAAAAGAAGGTATAGCCTATATAAGAATTTCCTCTAATCTTCGAGGCGCTTTGATAAACAACCGAGAGAACGAGAAAACGTATATACGGCAGCGGCGCCGAGTGGGGAAAAAGTTTCTCAATGACCTACTTTTTTTTTTAACCTTTCAACCACGAGAGAGAGAGAGAGAGAGAGAAAACGAGAGAGGGAAACAGCTGTCGCTCGTACGAGAAAACTTTGGCGTGTACCCGCGCGAACGCGTTTCGTGAAGTACAGTATAATAGCGTCTACTACACTTTAATAAAAGAGCCATGTTATCTAATGATTTTTAATGGGAGCAAATGAATTCAGCGACACGAGCGTCGTGTTTTGTTGTTTGGTAATTCGCGTGCTATAGCAGTGTACGTGTGTGTGTGGAAAAGCTCTTGAGTCGACCACCGCCGCGTATACGACGATGAATATTGAAATGAACGCGAGCGAGTATTATATGCGAGCAGGAAAAGTTTTCGGCTTGAAGTTATATATACATAAAACGATAAAACAATCGTATAAGAATTACGTATATAGGTTCGATCTTGCAATATAAACTGTTGAATCAAAATATATGAACCTTGTCGAAAAAAAGCACAAACGTCGGTTTTGAATTCCACTACAATATATATATTCAATAAAGCATCGCTGTGAAAAAAGCCCCTTCGGGAGATTCTTCTTCCTTCTCTTTTCTATACTACCGCGCGTTCGCGTCGAATGAATTATAACCGCATCATTTTTCAACCTTTGACACTATACATATACACAACCCCTGTTATATGCTCAGGTTATAACCGTTTAACCTTTTTTTTCCTCTTTCTCGTTCACCCAGTTCCAAGCTACCGCAGTGATTAGCTATATACAAGTGACAATTCAATAATCGGACGCTTTTACATATATCTATATAAATAGCGTTGAGGGACCAAGAAGGGGGACGAGAGAGAGAGAGACTTATTCAATTTGCGACCTTGCGTCCTCACGCGTTCCGGGAGAGAGAGAATGCTATCTAAATTTAAATTCCAATTATAATGGCGTTATTATTGGAATTCAATAGCCCCAATGGGTGTGTGTGCTACTGCACTCGCCGTTCCTCGACGGGTATAGTATATATAGCGGTAATATTGTTATTGTTGTATCTGCACGGACGAATCTGGCAAGAAAGCGTAGGAAGAAGAAGTATTTTAACAATTAATACAATAAATCTCTTTCTTCAATTGCCTATTATACATACTCGAAGTATATAACGTTTATTTTCTGAACATTTCGGAGCACATCGTCGTCATATATAAACATGCCATTGAACTTTTGTGCCATTCGCAAACACTTTGCATTCCAAACCATCCGACAAACAATAATGCAAGCTATATATACACACACACGTAAAAAAACTTCATTGTCTCAACAACATTGAAGACAAACCTCGCGCGAACCCTTTTGCATACACACATTATTATCCAGCGATAAAATCCCTCGTATGTATATATATACACACACACCAACGTCGGCAATCCACCAGAGAAATTAGAACCATTATACGTGCGCATACAAGCGCACAATCGCCACCTTTCAAGGAGGGAGGGGGGGAAAAGAGGAGAGGAAGAGAGATGCTCGAATGCTCGGGCGCGGGCGCGCTGACGCGCGAAAAACTCGACACTCGCGCCGATCCATTTGCGTCACACACACATATATATGCATTATATAGCCCTGCGCGCTGCGCGGCAACACTCGGCGCGTGCCGGTTGCTGCTGCTTCGCGCGCGCGCGCATAGGGGATTACCGCAGCTTGATTTATTTCGCGCGTGCTTTGCGTGCGTTGGTTGGTTCTTTTTTTTTTTTCGTACCCGCGAGGGAATTGAAACCGATTAACGTAATGTCATTCCGTGTGTAGTAACGTTGTTGTTAATTCTAATGCGGATAATTATTTATATATAAATGAATCATTTCTTATTATATACGAATTAGAATTATACATATATATGTGTGTATGTATATGAGAGAGAATTATATATACGAGAGTAGCAATCTATATGCTATATATATATACACACACTTGGTATAGGTGCAAATGATTACACGCTTAATAACCCGTATCGCGCTTGAACATCGTGCCGCTATAAATCACTCTCGCGAAACCTTGCAAACCAGTAGCACGGCTATATACGTATGTGTATATATATACACGCAGACATGCTATATATATTATATACGTGTATTGCGACGGTTTACCCAGAAACGTTCGACTTTTCAATTACGCTATAATGTACAAATATTATTACATATATCCGACTGTACGTTAACGCGCGCGAATGTGTAAAACGTAGAGGAAAGCACAAAGTTAGTTAACATATCGGGAAATTCTTGCTTTAAATGTAAGAGGAAGAAGTAGAAGAAGAGGAAAAATAAAAGATGTATAACGAATAAAACCGTCACTATATATACGCGCGCAGAGCAAAGTGATATACAGTTTCGTTCGTACGTGTATACAGGGCAATTATCCGTCGATAGGTGCCAATATAATCCGACACGCCTCTCCTCTCGAAACATAATAAAACGGAGGTAGAGGTGTATATGTGTGTATATATATATATAGATACGCAAGTACGCGAGCGCGTACATTTCATAAACGAGATTTTTATCCTGCGCGAGCAAGCGAGCGAGTGGCCAATGGAGCGGAACGAGTTTCTAATTTCCGAGAAGTCGCGCGCGTGTATATACATGTGTGTATATGTGCAGGAGAAATTTTTGCCCTGGTTAAAAGTGTCCGTATATACAGCTTATATGTATGTGC
>JAWWEQ010000010.1:35378268-35424922 GCA_035583055.1 Torymus tubicola | reverse complement strand
ATATATATATATATATATATATATATGCGCTTGGAGTTAATTAACGATCTATCTTTCCGTGTGCAATATCAGTTTAAAATAACTTTGCTAATGTTAACTATAAGTTTGTGTGTGTGTGTGTAGAAGTCGTATAGTAATTCGATGTTTTTTTTTTTTAAAGAACTTTAACGAGACAACACCATCATTCACAGTTTCCCACACTTTTCCAAGCAACACCCTTGTACACCTTCTTTTCACTCTCTCTCCCAATTAATTTTTATTCATAGAGACCTCGCCACGCGCGCTGGCTTTTTTTTTTGTATGTGTATGTGTCGACCTCCCCGAAGACGAAACGCGCACGTGTTGTAAGTAGTCGCACACGCGCGTAAAGGGGGAAACGACGACGACGACGAGGAGGAGAACACAACGCGCGGTTGCTCTGAATAGCACATATGTGTGTGTGTGGTAACGCGTTTTTTTTGCGTGTGTATATATGTGTTATATACGCGAGATGTCGTTGAGTACTATACACATACGCGATTGTAATGGAGATTTTGGATGTGAGAGAGGCTGCATGTGTTGTAGTAATCCGTCTTGAGAGTCGGAGAGTCAGAGAGCAATTACAAAAGAGCTTTAGGACCTTTTTTTTAAGGGCTGGGTTTGTTTGTACCGTCGAAAAAGCGCACACTGTTTTACGTGTATAGGAGCAAAGTATATTGTTAGAGTGTTCTGTATATATACAAAAATTGCGGGCACATACACACGAGGGAAATGCAGATTTTCACTTGGAGTGTATGGTGTATATAGTTCACGAGTTGTGCGGTGTGTAACTAAACAAAATTTAGCTACACGAATGCGGAACGAATTTATACAAGTTGGGTGCGAGGATGTTGAACAATAATTATATGTAACGCGAGAGTTGTTAGTCCGTACGAGTAATCGGATGAACTGTTGATTAGTGCGGGATACATACATGTTTTTACGCACGGCTCTGTGTGTGTGTGTCTTCTCCCAGCTGAGCGATGTTGCTAAACTCTGTTCGTTGCAACAAGTTGCGAGGTAAACGGTACCACGTACGTAGAATTAAATGAGAACGTTATAATTTATACCATACGATAATCGTAATATAATGGTTTCTAACCCCCACGATCTCTTCTTTCCCTTGACCATTTTATATATTTTTAACATATATATGCGTTTATATTAATTCGAGATCAAAAGTAGTTCCTTCCCTTCGTCCCTTCCGCAAACAACAACAACAACAAACACACAAAGCGATCCGTTTAATTCTCGTGGGCTTGCGCATACTACAACACACCTTAATGAGATTAAAGGCGAAGATTCGCCGGCGCCACGTATACACATGTTCCTCTCTCTCTCTCTCTCTCTCTCTTGTGTTTACCCGAGACATTCTGTCTCTCGCGCAAAAGCGTATAATGCAATTAGCCCTGGCAGTCGAAAGAATACATATATACATTTGTTCTCGCTTAGCACAGCTATACATACGTGCTAATCCAATTTACGCGTGAGAGTGTTATTTGATCGACTGTTTACGTGGAATCGATCCCGGTCTATTTTATTTTATTTTTTTTAAATAGACCGACAAACTAGTTTCTGGATATCTCTTATCGCTTATATATATATATATATATATATTCCTCCTACTTTGCGCCCCTCACCTTCATTGCGGATGGTTTGTCATTAGCATAATAAATACATACATACATACCTGATGAATACGTAATTTTCAACTTACCACGTACACGTATATACGTTGAGATTAATTTTCTCTCTCTCGTTTTCTGTTTTTCAGAGTGCAATAAAACTAGCCGGCAAGAATAACTTCAAGAAGCTGCACTCGCTGCTGTCGCTAGAGGAGAAACCAAAGGTGGACACGGGACAGAACAACCGGCATAACGACCACCATCACATCAAGAACCACTTCAAGCACAACCATTATAACACGCATAATTCCATACTGACACCCGCGACGCTCAATCAGGTATGTTATATATGTACATGGTTATAGATATATATATATATATACGTTTGTGAAAATTAATATTTAAAGGAAAGGGTAATGGAGAAAAAGTGTATACGTGAATTTTAAACGTATATGAGGATCGTGGTGTGAAATATATATGTCGTGTAAATTATTATTATTTTTTTTTGTTTCTATTAATAACCAAGCCGCTTGTGAACGCATTATATCTAGTGATATACGTATAAATATTTGCATGGAACGTTACGTATAACGGTGTTATTTTATATATACATAGTCGTCCTCTCCTTATCCTCTTTAATATTTAAAGCGAAATCGGATATAATCCCAATATGTCAGCGGCGCATAAAATGAATTGCGAATGAACAGCTCGATCGAGGGTATATCTCGTTTTTAATAATAACAAAAAAAAATGGACTTAATCTCATACTTCCATATGTATACCATCGGTATACGGATTGTTCCTTTTATTTTTTGTAAAATCAATTCTTTTCGATTACAATCGCTCGGTTAATTTATTTTTCGTCGACTACATATACCGTCAACGACTCTTTCTCTTTTTTTGTCCATATTGAAAATTGTTTTTCTCATATATATATATATATATAAAAACACTACTTGATGACGATGAAATTCAACCGAACCGTAATCGATTCTGTCTCGCACACCCAACAGGGCCTAGATGCAGGCACGAGCGACGACAGCGGTCGAGCTTCCGAGCAGTTGCACGGCTCTGGTATCCCGCGGGACAGCCAGGACGCCGACAGTTCCAGGGACCATCTTAGCGATGTAAGTGGCGAGATAAGACACGGTGGCGGCGCCGGTGTCGTACGTCAGGGGATTGATAATGCCGTATATATAATAGGCTCGGGCTTCAAGCGCTTTTGTCTTGTCTACATATATCTTTGTCCTTGTGTTTATATAGAATTATTATATGTACTTGAAGCCCGAGCACGGGGAAGGGATGTTTTTTTTAGTTCTTGTTTATTGTTTTTGAAAAAAGGGGGAAAAAGCATGCATTCTTCATGGTTCGAGAGGAGGATGCATGCCGAGATGGCGAGACAATGTTCTGTTAGTAATGTATATTTATTTATCAATGAAGTTACGAAACGAGTCCATTTATAAATCCTCATATATGTATATATAGCGGATATCTGATTTTCCTGCGCTACAGTAACGGTCTACATTGGGTCAGATGGATTGTCTGGTAATGTTCAATGAGAGCGAGAAAAGATTTTAGTTAAAACAAAAGATAAACTGTGGGTGCGTGTATATGTTTTTTTTTAAACTACGAATTTACGATATTCGGATATGTATAATAACAGAACACGTGTCGACGCTCGGCGCATCCTCTTTGAGTGTTGTTCATATTCGCATTCAATTGGCCGTTCATCGATTCATTTTTTCTCATCACTGTACATAACACACACATGTATACATAAATACACATACTATATACACGTCACGTATATACGATGGTACACACAAATATACATTCACATACGCATTTGTTCGATTGGAATTTCACAATTCGGGTGATGGCCATTATATATATATTATCACATCATCGTCATCAAAATTTCGTATATTAAAATAACAAAAAAAAATAATAAAAAAAAAATAAAAGAAAAACAGAAAAGTCAACGTTTATCCTCTACGATGTTCAATTCGATGCTTACGATATGCGTATGCAATCCATATTATACATACAGAAATATAAATGAAAACCAAAGTATTCTTGACATTACGGATAGATATATATATATATACACAAGCACACGTAAGCCTGCTTTTATACTGAATACTATGCAAAACTTGATATACATGATATAATATGTACACGAGAAATAGCTTATACCACTGCATAAAAAAAGAAAGAAAGAAAAAAGAAAATCAAATTAAACAAAAAGAAAAAGAGAAATGAAAAGAAAAAAGAAACAACACTGCTGAACAAAGAAGTGCATACTTAAAGATAGATTAATAGAGAAGTGATAAAAAGAGGCATATACAATAAAGAGCATGAAAATTTTGCTTCACAGGCTAGCAGTCATTGCAGTTCGGGTAAAGGTTATATCGTAAGTATTTTCGTTTTCTTTTCTGGATAGAGATAATAGAGAGATATGGGGCAACCTGTTGTGTTGTCGATTGTATAAAATATAAATAAATCTATTTTAATGTAACAATAGTAATTGTATAGTAGCTCTATATATATATATATATGTTCATAAGTCGGCGTAGCGTATAAGCATGAACTTTACTAACGTTAACGTATTTTCTGTCCCCACAGTGTGATAGTGAAGGAGAAGACGATAAGGTGAGAATCTCCTTCTCATTTTACGCGGTGTGCACACGCGCGTCGTCATAGATAACTCACTCTTCACGCTTCACACATTAACTCTTACTTACTTTTTTTTTTCTCTTTTCATCATCACGGTTGAAATATCTTTACACGTTAAAAGTGAGCTGTTTATGACGCGCGTATATAATCACCGTGTAAAATTACCCTTATGTTAGCATATTAATCAACAGTACGATCGAATACTCAAATGTTTCCGTTTTTTTTTCTGATTTCAGAACTCGGATGCGGAATCGGTGCTCTTCGAGTCTTCTACCCCACCACCTCTCGCACGTAAATGTAAGTGTATCACACAAAATGTGTGTCTATTATAATGATAACGTTAATCCTGTATATATAATATTAAATGTTCTTTATTAAATCGTATAGACGAGTTGCCATCATCATCGCCGCACGTACTGCAGCCGCCGGCGAACGGAGCGGGCGGCTCGCCACCCGACACTGGCGGCCAGATCTCTAACCCGGCGACGGACGCACCGGCGCCAATACCACCGGCGGTGCCTGCAAGCGCACCGGTGCCCACAGCACCGAGCCCGCCAAGTCCTACGTTACCTCCGCACATATCCCAGCCACCCGTAAGTACATATACATTTATAATGGTATAGAGAACAAAGGAGGGAACGGAAAAATGAAAAAAGAAATTTACGATTTAGGAAAAGCATAGATTTTTTTTCCAGTAAATTGTTGTTAATGTTAATTGTGCCGGTGTATGTCGGATAGCATTTTTATAGAATTCAATGGATAAGTCGTTTTTTTTTTAAAGTGGTTTTACAAAAAAGTGTAGCATTAAATTTGACTTTCGATTAAATTGGGTTACCGTACAGGGAATCGCAAAAAATGTCATTTAATATTTGGGATATACAACGACGGAAAAAAAAACAAACCTATTTCAGGTGGCGTGGAGTTTTTGTAATTTAACGTGAGACGCGTATAGGGATATATTCAGGGATATATATCAGTCGGAAGTATCGATATTCATATTCGAGATTTACGGGGATGTAAATTCATGAAGCCTGTAGTGCAAATAAAATGCGTTTTATGCGTGCGCGCTCTTTATATCCACATTTTGTCTTTTTTCTTTTTATAAAATTCCATTTTAATTGTAAACTTTTACGACTATTAAACTAAAATAGAAAACAAAAACCAGTAAAAGCAGAACAATGTAAACGTTAAAAGTGGTTACAAAATTTAAATGCATTGCTGCACATATCGATCGCGAAAAGTTATTATGTAAAATTAATCATGTCAAGGCGTCACAATAAACCTGCACTTAGCATTGTGACGTCAATTCAATTAAACCGCGTGTGTTTAGTAACTTAATTACCGTGGATTGTTATCCGATTATCGTCCATTAGCGCGGCTAAAAATCGTCCGCCACGCTAAAAACTTTCTATTATATACGTATACACGAACATTCTCATCGCTCGTTTAAAATTAACAATAATAATAGACATATTATGTCGGCTCGCACTTCAAATTGACGTTAACATCTTTTCCAAAACAAATTTAGTTAGCGCCGAAAGTTACGAAGCTAAAACTCATCTCTATGTATACACACACACACGTACACACATACATTGTATTACCAATCTAACCTCGCTAATTAACATTTATTCCACTACAAATAGTATTCTCCAAAGTTCAGTACTAACTCGCTCTTTCTCTATCCAACAGATGACTAGTCCGCTAGCAGCGAACCCACGTGCAATAGCCCCGCAGCAGCGGCCGGTATCACCGGCACTGCCACCGCCTTCCCTTTGCCAGCAGCAGCAGCAACAACAGCAGCAACAGCAACAACAACAACAACAGCAGCAGCAGTTACAACAACAACAGCAACAACAACAACAACAGCAGCAGCAGCAACAACAACAGCAACAAATGCAACAACAACATTCGCCGATGTCGTTGCAACCCCCACCACAACAGCAGCAGCCGCAACCTTTAGCTCAGCCTCAACACACGTTGCACCAGCAGCATCTACCCCAGCAGCAGGTTCAGCAGCAACAGCAACAGCAGCAGCAACAAATTCAACAACAACAGCAGCAGCAGCAAGTGCAGCAACCGCCACCACAACAGCTGCCGCAGCAGCCACCATCACAGCCGCATACGTCGATACCGGCCCTCCATCCGCCCAACGTCGTGCCTCTTGTGTCCTCGTCCCAGCATACGACGTCACCAGCTGTAGCTAGCCTCGGTGTTGCACCCGCTGCACCGTCGAATGGCGCAGCGACGACGAGCTACCCACCGCCACTGCCAATGGCAGCCTATCCGCAGACTCAGCCATCCTATCCGCCGCTGTACACACCGTACACGGCTCTCAATCACAGCCCGTACCTGCCACCTGCTGTGCCCTCGCCCTCTCACTCCGCTTCGTCGCGTACCGATATCGTAAGTATTTGTTTTTTTTCTCTCAACTGTTCTGCTGTTCGTGGAATTCAGTCGATTGTCAGACAGTTTTCGTTTCTTATGCAATGCACGAGCTGATAATTTAGAAAGCGTAACGTGACTCGAGCATAACGAATCAATGACTTATCCGATGATCGGGGAATTCAACGTAAACGGTGTACATAGGTCTTGATGAATTTCGATAGCAATGTCTTTGAATAATATATAAAATTACTAGAATTTTATAATGATGTATAGTAAATGGTACATAGATATTTTTCTTAGAACCTCCAGCAGTTATTATTATCCAAAATTAATTAATTAACGTGTAGTCTCATTTACAGCGAGGAAGCAGCAGAGCATCGCCATTAACAAATTTGGGCAAATCGACGATAAGCAGCTCGGTGGTGACGAACAACCACGGTGGCAGTGGTGGAAGCGGTAGCGGTAGCAGCACGCCTATGAGCATCGCGGCGACGTCAACGTGCGGCGTGGCGACGGTGACGAACACCATGACGACGGCCAATACGATAACGCACCGGGATATCGTGACGTGCGGCATGGCCGGCAGAAACAGCAACAACTCGCCAAGGGGACACAGTCCAAATCGCGAGCGCGAGAGTTATAGGTATGATTTCTTCTTTGTTGTCAACGCGTTGGTTCTCTTCGTATGATTTACGAGAAAGATAGAATGGATATCTTATGTTTCGTTAATTGCAGTAGTAACGTAAGCAGTCTGAGCAGAGGCAGTATAACACCGGTCAGCGTGCCAAACACCTCGTCCCCGGCCAATTCTAGTCTACCTACATACTCAAAGGGTCAAGGGTGGATCGGGTAAGATATATATATATATATATATATATAAAAACATGGTAAAAAGTTTCTTGGATGCGATTAGTAACAATTGTGAATTATTTGTTTACAGCAGCAGTGCAACGTCACCGGCAACGGCAACATCGGCGCCGCGGCCGACACCGCCACCGGTGCCACCCCTCGGCCTTCACACGTTCCCACCGCCAATGTTCGCGGCACCTTTGCCGCCACCCGTATCCAGCGCCAGTCCGCACACTTCCTTGCCATCGCTTCCTCCACCCACCACCATGTCCAATCCGAATCCCTTCTCGGCGGAGTCATTGTTCCAATCGAGTAGTGAGTATACACGTTTTATTTTGTATTGTAGTGTCGAGATGAGCGACAGTATTGGTTCGATTGATAGAAAGGATTTTTTATAAGAAATAACGTTAAAGGTTTTACGCATACTGTAGAGGAACATATTTGATTGATTAAAAACAGATGCATTAGAGTTTTTATCAGTGAACCCTTAACTCGCTCATCTCGTCTATTGCAAAAGATCACGATTGCTATGTTAAAATTTAGAATCAAAAGTAGGTGTGAGCCACGTATCTGGCCAGACGGACCTGTTACGCCGGGAGCTGGACAATCGATTCCTGGCCTCGCAGGACCGAAACGTTGCCGGACTCGGCCCGCCGCCGTACCTTCGGACGGAGATGCATCATCATCAGCATCAGCACACCCACGTACATCAGCACACTACGCCGATATTGCCGCCGCCTACGGCGTCGTCGCTCTTTCCACCGCCGATTGTAAGTATTATGTGATATTTGTTATTCATATATTAATAAATTAGTCAGTATTTTTATAAATTTGGTATTTTTCAAATAGTATCGTCTTTTTAAAAGACTGAAGAATGTCGTAGATATTAGTTATCAGAGAACAGTTATTTAATTAAAATGTATCGGAAATCGTTTAATACATTTAATTAACAATTTTGATTAAACGCAATACCTACTTGTTGGCATTTTGCGATCATGTAAAAGAAAACAGAAATGTTTCCAATTATAATAAATTAAAATATCATTTACAGTTCAAGGACATTCCAAAGCTGGGTGGAGTGGATTCTCCATTTTTTCGGGGGAATCTCAGTATTGGCAATTACTCGGGTTTCAACGCTGGCCTTTTACATCCTGGTTTAGGGCCACCGTCTACACCTTTCGTCGCTCCGAGTCATGTAACGTCATACGCACCTACGGTAATTGTCGTAATATATGTAACATAAATATTAAATGTTTCCTAGTTCAATTCATAACTTCCAACAGTTTTTTCTGTAAATTGCTTTTCATTAAACAAAAAAAAAAGTTAATTACATCCTGCATCATTTTTTTTCCATTTTTATTACTTCATACATATTTAATCACTTCATTGGAAATACGTAAACTATAACAACTTATTAACCTTGCAGAAGACTGGAAAATGGAACGCAATGCACGTCCGGATAGCCTGGGAGATTTACCACCATCAGCAAAAGCAACAAGCGGAAGCAAAAGCTGGTGGTGTCAACACGAAAACGGAATTGCTACGACCACCTGGTCACCTATTTCAGTCAGGCCCCTCGGCGGGTTTGGGTCTGAGTGGGCCTCAACTAGCTCCGCCATTCTCCTCGGCACTCTCGACACATCCCCCGGGTCCACCGGTATCGCACACAGTTGGATTCTTATCAGCGCCATCGTCTCATTTAGGTAAATTTTTCTCGCTTTCTCTAGATAATCTTATTATAATTCACTAAAGAATGTTGAGCTTAATACATGTGTATTTTTTTTTGCAGGAGCAGGAATGTCGCCATTCGGAAGGTATCCACCGAGTTTCCCTGGTGCCAACCCGAACTTCCCAAGTCTTTCAGGATTCCCCCAAGCGAGAGATATGCCACCCCTGGGAGCCATGGGCTCAGTTCATGATCCGTGGAGAGGGTAAGTAGAATCGATCGCGACTACTTCTTATAGCATTACATCCCTAACAAAAGTATCTAATCCGATTCATTTCACAGGTTACAACGCGCATCGGGCGCCTATCCTCCTACAACTGTCGCCTGGAGCTTGAAGCCCGAGCCACCGGCCATCGACACACGGCGGGCCGAGCTTGAGGAGCGTGAACGTGAGCGTGAACGTGAACGCGAACGAGAACGTGAACGCGAGCGTGAACGCGAACGCGAAAGAGAACGCGAGCGTATCCGACGGGAAAGGGAGCAACGCGAGCGTGAGGAGCAGCGTGAACGTGAGCGTAGAGAACGCGAGAAGGAGGAGAAGCGAAAGCAGCAGGAGGCTGCTGAACGAGAACGTGAAAGGCGGGAAAAGGAACGCCGAGAAATGGAGAGGCGAGAAATGGAGCGCGAAAGAATGATACAGCAGCAACAGCAACAGGCGAGACAACATCAACAGCAGCAGCAGCAACAACAGCAGCAGCATTTGGTGCGAGATAGGTCGCCGTTGAGAAACGGAGCTAATCCCATGGATGGTGCGTCTATGATTAGGGTAAAGGAGGAACCAAGGAGTAAGGATGACGACGTCGTGATGTTGTCGAGGGCGCCGCCACAGGGTCCACCACAGTCCAATACCTTGCCAGATCCAAGGTTCGTCCGGTTGGTTTTCTTTTTTATTTTCATTTATTCCATATTACAGTTGAATGGCATGTGTTGATTTGATGAGTGGTTCATGGATATTGTTCAGTACTTTCGCTAATTATTGATTGGTGTTAAGTTTTTTTTCGAAATTCTCGTAAATAATAAGGTGATACTGTTGCTTTAGGGCAATCGAAAAAATTTAATTCGGCTATAAATATAGAACCAAAAATTCTATGGCAAGAGTGAGGTTTGTGCCATGGTACTGAGCAAATCTCTAAGGCAGAATGACAAATTAAAAATTGAATTCGATGCTGAATAATGTTCAGTTACATTTTTAATGTTGTAATTTATTATTATTTAGATAAAACTATTTATAGAGTAATTTTAAAGCATTGAATTCCATTGTCATCCTTGTTTGAAAACAACAAAATAAATCACAATAGCCATCCACTTGAAATATATTCTCTGCTTTCTGTTATGTACTTTAAAATATGTATTTTTGTTTATTTAAACACAGAGAAAAATACGAATTACGTAATGACCGTGTGGATCTGCAGAACATGTTACATGACCCTGAAAAGTGGATAAGGTTGGTGATAACTCAATGCATCACACTCTTGCAAATATTTTCACTTACATTCTATGATTTAGTAATTTAAATTATTATTACAAATGACAAGCTAAATATGTTCGAGATTTTTATTTTGGGAAAAATATAATTACCATTTCAAGTTCTTTTCAAATATTAGTGATAAATTTCTCATATAATGTTCATTCAATAATTGATATTGATGAATATTTAAAAATAAATGGATGTTAATCTGTCATTATGTAAATAACCTATTAGCAATTGATATACGATTATTTCTAATTGAAATGTTACACAAATACTTATTTTCTAATTATAAAACCTACGATACAACGAAAATGATTAAAGCCAATTCATTTTAATAATTTTGTATTGCCACGTCATACATAATAATCAATTTATTGTACTAAATCGTAATTTGTTTCACAACTTGCAACAGATCATTTGAGTTACCTACCTTAGTTTCAAACATGGCTCGGTCTATAAAAAATTTAAAAAAAAAATATAAAAAAACACTAAACTAAATACGTATAAGGAAACTTTCTTATCATTTGGCCTATATCAGCGAATTTCAGCCGTTTGTGAAACTAATGTATTTAAAGCAAATCGCAGAAACAATTTGCAATTCACAGTCGACTTCCTCATGCAGTCGACCCTCAATCTACTCCCGCTTTCATTACATCTACTAATTCATCGTTCTTTTCATCGACTCACAGGTATCACCACGCGCATCCACATGCTGCCTATCTACAGAGCCGTCACCCGCACACGGTGCCGGCACCACCGATGGCCCGCACGATGGCGGGTCTGCCGGGTCTCTCACATCCCATGCAGCACTTCGCCCCACCACCTCCACCGCCGACAAACGCCGCGGGACAGCCGACGGTGCCGCCCACGTGGCCTACGGCCGATCCCTTCCGCGACCCGTACCGCTATGACCCGCTACAGCAGCTGCGATACAATCCGCTGATGGCGGCCGCTGCCTATCGGGCCGAGGAGGAGGAGCGCGCCAAGCTCTACGCGGCGGGTTACCCACCGCCACCGCCACCAGGTGCAGTAAGCGGCCTGCGTGGCAAGGATCCGAGCCCGGGACCCCTCAGTAACCTTCACATGCATCACCGGGCGGGCCCGGGCCCGGGCCAGGTGCCCGGCCAGGTGGTACCCGGCGCCGGTCAGCCCCAGGTTAGACAGCTCGAGACTATGGTGCACAACGCTGCGGATCTGCACAAGAAGGAGGACGCCTCGCAGTCACGATGATGATAAGCTGCGATGAGGCCCGACGAGCCTTGTTTCTGATGTGTGTCTGTGTGTGATAGCGAGAAAGAGAGGGAGAGGTGCGAGGCCCCGCGAGATGGTGGCCTTAGCCGATCCCGGTGAGAGAACGAGACAGGAGTTGCGAGTCGCGCGCGCAACTTTGTACATAGAGGACTATTATATATTGCTGATATTTATAGAGATTACGAGAAAAAGCGGAGATAAAAGAAAGAGAGTCGTATCACGGTACTTTTAGTTCGCGTTGCGTTCTTTTGCTATGTGGATAAACTAGGCTGACGCTGTACTATAGCGTGGAGATGTATAAGAGACAAAGAAAGAGAGAGAGACGTGGATCGTTTATAGATGATTTAATTTCGGACACGGTTGCTAATGCGGATGTGCGTTGTATTTAGTTGTTGTTCTCGCTCGGCGCTTGCGTGATTCAAGTCGCATTCAGCGGGCATGTAATTACTGCAGTAAAATTGCTGACGATGTACTATCGCGATCGTTTTGACGTCGCAAAAGTGCTGCTACTTTATAGAAAAAGAGAGGGGGAGAATGAAAGAAGAGAAAGCTATAGATGTGAGCGAATGAGAGGGATGCTTTTGTACTTTTCGCGTGGTCTTGTTTGTTTTTCTGCCTTCTTAATTGAGTGCTTCTACGATTCCGAGTGCCCCGCGCGCCGATGCTACACGGGACAGAGTATTTTTTGTACATTTTTAACTGTGGTGAGAGTACTGAGGGAAAAGTACAAGGGATTCTGACAAAGTGTTTTGGCTCATGTCGGTATACAGTGATAACGTTATTAGTTCTTTTGTATAGTAAATGTAATAATGATATCTTCTTTCATTTTTAATAGGAGAAATTAATATCTTAGTGTAAATTTAATTTTTATGCATATTACAGTGATGCGTAGAGTGGCTGTTAAAGTACATCGCTACAATTTTAACGTAGTAATTTTGTAAATATAATATATGCACAAAGTTTCTCTATACACGAAAAAAGTTGCTTTGCGAAAGTATCTTTTTGTATTGTCAACAAAGTGTTTTTTGTTATACAAAGTGAATAAATAATTAGAAAAATGTTTTCACTTATAAATAATTTAATTGCTATTGAAGACTCTTCATTTGTAATGGATTTTTGCTGAAAAAATGTGAAAAGTGTAAAAAGATTTAGTTGAATTCTCGGTGTATTTATTACATATATATATATATATTTTTGGTTGAATTGTCGATCTTGAGTAATAAATGCATAATTAATTTAAGAGGGATATTCTATACCTCGGACTGAATTTTATTGTAAAGACGACTCGTTTTTGTATTAATCAAATTTGGGAAAAATGTAATTAATTTTAAATTATAACATTCAATAAAAATGTATATATTTAATGATTTTACATATACTTGTAAAAATGTATTTGTTATTGAAGTTAATTTTATACATTAAAGCGGTATTCAACATGTAAAGTGTATTTATTTCCTTAAAATAATAGATATTCTTTATATGTTTACGTAAAACTGCAAAGTGATATATTAGCTTTACTTTTAATCCTGTTAAAATGAGTCTATGAAATGATAACAAAACAATTTAAATTCTCGGTTAAATTTTCTTGTGTATAATGTATTTATTTTCGTAAAACGTAATTGAGGCATTCATTAATAGCTTTTTTCGTTTCACTTGAAAAAAATCTAGAGCAATCAGTGTAATTACTTTTGCGAAAAATCTGATATAAAAACCTAGCGAATGTGACTTGTTTCATGTAAAAGCCAAGTAGTAGGTAAAATATTGTTTAGTTTTCAATTGGTACTAATTAGCAAATACAATACAATGGTAGCCGCTGTATTTCAATAAATTAATGATCTTAAGCAATGATTATTTCTTATTTTTTGTAATGTAACCAACGTTTTAGTCGCTGATTTCGAACTTTTTTGATAATAATAATGGGCTTAACGCATGATTAATTTAAAGTATTTAAATGTGATCATGTATGAAACAAACGTTACACTTTCTTCTAGAGATCTATGAAGGGAGAAAAATACGTTTTATCCTGTATCCTGGAGAACTACGTAAGGTGTGATATTTTTTGTCTTTCATTTCGAAGTCAGTGACCAAATCGAAGGAATTATTCGAATTTGACGTTTCGTCTCTCTTTGAACATAAAAGCCAATTCTGAACGCTAAGACGCAAGCAAGCAAGAAAATTAAAAAGATGTGAAAAATATTGCAAAAAAGACTTGAATATTTTAACGTGTGACGTAAAGTGAAGAAAATATGTACACGGGACATGTGGTTTTTAGAGAAATATTAAGTAATAAGGAAAAAAAATATAAGAATCAGTGCAACAGCTCTCGCTGACCGCCAGCGATGCTCCGCAAAAAACTGTTTGTCTGTCTATAGCGATTATAAACTTTATTCGTAAACGATGATAACTATCTGCGTACAGTTATAAATATCGTGTGTAATATTAATTAATTAACGTAGTGAGAAACAAGTAAGAAAAAAAGATCATACGCAAAAAGGTAATGGTAAGAGTAAACGCTTCAGCGTAAAAGGAAAACTTTGTCACGGGTGAAGAATACGCCTATAATTGAATTCTAGAAAAATAAAATGAGGAACAGAGGACTGAAAGTGAAAATTGATTGAGACGCGAGTTTACGCCGAGGCGATTGTGAGCTTCGATCTCGGGCGCGTCACTCGAGAACTGGATGTGAGGGACAAAAAGTGAGAATGATGGAGAATGCAAGCGAGGGAGAAAATGTGGACGCGAAACTGAGGAATGAAAAAAAGACGAACAAGAGTTAGAGAGATACGAGTGCGAATAATGAGAGAACGAGAAAGAGAGACGAGCGAATGGAAAGCGAGTTATTTAATTATTTATTTATTACCAGGCATCGAATACGATTAATCGAATCTCTGTAAATTGCTGACGCGTCTAGAGAAAGGAGACGACGAAAATAATGGAAATACATGCGCGCGTATAAAGGATGGAGATAGAAAGGGAGCTCGATTGCTATTGATATTGGCTCTCATTTCGTTCGTGTAATATAAATTGTAATAGGCAAATTTTGCGTTAACGATATAGACAAGACTCAATTTTCGCCGAAGGTATAGCGGAGCGAATTTTAGAGAACGTGAGAGAGAAAGAAGTTTAGCGAGAAAGGAAAAAACGGGGCGAGAATTCGAAGGAAGCGGCGAACAATCGAGTCAAAGAGAGCTTCGGACTATTTCCTGTGATACGTTTAAAGCAAAAAAAGAAAATATATAACAAAAGACTATGTGTGTACGTACGAAAGAATAATTAAATTCAAAAGAATAGATTTTGAGCATTTGTTTTTTTTTGTAATATTCTTTTTGTTCTTTCGATATTTACCAGATAAAATCCACGATGTGAGAATTCGACCGGAGAATTTTGGATAGCTTGCGTACGATTTGTAAAAGCTAAAGTAACGACTCGTCGGTCCGAAAGAATACGTCAATTTGAGAAAACGAAAACGAATTCGATATAAAACTCCCATATACTTTGTACCTGGTGTTTCGTTCCACTATAGATCAAAATTGACAAAATAAAACAAGATAACGGGGCGACGAATTTTTCGGAAAGAAAAATTTATATATATATTCTATGTACAAATTATATATATATAATTAGTTGAATATCGCGATGATCCCAAACGCCTTTAGGGGACAGCACTAACATACATAGTATTAACGCTGTAAATACATAAAAAAAATACTTTGATTCACCTTTCTAATTGTCTCTGTACTTTGATCGGGCAAACGAATTATATAAATTATATATGATCGTAAGAACTTTTGTCTTTTGTAACTATATGTAACTGTATATAACCATATATAATTATATAAATTTTCTTTCCTATACGAGATAGAAAGTGTGTATATACACATTCGAATACAGAATAAACTGTCTGATGAATATCATGTTATTATTGTTTTACTGCGGCTAATTTTTTGAGCTGTTTATATATACGAATTAATTTTCTATTAGTTTTATTTGCAAAAAATATGAATAACATTTTTGGATATAACACGCGAAATATGGGATGTAACTGTATAGTATTTTTCTCGGTATGGTTCTATCTGGATTCTTTTAATTTTGTTCTTTGGTCTGTGTGCATCACAGTAAATAAGTTACTTGACCGGGGAAATTCTCGTAGTGTGCGCCATCATCATCGGTGAATGAACACGCGCAGTCACTTGGATTCCTTCATTATTCTCCCCGTTTTCTCTGCCTCGCTGCTACTGGGCTCGCTAAAGTATAGAAATATGAGGGAGGTAACGGTCATGAGAATGTGGTAATTGTAAAGTTCACGCGAGCGACGAACGCGGGATGCAGTTGTTTATATTATTTTTCACAACGATTTGCGAACCGAACAATGTGTACGCCATTCGAAGAACTGTAGATATTTTTCATCGATGCAGCTGAAGATGACAAAAGAATTAAAAAAAAAAAGAAGAAAATAATGGAAAAATGAATTGCAATGCGATGCAATGGTTCTGTTTTTGTAGATACCGAGAGGATGATGCGACAAAGTGTAGAGGAAGTTTTGTGTGAATAGGTTTTTTCTAAAAATCGATGATTCTTTGTAAAAGGGTCAAATAATCATAGTTTCTATCAAAGTAGCAGCTCAATGTCTTTTGTATGATACCTTTCCTCAAAAAAAAAGAAAAAAAAATGTTTTCCAGGATGTTATTATGTTTAAGTTTTTTTGTAAATAATGAAGCTTATTAGAAATGATTTAAGTTTACAAATTTATTTGTTTTGTGATAAGTTCATTTTAATTAATCTAACAAAACTTACATTTCCACCCTTCTTTCATACACGCTCCACTGTATATTTTGGGATTCATAATTAATCATAAGATATCGATCTTTCACTTTACTCAAAAAATCTAAAGAAAATATACACATGAAAACTCTTCCAATTAAAACTAAAGAAAAAAGTACTATTTTTAAGTTCTTAAACGCTATTAAGACGATGGTTCCTTACTTTTTCTAAACATACGTTAACAAACATCAGTGACTCTTGCAAGTAAAAATTGATTTTCATTGAACGATCACATTACAGAAAGTGCGGTAGAAAACTTCATCAATACTAAAACAGCACGCATGACATTTGTGTATAAAAACAAAGAAAACCCAAGAGTTCATTTAAAGTTGGTATATTTTTATATGATAAAGTCGTATTTTTTTTCAAATAGTAATGTGTGTCAAAAGAGTTTCTGAAAAAGTTAACTTTTTCAGCTCACCAATGAGCTTTATCAAAGTTTCTGAACTTTGAACTTATGCGCCTTTCGTTAGTTTGAAAGAAATTCTATTATTAACTTGTCTGTGGTATACTTTTCTTCAATCTTGAAATTTATAAAAATGACTAACATATTTACAAATTATACTGGAAGAGTAAAATAATTATTTGGAAAAGAGAGTAGCACCCAAAGTAAAAACTAATACTTTGAACGATACATTCATACTTATTATTACTTAATTAGAGTAAAGACACATTTTTTATATTATTTCGATAAGCAAAAATAATTGAAGATCAATTAAAACGACTGTTAAATCGAGGTCTTTTTTTACGAGCATCTCTCTTTTGTATCAATTAATATTCAAAAATTGACTTTTACATTAAAACTCAATAATGCTAGCCACTTTTAGAAAGTTGAAAAGCATATCACACGCAACGGCAATACAAGTAGTGTCACACTCGTACCAAACTAACGAAGGTCCAATATACTATATTATCACGCGGAAAATAGCGAATTGCTTCTTCCCGCGCTATCATCATAATCACACAGGTTCATTTCTCCAGATGCTCTCATCGAAAAAATCCTCGTTGCGTTTACTTGAAAATACATTTTTCTCCTTTGTGTGTGCATGTACTTTTATTTGTGATTGAGAGAGTGATTGTCGGCGAGAACAGTGCTAATAGCACGCTTCATCGTCGTCCTTTTCTCTCGTTATCGCGAGCTGCTGGAGCTGGACCTAGTGTAGCGTCGGTGCCTGTCTCGCCTGGAATTGTTCACGGGAGACCTCGAACGCGAACGTGGCCGACGTCGTGGTGGCCTTGCCGGACTACGACCACGTCGGTTCATGGGGGGTGAACGACGTCGATAGCGTGGTGGTGAGTTTCGATTTCCGCCGCCCCCTCCGCCACCGCCACCTCCGCCGCCACCAGGACCGCCACCACCAGCACCCCATCGAGTTGGCGGTGGTCCCCGGCGGTTCATCATCGGCGACATGCGTCTGATCGGTGGCGGACGAGTCTTCGGTATCAGTACAGGTGCTGCCGTTATCTCTTGACCGTCGATTTGTCCTGAAAATCGAGATTTTTATAAGCTTTGATTTTCAAAATAGATTAAATATTTAATTATGATGTAAGTATTACGGCTATAAAAATCTCATACAATATTTGAGGAATATCGATTGATTTTGCTTTAATATTTATCGGCGTAATTGATACTATTTCATGCGTAACAATATTTAGTTTGCATAAATGAAGAATTAAAATGTTTTGATAAAATCATATTCTTGCAACTTGTTATATAAATTTCTCACAATTAAAAATATTTTAATGAAAGTATAATTTATAAAGCTTTATAATTTAAGAAACCACGAGGAACATAAAATCTGGTATAAAGTAAAAATAATATTAATTTTAAATAATGAAATTACCTCCATCCATATGTTTCATTGCATTTTCTGCCTCGTCAGCTGTTTCAAATTCAACATATGCGAATCCCCTGCCATGCGTAGGATGCATTTTATCAATAGGAAAATCAACTAGTTTGATATTTCCATATGTTGAAAAAATTTCTTGGATGTGCTCCTTGGTAACATTACGTGTCAAGTGTCCAATGTGTATTTTTGTTGGTCTAGGGATTGGTGATCTTTCTCTACGTTTCCTACGTGGAGAAGGAGTCCTATAACAAAAACATGTCATATATAGTTAATTTAAAAAAATAATTCAATTAATTGTAAATTTTTTATATTATTATGATATTTTAGAAGATAGCAAGCAAATTATAATTTTGAAACATTTTATTTATAGTCCTAGAACATTACCAACACATTTTGAACTTTATTTAAATTAAATCTGTAAATTTCAAGAATTGAAAAATCTAATTGTTTATGTTTTTAAGATATCATTTTTTATAATCAATTGTAATAATATTTTTTTCTAAGAGAGAATTGTGAAATTATAAATAAATTTAATATTTATATCGAGAAAACCAATCATATTGGTATCAAATCCATTAATACAATTTATATTAAAATTTAATGGGCTACTAAAAGAATATGAAATAAAAACTGGATTTTATTACTTAAAGGTCGATAAAGTATATTTATATAAATCAGAACATTCACTTTTTAAGGTCGACCAATTAATAATCCTTCTAGGTACCAGTAGATAAATAATATTAGCTTTAGAATTTTTAATATTTTAATTTCATATTTACAATTTCTAATATAAGACGACTAACAAATTTTAAAATAAAAAAGTTCTTGCAATGCAAATGCAAATTTTACTGTATATGTAAACATTATTCAAACATAAGCTAATTGATAAATAATTTTAGTAATAAATCCAACAATTAAATGTAAGCGTTATTTTTTCAAATAGCAAATAAATTTATAAATATTCATACCTGGATCTGGGTTTTGGCTTGGGCTTTTCTGGAACTGAATTAGCCTTCTTCTTCTCTCTTTCTCGTTCCCTCTCTCGTTCTCTTTCCCTATCCCTCTCACGATCCCTCTCACGGTCCCTATCCCTTTCACGATCCCTCTCACGATCTCTGTCCCTCTCACGGTCCCTTTCTCTTTCACGTTCACGCTCCCTTTCGCGTTCTCTTTCCCTTTCACGGTCCCTCTCCTTGTCTCTCTCCCTTTCCTTCTCTTTGGAAACATGCCTCCTAACATCAGCACTTTTACTCCTGCTGCGCTTGCGACCTCTGTCACGAGAACTTGCAGAAGAACTACCAGAACTGCTGGATGACGAACTGGAGGATGAACTTGATCTGGAACTACCACTGCTACTGGAGCTTGATGATCCCGAACTACTATCCGAGGAGCTGCAAAGAGAAACCAGAAACTGTTTACTCTTCTAATTATATACATTTAGCAGCACACACCGCTTAGGTAAATTTTGACATAGCAGTGCACAAGTTCCTTTCCCTCATTCTTCACATACAAAATATGATAAAATCCAAAAAGATTATTCAACCAAAACTCTTCCACTCGTTTTTATCTCTAGAGCTGTTGCACGGGTAAACAACACCACTAGCAACGCAGCTTTGGCTCATCTCCCCACCAGGAACTTGGCTGTCGCTATATATGCGCATCGTATTTACCCACGTCTGCGCGGCATATATATATATATATATATATATCTTAGGCAGCCGGGCAAGCTATCGTCATCATTATGAATGCCACTCGCACAAAATAAAACATAGTATAATAAGCGTACCTGCTTCCGCTGCTCGAGGACGATGCGGACCGCTTCTTCCTCTCACGCGCTCGTTTAGTCTCCTTGTCGGACGTTTCGGAGTCACTTTTGCCAGTGCTGTCTTTCCGGCTTCGGGCCCTGTAAAGTTTGGTTATTTTAACGCACATCGATTATATAGGCGATTTCACTCACGGCGCATACGAAACGCATTCCCGCCTCTCTGGGTGGGAAAAAAAACAAAAATGAAGAAATTTATAAATTGTACTTACATGACTGGTGATCGGCGTCGCAATCTGGACGTCTATACACCTCGCCTCGGCGATGATCCCGGCTCACGCCGCGATTCTCTTCTGGTCTCGCGTGTGAGAGAGAGAGAGAGAACGAGAATCTGCAAAGTTGTGCGTGTCGGAGTATATGCCGTGTGTATAAATATGGCGACCACAGCGCTCGCCGACTAGCTGAAAAAGCCGCTGCCGCCTCCTCTCAACATCGACACTGGTAGTATATATATATGTGTATGCGTACGCGTGTGCCGCGCTTGCTGCACTGCCGCCATTCCTGATTCCAGTTTAGCCAACAAGCGGGCGTGTGCTTATGGTGGCGCCATATTTTCTCGGTATGATCTTTGATACAACTCTCATGGTAAACGTGTTCTTCATTTTGAGGTTATCTAACGGCGGCGCCACCGTACGGACGCCGTCATTTTTTTTATAGCAAACTCCGTGAACGCTACGCAGCGGGAAATTTAATATTTAAATTGAGGAATTTATAATCCTGATTAATGTTAAAATAAAATTTGTATAAAAAAGGAATAATTGAAAAACGTCATTTTTATTGTAAAATTATTCGACAAATGTAGATTTCTCTAAACTTTAGTTAGTATCAGAAACGTGCAATGATTTTTATTTCATTACGTACGTTTTGTTAACAATGATATATTTATTATTTCTTTAGGTTATACATCTTTTTCTTTTACTGATGCATTTAACGTCAATACTATTATTAAGACCTTGCCTGCATAAAATGTCATGCACATAGATTGGATAAATGTATGCAAATGAGTCACAAACAAGGATGAATAATAATTAAAGTTACATTTTTCCTCATTTTGAATATTTTTAAGAATTTATACTGTTCTTACTTATTCGATTAAAAAAAAAAGAAAAGAAATAACAAAATAGTGAAATAATATTACGAGTAATTAATATTTTATATAATAGTATAAAAATAAAATAAATTGTCTAAAGATTACGTATAAAATATATTGTTATGGTTTTAAAACGTCAAGTTATTTTTAGATATAAATATTTAGAAGGTAAAGCAAAAATTGATTTTTTCGAATTTCCATGTTGCCTTCCTTAACAAAGGCGTTTCTGGGAATAGCAGAAACAGGCAGCCTGACTTGCTACAAAAAAATCGATGACTACACAAGTGCTTATCTTTTAGGTGTAACGTACAAGTAAATGAGGTGAACTGTCTACGATAAAAAGAAAATGTAGACTACTAATTAGGCACGACCGCTACTCGGGAGTTTTATTTTATCATTAGGAATTGCAAAGTAAATTACTTTAATTAAAATTATTATTTATTCCGTTACAGTATCAGTTTCACCTAAAAGGATTTATGCGTAGATATGTAAATTATAACATAATGAAAGAGGAAAATCAAATAAAATGAAAATAATAATTTTTAAAAAACAAATTTATTATATTTATGTATACGCTCATTAAATAAAACACTGAATTTTTTACTATACACTGTGTTTTTTAGTAAAAAAATCACACCAAACAAAAATATCTTGTAACTCTGTCACTCTTAATTTCAGAAATTAAACAATAAAAGGCATACCTCTAGCTACCAAGAAATATAAAAAAAATATTTTCATTTATACAGCTTGTCGAAGTACTCATCTTCTTTGTATGCAGATAATAAGGCAGAAAAAGAAATTATAATTTCACGTCGTTTTTATTTTTATAGAATAGTGACGATACGCAAAGTACCGAAATATATACGTATTTACATTAAAGTTTAGCAATAACGAGCATTTATGTACAAGTACACCAAATTACAAACACTAAAACGTTCGTCACATCTTGTACAATTTTTGTTTATGTCGTCATTGATCTCAATTTTTATTACTTTGCTCTCTTGACCATAGTCATCGAAGCTCTCTCGAGACTTCAATTCGAAATACGAATTTCTTTCATTATTTTTTTAAGAGTTCAATGAGTGGAGGAAAAGAGTCGATTATATTGAAAATATACACGATCGCAAATAAACGTATGTTTAATGGATTGTTTTGGCACGGTTCACTATGCGAGAGTTGAACAAGTGCTGTTATGAAAGTGATTTGGTCTTTTCATTATGAGATTTCAAGGAATCTCGGAAGCTTCGATCATTGGTGAAAGTTTTCTTTTTTTTTCTTTTATTTTACACATAAAAAATTGGGAATCCATATGAATGAGACATTAGTTGTCTGCATAGAGTAAGTTAATTTACGCAATTTATAGATATTTATGTATATGTATATATTACAAGTTTCTTATTCTTTTTTTTAACAAAAAAAAATTGTAATGTTTCATGTCGTTCCGCTGCCAATAAACTACATTCGTGGCAGTCGTTAATATGTACTTTCGTATGGCTAAAGTTTACTCCTTTGCCTGTTTCGCAATGCAACATCCACACATGATCGGTTACTCACGCACTCGTGAAGATTATCGTGTTAGTTTTTTTTTCAGGGCACACCAATAAAACCATCAACCATTGTCCATAACCAAAACGGGCAAAACCACACCAAAAAATTCGTTGGTTCGCCACGTTTTACGTATAAATAGTTTTCTCATTAAATAGTTGATTGAATATTAAAAATTTGCTACACAATTCACGATTATTTTACACAAAATTCGTTAATCTAGCTTCACGATGACTTATCTCGGTTAAGTAACTCTCTTAATGGACATCAGACATTTCTTTTTCATTTTTTTTTATTCACGCATACATGTATTTTGTTTATAGAATATGTAATAAAAAAGATGGAAATTAAGTGGGTTGATCGTAAATTTTTTTTATGTTGTACATTCCAATCGATATAAACATTATACATTATACAATTTATAACAATAATGATAATTACTATCATTTGTCCGCCTCGTAAAATTTTGATTTTCACTTATCGCTTTGCATATCGCGTATCATACCGCAAAAACATATAACCTGTTTAAAACAAATATAACCAATAATGAATTAAATAATTTACATCGCTCGTTGGTTTTGAAAAAAAACTCTTTAAATAAATAAATAAGAAAAAATATTGGACTTCAAAACACTAAAAAACTTTTAATTTATATTATATATACTAAACTATATTCAGTGTTCGCTGCCTATAATATCTCTGTGATGTATGTTATAAGTTGTATACTGTAAACGTTATGATCTATACATAAATATATATATATATATATCTCACGTTGCTCGTTGAGTTCGTCGCATTTTTTTCAAAAAAAAAGAAAAGGAGTAAATAATACAAAAGAAGAACAAAGTCTTGATAACAACACTGTATAAAAATCTAAACTGACCTTAACATGTATTTGCTACAAAAACAAAATCGGGACACAACAAAGAACGCCTGTCAGTTATGCCTGTCGAGTAAAAAGAGTATGGTGAAAGAATTCGGATAACGAGAAGTCAAACGCGACCAGCTTCGTACGCATTCGTCAAAACATTACGCATCTTCCGCTCTCTTTATCAAAAAATTACTTCAGTCTCGAACCGTCTGCCACCTGCATTACATATATATTTTCTAATCTATTGCACATTTTCACTGAAAAAATGGCTCTAAAACTTCGTGTCTCGAAATTTCCATACTGGAAAAAAAATCCTATGAGATCATCCCTGTAGCAGGTACTCGACTATTGGAAGCGCTATTGATTACTTATAATATTTTTATACACAAATAACTTGGATTGCCGTTTAATGCACATCTTCGTATCTCCCATTTTTTTGTCGCACACATCTTATAATCTTCTTAAAGCGTATCGCTCAAACAACAATCTTTAACAAGATAATGAGAAGCATAAACCTTGGGTGTGGATTAAACAACATTCCCTACAGAGTCGCAAACCCTATGTAAAAATATCATGTCGCAAGTCAATAGCGCCGACCAACAGCTATTCTGAGCAATAATAGGACGATCCACTACAATCCTTTTGCACGAGTATCACATCTCACGACAAAAGCAGTCCTCTCTCGCATTATTCTCGCAATAAAAAAGTGACATTGTATCGCATATAGACGAGCAGCCGCAAGAGTGCTCTCTCTCTCTCTCTTCCTCACTTCCCCTCAGAGTTAAGAGAAGTGTCCGCAAAAGAAAGTCTCTCACACTTTCTTCCTCTCTTTCTCTCTTTTTGGGCCCATACATGCACACCTCTGTCGCACTGAGAAAAGGAGAGAGATGACACTGCATCACTTAAACGGGCGCCCCTTTAGACGGAAACCTGACAGCCGTGGGCCTTCGCCTTAGCCTTCATCGCCGCTGCCACTGCCGTCGTCGTCGTAGTCGTCGTTGTAGCCGTGGTTGCCTTGATCGCGGCTGTGACGCCGACATTATTGCCGAGCACGTCCACGAGGCTTGGCGAATTGCGTCTTATCTCCCTCCAGCCGCATATCGGGGGGGAGACATAACAGCTGCGCTATACGGATATCTCGTAGTTCATGTCGTAGACGCTGGCACGATCGGGCGTGGGCGTTGTGGGTCGCTGACCGGAGCCAGACCTCGTGTCGTTGTTGACTCCCAGGACGTTAGCGCTACCCGCTGGCGGTACCATCTCCATAGAGTCGGTCATCTCGAGCGCTCGGACGAAGGACATGGGCCTACGCCGATTGTCACCGTTACCACCGCCACCGCCACCAGGGCCGCCAGTGTTGCCTGTCACGAGGCTGGTGGCTGAGGCTGAGGATGTCGGCGTCGTCGGCGTGACCATGCTCGTCTTGCGCTTCACCTGGGGCGACTGGTGCGGTGGGAAGACGGGCACACCGCCACGTACTACCGGATGGTAGGCGGCACGAGGCGCCGCGGAGTATGGCTGCTGCGTTGGACTCGTTGGGTTGGAGCGGTAGTAATCGTACGGCAAGGGCGGACGTTGCGAGCCTGGGCCACCCTGGAATTGAATAATAATTTTAGTTTCGATTAAACAGCTCGATTGTGCTCGTACATTAAAAGACCTTTTTTTCTATGACTAATGATTTGTCAATTTTCTAACCTTACTAGAGATTTTTGGAATATTAAATATTGCTATGTAAAACTGATGAAATACAATTTAAAGTTTTAGAATATTTTTACTTCGAAACAATGTTTTTCCTGTTATTCGAATTGCATTAGACTGCATTTAAATTCGACGGCACTCAATCCCGTTATATTTAGTACGTGCACTGAACGGAAATAAATTCAGAAGAAGAAACACTTGGAATTTCAATGTCTTGAAGTACCTATATCTGATCCATGCGTATAAAAATACTTTCCCTGATTAAAAATTTTAACGAGCAACATTCCGTAACGACTTTATTACACTCATTATATATACTTCATGTGGTATTGAGTCGTCGAGGAAACGTCGAAGCTTGTTTTTCTAAATTGCAACGAATAATGAAATAAAAAGAAGCCACACGACGCGCTCAATTTACTGAAATGTTTTCGCTTATTTCCATCTGCTAATCTCATTTTAGCGACATGAGATATTCATGACTAGTCGACGAATCGAAACTGTTTATTTATAATCATATGCACGCTGTATTTAGTTCTAAAAAAAACAGTAGCTCGCACCTCTCGCTTCGTGCTTTAATTTATTTTAACGTAAATTTTTTCTATTTTTACTCAATCGATACGGCCTTTAAACCAATCAAGTTACTATTCCACACGCGACATGAGCTTTCAGCCTTGTCACAATGACACCCGATACCGTCTCAACGTCATGTAAGCACACACACGCGCGTCCCCGCGTATACATACATACGCCGCGACGACATATATGTGTACGCGCCCTCCTCTACCCACCGCAGTGCTGGATATATCAAAACCTGCCAAGTCTACAATATACTTTCATTGTGTAAAATAAAACTATAGTGACGAGCACTCGATCATGTAACCAATCTCTTTTCCCGTCCGAAGCTATTGACCTCTTTCCCTTCTTCTTTTTTTTTCATTCTCCTCCCCCCACCTTAGAGTTTACTTCCGGTTTGGTTACAATGGTGTTTGTCCTACACACAAGCTTCCATGGCGACAATGTGTGTTCACTCTACAAGGATGTCTATAATTATCTTAATTGTGTACTTTTTCACTTTACTGGGTTTCACAACAAACAACCTGCCGCAGAATAGCGAATTCGAAATTCTATCTGTTTGCTCGGTTCCCCGTCAAAGTTCGAATAAACTTTATCTAAATTTACTTACACCCTATATACGTATATATAAACTACTCATTTCCATAAAAACACTATCTTCCTACAATGATTACAATGGTCTGCATAATAACTACCTTCATCCATAAAATTTTCAAAACCCACGTAACCGTATATACATTTCTTAAACAAAACCAGTATACTCAACACGTTCAGTAAATTTTCTTCCTCGTACATTAAACGCGAGCACAATTATACTTTTAAATATCCCTGCTGCGTCTCGACCTATTCTCATTCAACTTTCGTCGAATATATACACATGACCGACTATTTTATCCAAACCTCCTCAGACGCATTATTCCACAACAGATATTACGCGTACCCCTTCCGAACTGAAAAATATATTCAAACAAACGCTAACCATAGCCTGATGCTGCTGCTGTAGCTGCTGCTGATGAGCGGCGGCAAGTGCGGCGACAGTCGAGGTAGGCCCGCTTGGTGGATAACCACTACCGGGCGAGTTATCCTTCCAGGTGTAGACACCGCGTTGTGGCGAGCCCGCGAGTTCCCTTATATTGTCCACGGTGTTATTCGTACGAGCATACGGATGCTCGTTAGCCTGCCGCACGAGTTCGCTCTCGGACAGGAAGCGTCGTTGTGGACTGTACCCCGTACCCTGTTGGCCATGCTGCACGTCGTAGTATTTTCCTACTGGTGGCTGTTGTTGTTGTTGCTGTTGTTGTTGTGATTGCTGTTGTTGTTGCTGTTGTTGTTGTTGGTCGGACACACCGATGAAGTCCGGCCGACGGACCTGCGTCGGGGTGCCTGGGTTCGATCTGTAAAAAGATGGCTCGTAGTTTCGTATGTGTGTGTAAGGCTCTATATTGTTGACTGCTGATGATGGATTCAGGGGGTTTTTGGGCGGTGGTATATAGTTGGTGGGTGGTTAGAGTGAAAGAAGGTCGTAATATAAGGCAGAGCGCTTATAAGCGAAGCGCGATATAAAGAGAGATAGTAAGAGAGAGAGAGAAAGAAAAATATGTGACATTCGAGTGATGGGTGTCGTATCAACAGCCCAGCACTGGCACTTTATTCGAAGGACTTCTCTTTGAGATATTTTCGGGAACGACGTGTTGTATGTGTGTGTGTGTGTATATATAGGGAATGTGAAAGTCGGTACGTATATATATGTGTGTACGTTGATCTTATATACCGATACGCGTCCGGTTTGTCGAACCCGCACACGCTCGCGCGAAGAGCCTTGCCGATTAAAGCTCAATTATGTGTATGTAGGTGTATATATATATATGTGTACGTGTGAATGTATGCTGTTCTCTTTTATTCCATTAGCGCGCTTCAGCCGCTGTTTATTTTATCGTATAACGCTTCGCTCGCTCGCACGTGCGGACACGCGCGGTGCAGAAGTGAGAGAGAGAGAGAACGATGCATTCTCTTTAATCTCGTTACAGAGTGTGTATGTGTGTGTGTATGTGCCTGTAGAAGTTTCCAGGCATTATTGTGTATATAGCGATACTATATACATATCTATATATATGCGAGGACAGCAACGACGAAACGACGTCTGTATTGGAATTTTGAATGCGTGCAAGTGTCTGTATATGTGAGAGCGCGCAATTACGGTTTGTTGGTTGAAAGTAGCGGTTTTACATAGATTACGTTATAGCGAGTCTAGGTATGAGAGATTGGGTTAGATATTTTGGCCTTTTAAAGGAACGATTTAGTTTAGTAGATGTATTTTGTTGTACAGGGTGGGGCATCAAAAACATTAATTTACTTGTATAGATATACTTATATAGAAGCACAAAGCCGCGTGAAAGTTTGTAGTTAGGTCAATGGACAAAAGCTACCGGATATATATGTATAGATATATACATTAAGGCCTTGTTCAACACCTAACCGTAAATTACTACGTTATCGGCATGTGTGAATTTGTTTCTTTTTTTTCTTTTACTCAATGAAAAATCTTCGAAATAAAGCTTTGTCAGAAATACCGCAACTGTATTCGGAATATTCCATTCGAATGTGGAGTGATTTGATTTAGTAGTTTTTTTTTCAGACATCCTTGAAATTTCCCCATTAATCCTAATTAATTATTAATTTTAGAATATGTGGGAAAATCAAATGAATGAAATTCCTCCAAAATTTGGATGGCATATTGATAATATAATATGGAGAATTTGACAAATCGCTGTTTTTTATTTTACTCAAATGCAAAAAAAAAACAAATTCACGGATTAATTAGGTACCGATCTACGTTAAAGCGTAAATTAATATTATTGTAACATTAATGATATTGTTTATAACTTTTGAAAAAAGCTATTAATAAATTCTTATAATAGAACAATAAAAGAAATCGATTCATAAAAGGCTTGCAGGTAGACGTTTTTTTTTACTTTATATTGTTCAATTTCAAAGCTAAAAGCGAGTCTCGCGTAAAGTGCCAGTGTACAAGAGGCAATTGAGGAAAAGAAATAGTACGATATATATACGAGTATATATATATATAAGGCTATACAATTTTATGCAATGAAACCGATCACTGAATGCAAGTCGATTCTCTTTGTATGCAGACAATAACGCAATTTTATTGTTTCACGTGATCGCCATCGAGTAAAAGCACCTTCTGCATAAGAAATAATAATAATACTACATTTTATTCGAATCGATAAAATTTCAAATCACGCGCCCTTCGTAATAAATGTATAAACGATTTTTTTTTATTATCATATCGTACTATTCTTTCGTTTTGCATTGATACTTTTATAATGAATTATTAGTGCTTACTGCAATTAGACATCAGTATTGGCGTGAAATTTAAAAATATTTGCATTACGTCTAGTCACATGTGCTATATCTAGAATAGTAAACATGAATGTGAGAATTTTCTAGAGCGAATAGTTTTAAATTCCAGCCTGTATACCGACTTTGCAATAAAAAAAGTTTGCGGAGTCTAGGATTAAGTAAACGGGAGGCATGGAAAGGATAATAATATCAAGAATTACATAGTAAAATAGATTCCAAAAAATTATAGCTATATATCATTCTTAGCGGCTATTGTAAACAAGTAACAGGATGGCGATGATGTTGAATGACGGGAGGCAGAAAAGCCATAAAGTGACTGCAAGGCCAGAAAAGATGAACGATGATTGTGTGACAATTTTGTAAATGGGATAATGACGCAATCGGCGCGCAACTAACAAGTATATGTATGTAATATATAATATAAGGTAACAAATATAAATTATAGAATGTATATATTTGCGTGGGCTACAACAATATATATATATAGATACATTATGCTCAACGTACTCTCAACGCAGAACAACAAAGTGGAGAACACAATGTATTATAATAATAATAATATGCAAGAGATGTATAAAAGCAGTACAATCATATAAATATAATAATATATAAGTAATAATGTAACAACTTTGTCAAAGAAAAAGAAACAACTAAGAAAGAGAGAGAGATAAATAAAGAACGAAAGAAGGAACTACATAGAGTAGAGAAGTATATTAAGTAAGATAAAAGCCGTCCTTGCAGAAACGAAGTTCGTGTTTTACCTGCAGTAGGTCGCAACATGTGACTGGCCGAAAGCAGCTCCTTGCAGTTACCACCCCCTGCAGTGGGACACAAACTTATCTATATACCACATAATCTCCTTCAAGATTTACGTGCAAGCTAAGAGAGACAGAGACAAGAGAGAGACACACAGAGACGTTTCCCTTTTTTTTTCTTTCTAACGCGCGCGCGCGCGCGATTGCTAATGTATCAAGTAAAACTACAACGGAAAAAAAACTTCTTATATAGCTATATAACTTCGACGCTTCTCCCCCGCCGAAAAAAAAAACAACTGTAAGTATAAAGACGCAACTATGTATGCTAATGTATACACGCGAGCGGCGCGCGGCGACGATTGCATCTCTGGCCTTCGGGTTAATAATTGCATAGCTTGCAGCAGCGAGACTAGCTGGTCTAGGTGATTATAAGGTGTAGTTGTAAAACTGAGAACAATTATTATTACTTATTCGGTTTACCAGGAAAATCTGGACGCGAACAAGTGTAAAGTGAAAAAGTTTTACATCGTAAAAGTATATATATATATATAAATATAAGTGGAAAAATCGTCGTTTAAATAATTGTTTTGAATTTTAAAACTATATGTACAGAGACTAATAAAAAGTATATATGTATACATAAGTACGACTACACACTTTTTCTAGAAAGCAAAAGCAAAGTATATAGCGTTTTAGCATTCTCACGCATGATGATCGTCGTGTCGTCCCGAGTAGTCGGAGTATTTTCAGATTTTTTTTTTTTTTGCCGAAATCCGGCGCGTCGTATATGTATACATGGGAGAGAAGCTCGAAAAGCTCTCTATACATACGCATCGTCGTATCTACATATACACGTGCGTCGCGCTGTTACTACTACAACAACAGTGTGTCGTCGAGAGCTCTATATATGATGCGCGCACGCGGATTTATTTGCGTTTACGCAGATCTCTATTTTTATCGTGACGTGTGGCAAAAAAAAAAGAGAGAGAGAGAGAGACACAGAGAGAAATTCTCGGTGAAAATGTGTGACTGAATTGAATGAGAAAAAACATAATAATAATAATAATAATAATAATAATAAAGAGAACAAAGAGAGAAACGTGAGTACATAATAAGAACTTTGAAAATTGCTGAAAAAATACTTAATAAGTATTGTCCGTTTTACTCACGATGTTAGACAAACTCGTTCGATCTCAACTAAAAGAAAAACAAATTATTTGAAAGAAACCTCCGACGAGTGTGTGTGTGTGTCAATATAAAAAAAAAGTGAGAGATTTTGTCTAAATTATATTTGTCTATCTATTGAGAACCGCGTGTTCTCTGCGTATACATATATATATGTGTAATATGCACGTGGTAGAACGATAAGATGTTTTCTCTTTATCATGTTCTTTAAGCCCCTTAATCAGTAAATCAGTTGAGTGAGGTGAGTGACAAAAAATTAAGAAAAAAAAAATTCGTCGTCACAAATTGCTTTCGTTTCTTTTTTTTTCTTTTCTTTTCTTCTTTATCAGTGCTATGGCCTTGGGCGTGAGAGAATATAAACAAGGGGAATAGAAAGACAGAAAGAGACAGAGACAAAAGTGACAGCGTGAGCATAGGTGTCGTATACAAAGTTTGTTAATATAATAATAATAATAATAATAAGAATAATAGAAGTAGTAGTAGTAGTAATAGTACGGGCAGAGACGGGAGGGTCACAAAGGCTCTCTGAACGGTTAGATATATATATATATAAATGTTAATCGAAGGCGCATTTCCATTCCCTTTATGTTACACGTTTAAAGATGCAAGATATATATATAACGTATACAAATAAATCCTTGCTTGGAGGTAAGAA
Organism: Torymus tubicola; assembly: GCA_035583055.1. Classification (NCBI taxonomy): domain Eukaryota; kingdom Metazoa; phylum Arthropoda; class Insecta; order Hymenoptera; family Torymidae; genus Torymus; species Torymus tubicola. Next base: position 35,392,672 of record JAWWEQ010000010.1, on the reverse strand, counting down.
AACAGACAAAAAACAATAATAAAAAAAAAAGACAGAATACGCATATTTATAAGTCAGTTTGGTACAAGAGGGGATTACGGTGCTTCGTGGATAATAATAATATATATATAGTAGTAATAATCATAGTTAATCGTTAATACAAAATAACACAAGAAAAAAAAGTAGTACAGTATAGAGGTATAATAGACAGAGTTAATTTGGTGCGCGCGCGGGGGGACAACGACAGACAAAACATCGATATGTATATATAATAATAATAATAATTACTGAAATAATATAAATATATAGATTTTCTGCATGGGGTTCTTGCTATATATATAAGTACACATTATGTTAACGTGTGAGCGGTGTGATCCGGAACGTATATATAAATAATATATATATATATATGACGAATCGTTCACGGAGAAAGTGTGAAGACGTACCTGCGAATAGGGCTGGATATGGCAAGCGGTGTCGGTACACCGATGGCCTTGATCCTCTGCTGCATTGTCGGACTTGCGCCACCCTGACGGCCTGTGCCACCACCACCCGGTGCTTGAGCCGCTGGCGAGCCACTCGACTCTGCCAGCGGATCCGGCGTATGACTTCGCGAGCCGTTTATACCCCTGAAAAACAGTTCAGTATTAGAGATAATTCGTATTGTTCATTATCCAGTCGTTTAATAATTACCCAGTATGTGGAAGTCAAAATAATTTAAAAAGAAAACAGCTTCTTTTTCGGAGAAATGAATTTTTATCGATTGATTGAGTATTCGTAAAGTAATTTTGCGCCTATAACACTGATACGCGAAAATTTAATTTCCAAATATATGTTTGTATCTGAACTTATAATTGGATTTGTGTCGGTCATAAAGTGTAAAGGCTTAAAAACGTTAAATTGTCAAGTTCGAAGATATTAAATTAGATATTAAATTAGGAACAATGCTGTAAAGTTTTGTAAATAGACTCTAAAATCAATTTATATGAAAAATTTCATATACCTGCTACTTCTCTTTGAAGCTTACACGTCAGTTAATCGATACAAAAAAGGTCGAGTATTTGTACTATCAATTAAGTTTAAAATTAACGACGGATTAATTAATTTTTCGAGGGCGAAAAGCTCGATTCTTTCATCACCGGCGTGGCAGTAAAAATATTGATCGTACTAGAGAAACGTAAATTACATAGCTTGAAGTTAATTCAAACTTGTTATTTTTGTCGATGATGTATATTTTTACACTGTTATTTTTACGATAAGTTAATTTTACGTAAGATCAAGTGTGACGGAAGTGAGTCAGAACAAAAAAGTTACGTCTATCTTGTAGCTTTTTAAAACTGGATTGATAGAACACTAAAAACAAAAAACAGCATGTGGTGTATACCTTGGCTTGGGATGCGGACTACCTCTGCCTCTGGGAAAATGTACGGGATGGCGATGCTGTGACTGTAGCGGATGCCTGGGAGACTCGTTATTCTCCACAGGTGGCAGGAAGAAATTGTTTTTCGAGCCGTGTCTCTGCAACGGCGGCGTTGGCTCGCAGTCGGCCGATTGCGATGCGGTCGGCTCCATATCTGTGTCCGAGCCGTCTCTACCGGGGGACAACTAAATATTTCCAACAAACAGAAAAAAAGAAAAACACTCGTTCAGCGGTCGTCGACAAAGGGTGACGTAGCTGTTTCTTAAGTTCATTATTATGTTGTTTTTACCATTGTCGTCGTATTGGAAGAGTTAGAGAGTGGGAAATTGTGAGAAATCTCAAAAGAGAGAAGTAGTATCTTGAGACTTTTGTTTGTTTTATTTTTGTTAGTTATTAAGGAACTGCGGATGAAGGTTTATCGTTGGTCGAGAGTTAAGTCTGAGGTAAAAATTTCATTATCAGAGACTGTGTGTGAGAGACAGAATTAGGATATCGTTACCTTGGTAATAAGCGTCGTTAATCGATGTTTTTTACACTTAAAAGCGCAGATGTGTCTTGTTGCGCGTTATCACGAAAAGAATAAGGCTAATTTTGCATGCTTGACGTCAGAATCGTATCCATCTGTACTTTTAAGAAACAACGAGGTCGTCATATAGTTATCTGTAAAAGCTTGTCTACTGATGCGCAAAGCGTTATAAGCACACGCTACTGCGCAAGGATAATAACAGAAGGAAGATTTTTTTTTTTGGGAAGCAAGACGCCACTAGCTCTTACCTTATTGTAAGCATTTGAACTGGCATTTCTAACACCATTGCTGCTATCCATGTAGGTTTTTACCTGGTTCTCGCTGTCTATCGTTGAGATTTCGGACGTACAGGCTCCGCGCCGTTTCCCTGAATATTTTTCAGGCTTTATTAAGCTGAAAAATTAAATATAAATGTTACAGTGACTGCAATCTAAATTGTTTTGGAACAATTATAACAAGTAAAACAAGAAAAAAGTTTGACATCCATAAAGTTTCGTTTCACTTACAGGATTCGAAGAACTACTTATGTTGTTAAAGCAAATATTGATTTACCAATTTACAAAAGCATTTGAGAAATTGGTGTAAGTACCTCGGATATTGCGGTCCAAATTGTGTGTAGCAGCAATTGTGTAGGCAGCCTCGTGAGAAAGGATTATAGCCGCCATTGAATTTTCCAGTTACTTGTTCGTTCGTCGTGCGGCCTCGTGAGACCAACACTATGTGAAAGATTGTTAATCCAAAGATTGGAATGAAAAGGAGTGTCACTATGCCCATGAGTACCATACTAATAAAATTTCAAGTTAAGAAAAAATATTGCTAATGAATCAAATTATTGACAAGTTATAGAGAAGTTCTTAATGAATATAAAAGGAATTATATATTATAGATGTAAAAGGATACGCAATAATGGTTGGGACTTCGCCAAGCTTTTGCTTGTGCTCCAAAACAAAATATAGGCACAATCCAAATATACTGAGCATGTGCATGCTTAGTGATAAGAGGAAGAAAAAGAAGAAACGGTAGTTTCTCCTTCCAATGCAATTGTTTACCCATGGACAATGGTGGTCGAATGTCTGAAATAATATTATTGATTAATACTAGGTTCGTACATTGGTTTGTCTATAATTATAATTCAATAATTTAATTTACCTCGATACAGTGATTGCAAACACTGCAGTGCGAACATCTTGGTGGCCTATAGAATTTACAGGTAATACACCATTTCATTCGCACAGTGATTCCATTAATTTCAACACTTTTGTACAACGGTGCTCTAAAGTCATCTTCACGGTCTTCATCTGGGGGAGCTGAAAAGAAGAAAGTTATTTAAAAAGTCTATTTGATGAATTTGTCAATTATTTTCTTTTAATTATTTTTACCTTTGGGTATTACTCCAGGATCCATGAAGGTGGCCAATGTGAAATTTGCCAGCACAAAGAACGTGATGACACCTTGCAATGCTGGGACCCATGGGTATCGTGAAACATAATACTGGCACCTAAAAGCAAATTGATGGATCAATAAATATTTCATAGGGCATAAAGCAGCAATAGGAATCTCAATGATAAATAGGAGAAAGAAGTAGGTTAGAATAATCAATACTTGATAATCAATAAAAGATAATGTGCAATGAAAAAAATATATCAAGAAAATAATTTGAATGGTATTTTCTCTTTAGGATATAAATAGCAATTCATTAGGTGCTTGTGAAATTCTCTTATCTAGGAAATTAAAGCAAACTTCAAAGCAGCACACGACCAATATTCTTTTATCAGAATATTATAGGTATATTTAACAATAACATCCTACTACTGACTCATCAGACTCTACAATACTAATGTCATGAGCAATGCCTGTACTAATCAAAACCAATTTCTCTTCACACATACCGTTGTGCTTTTTACATTTACGTGGAAAGTGAGAAATGATTGTTATTGCTCTACAAGGTTAATTTTCTTGATTAAATTAAAAGCCCATCTAATTACACTCAATAACGCTGCTTATCAGATGATGAAATCACATGAATTTGCGCAAATGCAACTTTTTGTCTTTAACTTCAAATCACCTAATGAATAGTAACATTGGCTTGTCTGTCCCCTAAATGTTCATACATATTAATACACATTCAGCTTTGCGCCAGACGTGTATGACATTTCAAACAAACCAATACATCACTCAGCCATTGACTGTACAATTCCAAGAAATTTCCAACATCGGTTAATCTTATCAACATCTCAGAAAGCACATTGTCAAAGTTAAACCTATATATCTACAATCAAATTTCTCAAATTATGCTGCAAAAACAACAACCCACACCCATCATCATCCTCATCAAGAAAAGAGTATACAGAGAGAAGAAGAAGAAAAAAAGAACCGCAGCATTACTCACGGGAAGTAGAAGAAAAGCGTGGTCGTGCTGAGGAGGAGGGCCCAGGCGAAGGTGGCCGGAAGATACTTGGTCTTCGAGTCGCATTTCGGCATCCTGCAGCACTGCGCCTCCCTGAAGCCGCGGTCCTCGTCGCCGTCTCAAGTCTTTCTTTCTCTCTCTCTCTCTTCTCCTCCCTCTCGCTCTCTTTCTCTCCTTCTCGTTAGCCTCCAGCTCCCGGCGGTGTGCACAAACACATGCAGAGAGACACGGACGAGCGCCGCGCACCCACGCACGCACACACACACACAGTCCTACCTCTCTCTCTCTCTCTCGCACGCACACACACAGACACCACTGTTATATATCCTAGTCTCGGCAGCAATGATTTCTGCTGGGAGAAAACATGGCCGCGTCCATTGATAGCGCGCGCGCGAGAGACGGCGCGCAAGCGAGGGACGCGCGAGAGAGCGCGCTCTCTCTCTTTCTGTCTCTCACACACACTCTCTCTTACACACACCTTCTCCGAGAAGAGACTAGTAGAGATGCCCGCGTGTAACCTCGAACGGTAGGGCCGACGGCGATGAGTCGAGTCTGTCTCTTCTCTCTCTCTCTCTCTTGCTCCCTCTCTCTCACTATTCTACTACTGCTATGCTATAGCGGGCGCGCGTGTGTCTTCGTGACGATGATACGTCTCGTGCTCTCCTCTCTCTCTCTCTCTCTCTCTCTCTGCCTCTATATATCTGTGTAAGTAGGTATATATATATCTGTCTCAGCAGCGGGCCACCCCGTGACGATTATGATGATGCAGCAACATGAGCCCGAGAGTCCTCGAGTCCTCGCAGGTACGCGAGCACCCGTCGTCCATATCTGAAGAGTATATATAATGAGCTCCTGCTTGCATGCACATGCACTATCACCACACCACTAAGTCTGTTTCTCTGCTGTATATCTTGATGTGTATATATCTATATATAATACGAGACAGGCCGTGCACACCGTATATACACACACACACACTTTCTTCTTACTCGCCGTCGCGCAGATCGTCCCGAGAAAGCATGCCTCCTTCCGTGCGCGACAGAGACGGACTAACCGCAACCGACGACGACTACACGCGAGCGACGTCCGCTCCCTCGCTCTATCTTTCTCTTTCTCTCTCTCTCTCTCGCTCTCTCTCTTACTACTTATACACTTCCAGCAGGCGTTACCCAGAGAGCGCACCGTGGTGGATTAGAGGCGCGGCGGCGGCGGTGGTGGCGACGGCGGCGGCGACGGCGCTTTATTTTACACGCCCGAGGAGATCGCTCGCTCTCGTTTTTTCGGCCACCAACAGCCGCAGCAGCAGCAGCTTTATTCAGTCACGCACTGTATATATATATATATATACAGCACACGCTCTCGTATAACATATATACGCACCTCTTGCTCTCTCTCTCTCTCTCGTTCACGGGGAAAACCTTCAGCGCTAGAGAGAGAGTGCACACATGCGCACGAATGAGAGTAGTATAGTAAGAGAGAGAGAGAGAGAAAGAGAACTCGTTGTAATGTAATGCATGCGCGCGCGGCTGTTTTACGCTGTGGAATTCGCGCCGAGCGATTTCGATCGTCCTCTTCGTTCCCCTCTCTCTTTCTCTCTCTCCCCCGCGTTGTGCTCAGCGCACGCCTCGAGAATATAGGTGGGTTATATAGGTATTGGATATAGGTGTAATGAGTATAACGAGAGTAAGAGAAACTTCTTTTCTTTTCTCGCGCTTCGTCGATCTAGGTTGAGAGATGCCTTCGGTGTTCTTGTGATACGCGCAGGCTTATTTTCGTGCTTCGAATTGATAAGAAAAAGAGAGAGTCGAAGGGGGGAGATGCGTCGGATGAAATGTGTATTTAAAAAAGCAGGATTCGCCCCAGGTATATTGTATTTAAAAAGGCTCGAATTCGCATAAGTAGTAGCCTTATCTCTGAGGACATGCGTCACGCACACGTTCGCGTATGGATATCCCTCTGACGAAACCTGTATATATCTTGCCGGGAAGAGATAAGCCTTCGACTTATCTCGCTAGCTCACGAGTGGATTATTCTTTTTTTTTGGTGATGAGGCTCGTAGTGTTGTGACTATTATTTCTATACCAGCGTGATTTCTATACCTATTTTATTATTATACCTATACAATACCGCTTAAATGCACAGGACACATGCGGTACGTATTATTACCTATATACGTCCTCGGTTCTCGTGTACCGAGCGTGTTTTGATAAGACGCCGTTGACTGCCGAGGCGCTGTTGCCAACTGTAATATATATTTCCCGTCGCGTGACGGCGCGGATTTCCAGTTTCTCGCGGCGGCATATTCGAACGTCGTTATAGTCGTTTTTTAGTGTGTTCTGTCTCGTGGGGAGAGAGAGAGAAAGAGAATATGTGGGTATGTGTGTGTAAATGAAAAACGAGGAAAAAGAGGAAAATAAGAGGAGAGGGAGAGATATGGATTCGCCTAGAGCGCGTGTCGCGGGGACTTTTTTCGGATGATGATGATGAGGATATAAATAAGCAAGCGCGCGGGTGCAGACGGTAATTATAGATGCCCGCGCCCCGACGCGATCCTGACCCGGATTATGTATATAGAATTTCTTTTGTAAAAACGGTGGATTTGACGATTTGTAGTTTTGAAATTTTTTAGTTTTGTTTTTTTTATAAGTTATTTTATTTAGATGTGCAAAGAGACTAAAATAGATAACGAAAACAAGATTAAAATGTCATATGATATTTGAGTAATCTATGTATTATTTATTAGCAAGATAAACCGCATAACAATCGTAAATCCCTTTAATCTTCATATTCCATATTTCCATCAATGCCAAAATTATGTGCACGTGTGTAGCATGCTTTTCGCGAAACCCACGATGCGCGCCGCTGACAAATCAGAATTACGTAACGAGCGTATAGCGAGCTTATACGCGAGTAGTAGCAGCACCATACGGCTATAACCTCTCTTTCGGTCTCGTACATACCGCAGGTCCGCAGTGCGCAAGACAAGTGTACACCCTCTCGTAACACTTGCCGGGGATGCAATCATGCACCTGACGTAAAACAAAAGCAGACTTGCGTCTCAGTTGATTTAATGAGAGAGAGAGAGCTGCAACTCGTGCGTTCGGGTGCATCTTGATTGGAGATCGTACGTTTGGATAGTGATGGCATCGACAATCGATATCAAGGATGTGAAGACGTCGACCGATGTCGATCGGCTCTGTTTGGAGCAGTGTACTACTCGGGGCCTTCAAGTTTCGCTCTGGACTTACCTAACCGGTAAGGATGGTTCGTTGTTTTTTGAAGGTTGTTGTTGTGGGGTGGAAATATCAGAAAAGGTTGATTTAGGAGAGTTTTTTTTTATAAGTTCTTCATTGAATTTGATTGGGTATTTATAAACACGGTATTTCGTTGGTTTATTTGTGTGTTGTTGCTACTGGCAGTCATGTGAGTTGGACCAAATTTTCCATTCCGTTAAGTAATTGGCTGCATTAGGGATGAACATTGGACAAAGGAGATAACTTGTGAGTTGTTCAATGCTTCAATGTGGAGTGTAGTGATTTTATTTGTTTAGCGAACAAAATTAACTTGTAGATTGATAAGAATTTATTTTGGTATTATTGTTGGTGTACAAAAGATTACAATTTACTTAATTTAGATCAAATTGATTTATATGATAAATTTTTTCTATAATAAATTATTGATTTTAATACTTATTATTAAGTTGTATGTTACAATTATATAAAAATAAAACAATGCAGATAAAAACAACAAAATATTAAAAAAAGATTCATACCACAAAATATATTTTCCTTATTATTGACAATGCTATTTATCTTATTAATAATTTTGTTATAGGTATTATTGCAATCCCATTGGCTATGAGAAATGTTCACAAACGCATACCTATTGGTATAGAATATAAACTTGCTATTGGTGCTGTTGCGGCTATAGCAGTATCTTTTTTCGCTGGTACCTATACAAAAAGTAGATGTGAAAACAATTTAAAAAAACAGCTCAAAGAAGTCCATGGTATAGCGATACCATAAACAATCATTGATTTTATAAAGATTATTATTGTACATTCAAGATGAATGGTGTAATTAAAAGACTTATACCACTTGCTAAAAGTAGTTTACTTTTTAGCAAACAGACTGTACATAGAAAAACACAATATTTAGTTTCAAGATTTAGGTATGAAGATGCTTTTTTTCATGTCGAAGAAGAAAGGGAGCTTTCAAATCCTGAATATAATGAAATATCAAACGAGTATCTGGGTGTCATAGCAAAAGGACATCGAACTTTTGTGATTCAGCCTTATATCAAGTGGGGAAAAGATAAAAAACAAAATACCAATCGAGATTTACAACTTGCCGAATCAGTTGCTTTAGTTGAAACATTGCCTCATTGGACAGTAGTTGATAAGATGTGCATTCCTTTATTAACTTTAGAAAAGAAAACGCTTTTTGGTAGTGGCAACCTTGAAAATGTTAAAACAAGAATAAAATGTGGAAGAAATATCACTGCAATTTTTATAAGCACAAATACATTGAAACATGTACAAATGATGGAGCTTGAAAAAATATTTGGTTTACCAGTTTATGACAGGTACTCACTTGTTATACATATATTTAGATGTCATGCTATGAGTCCAGAAGCAAAACTCCAAGTGGCACTGGCTGAACTTCCATATATTTATAAAAAAATGAGTGAAATAGGAGGTGCAATAAATTTATTGGAAAAACGCAGATTATATTTACAAGCAAGAGAATCACAACTCAAGGAATCATTAAAAAAGCTAAAGAAGCACAGAGAAGCCATTCGTAATAAGAGAAAGAACAAAGGATTTGTCTCTGTTGCTATTGTGGGTTACACAAATGCAGGAAAAACATCTCTCATTAAAGGTAAATAAAATTTTACATAACAAACATTATAATCTTCAGCAAGAAAATTATTCATCAAGAAATTCTTTTAAAAAAATTCTTTTAAAAAAATACTTTTAAAATATAATTGTTACAGCATTAACAGGAGATTCAGTGCTACAACCAAAAAATCATTTATTTGCGACGCTTGACACCACTGCTCATGAAGGATTTCTTCCTTGTAGAATGAAAATTCTATATATTGATACCATTGGTTTTATACAAGATGTACCAGAAGGGCTTATAGAGCCATTTGTGGCTACATTGGAAGATGCAATGATTGCTGTAAGATTTTACTTAATAACTTCACCAGCCTTATAAAAAAATGAAAAAATAATATGATAAACGATAATTAATATTATTTATAATTTGTAATTTATAGGATATTATTGTGCATGTTATTGATGCAAGCCATCCTGATAAACAAGCACAAATTGATCATGTTCGAAAAACATTGAGATTACTAACAGATGGAAATAGGCCAATTATTGAAGTCGCTAATAAATGTGATTTGATAGAACCAGGAGAAATCCCAGAAGAAGTACTGGGTGTTTCAGCTACAGAAACAACTGGTAAGATAGTACTAAGGGTTATTTTTTTTCTCTAATCCATACATGAACAAGGAAAATTTTTAAATATTTTTACACATCTATTAGTATTGAGTAATTTTTTTCTAAATAAATTTTTTATTTTACAGGCATAGATTTATTGCGACACAATATTCAAAACATGGTTTTGTCTGTGACTGGAAGAAAGGTCATAAAGATGCGTGTCGAATCGGGTAGTGATGCTATGACGTGGCTCTACAAAGAAGCTACAGTTATTCACGCTGAAGCTGATCCGAAAAATTCGCAATTCATGTTGCTCGATGTTGTTACCACTGAAAACTTACTATATCGTTTCAGACGCTTTTTAAAGCAATAAAACACACATGTAATTACTAAGATGATCAATCTACGATGTTCTATCACATACGTATTATTGTATAATGTGTATAAAAATTACTTCAAATTGAATATTTATTATTGAAAAAATAAAAAAAATATTCTAGTTTTAATTTTGTATATACGTTTCTAGCTTTGTATAGTTAAATACTCTAGAATACATATATAATCTATTGTTAACAAGTTTCAAAAGACTAATGTATTATCTATGTGTTAGTCTATTTGATTTCAGTAATAATACTTTACTTTTAATACTTTCAGGATCACATGATTTTTATTCGATTTTGTAGAGATAACAATAGTCAAAAGTCATGGCAAATTTCCGTGAATTGGTAAAAGTTATAACTGTAGGTAATAAAATACACTGAAAGTATAAGTAGGAAAAATATCATTACTTTTTGTTATATTTTAAGCAAGTTATACGACACATTAGTCGTTAAGATTGCATTTAGGCATTATACAGCTTTTACATGTATTCTTTAGTTTTTTGGTAAAAAAATCTTATACATAATTATGAAATGTTACCAAAATTATATTTTTTTACCAAAATTATATATTTTCTCGTATTTCTCAATACATTCTGCTATTAGTAATCATATATTTTCTCGTATTTTTATACATTCTGCTATCATACCATATTTGCAACTTTAATTAAATTTTATATACAAGTTTAATATTGCATTTAGTGCTAATGTTACAATACCATTATACCAAAACAAAGGCTATTTTCGAAGTTTAAAAATATGTATTATTGATATAAAATTAAAAGAGAATGCTGACGACTGTATTTTAAATAATAAAACAACAAGATATGAAAGTGTAACAAATATTGATTTTGTATAACGCCGGGAAAATTCAGAAAAACAAAGTTAAAATTTCAGAGAATAAGTAAAAAATGTCAAGACTCTATCAGACTTTTAGTAACAGAAATAAAAATATATTTATATTTTTGCGTTTTTCATGCTTCACCAAAAATCGATAAGAATGAAAAATAACATTTCTATTTAAACATTTCAATATTTTATGTAGTTTATATTTCGTATCCGCGCCGTCAGCATCCCCCTTTTTTGTCTTTTGTGAAGAATCTTATATATAGTCACTATGTATACACAAAGCATGTTGAAAATTTTTTTAATTTAAAAGTATCGACCTATTATTTTAAAAGAAATACACATGTGTATTGAAAACAAAATTTAAATACCTCAGTAAAAAAAAACCGCCATGCACTCGCGAGCATCTCATACACTACAAACACACACATAATATGTACCAATCTTGCATAACACGAGCCTATATGTTTTCTCTCTCTCACACACACACGCGGGATACATCAAACAACGAAGAGCGTGATTCGGATAGTGTACATATCAAACCGCACGCTTTCGCGTACAGATGTATAACGAAGAACCATGCGCACACAGCATCGCACCCAAGCTCTCGCATAACGTAACGAGCTCGCGCGAGATCTTGCGCTATTTTACCGTATATTGTTCACCGAGGTAAAAGCTCTTTCGGCGTATTCTATATAGATAAGAGCGATCTTTCGAATCCTTCATTCCTTCCCCTAGCGTCGTCGTCGTGGCACAGTATATATAGTTCGAATTCAAATCGACGAAGCGGTTTCTGGATACGCTAAGAGAGGGATAAATAGAGGTGAAAATATATGGAAAATTGATACCCTATAGCAGCAAGTGAGAGAGAGAGAGGACTTTCTCATCCCGCCGGAGATTGCTAATTCCACCCGAGAGAGAGAGAGAGAGAAAAGGAACGCGATGCATTATTCAGTGGTGTTCGATCGGTGAGAAGAGTACGCGCGAGACTATACGCTGTATATATATATATATATCTCTACTATCGGGCGGGCGCGCGAGCGATTAAAGATTGATAATCACAGGCGCGCGGGCGCGTGCAACTGAGGGTTAATTCTCATCCGATTATACACACGAGACGAGAGTTATATAGTATACGTATACACGTATCGTGTGTATACGCACCGCTTCGTTTTTCGAAAGGCGATTCTATACAGTATATATATCTGCGAACGCGCGACGATTAAGAGAGAGAGATAGAGAGTGAGTGAGTAAGGGAGAGAAGAGCCGTTTTATTGATGGCCGCACGGGGCCCGGAAGTTTTACTTAATCGAAAATCGATTTTCCGGATGCAGCAGCAGCCGCTTTGACTCAGCGCTCGCTCGCGTATGTGCGTGTGTGCGGATATATACCAAGCTACCACTTGACGTTTTAATAAAGAGGGGCGTGGGTATTAACATTCGTTTCATGTTTTTGTTATAACTATGGAGGGTGGGGTGAGAGAGAGAGAGAGGTAAATGTAATTGGTCCTCGGGGAGTGATTGAAAACGTCGCGGGACGAATTTTGGAGCGCGCGCGCGCGGGGATTGGAATTTCTTTGATGAACGTTATATATATATATATACGTGAATGCGGGTTTATATAGCGTATGTGTGTGTTTGTATTACGTGTAAGCTACTATACTGGCCGTTGTACATATATAGAGGAGAGCGAAAGAAGAGAGAGGGTCTCGTCCATTCTGTGTGTATGATTAAATTACTTTTATGAGGGTCCATATGTCGATCCGATCGAACTATATTCGAGGAGAAGTTTAGTGTATTTATTACTCTGGTATAGTGCAGAGGTATAGCAATGATTTAACGGGCGGGTATATAAGAGAGCACGTGATTAAAATCAAAATTTATTATATATGAAAATCACTTGAGAGCTTTGACAAATTATCGAATAAAAGTGCTATAACTGCAAGAGTATATATATATATATGCTGCTGTGTCTGTTCTATACGACGACCTCGGTAGAAAGATAAAGAGTATATACAGCTATATATATATATGTACTATCGCGCGTTTTACTCAATTTTTTTTTCAGCTTTGCAGAGCAGCAGAGTACAGTTTTCCTTTCTACGTTTCTCGGAATGGAAATCCGGTAATTGATTAGAGCGCGGACGCTTAATTATGTGCATTAGCTGTACGTGTATATAGCGAGTGGATTATTTTTTAATTAGGAAGTAGAAAGTTTTATATATAGAATACTTATATACGCGCTACTATACGGCGAGATTTTAATTAAACTATACTTATAGATTGGTATATATATATATATATATATGCAAAGGTAGCATCTGCGTGTGTGTGTGTGTGGGTTTGTAGATCGTTACAAATATTAATTATTGGGACGATTACGGTTAATTTGAGATAATGGATGGAGGAGTTTCTGAATTATGACTTCGGTTTGTGCGATGATTCGTAAAAATTTGGAAAGGATTCGCGCGTATGTATGATTACTGCGGTGAAAACATTAAATTATCGGTTAATTTACTCGTTGTTTATTAATGAGAATATCTGGTACATTAATTATCCACGATATTTTTATATTTGAGATATATAGGTATAGCAAAGTAAGAATTTTCATTGTAATATAATTTAATTAACGACTGTTTCAATTTGATAGATTTACACGTGCGGAGGTTATATATACGCTTTTGGTTAAATTAAACTTTTAATAATTGAAATTGAAGAAATTTCGTAGAATTTTAATTCGAACGATTTCGCTCTATTATACATTCACTGCAAAAAACAGAACTTAAACTGGCTGTTTTCTATAAAAGGAAAAATTCAATCCTATAACACAGCGTTTCGTTGTTCTATTAATCCTCGGTTCTTGGAACGTATATCAAAAAAATTCACCTGTATTTTAATACATCCCACGCTCAATTTCACCTCACAGCAATACACTTCCATTCCCAGTTTATTCTAACAATCGCGTTAACAAATAATTCTACAATTCCCTACCAATTTAAAAAAAAAAAAAAAAAAAATCACAGCATCACCATCGGTTCCCAATCTCTTCCTCCTTATCCGCACCCACTCTCTAAATAAATTTCCTCAACCTTTACTCCGAAAAAATAAAAATCCCCCATATATATACACACCCGCACACACACGCGCGCGCACCTGCAGCATCAAAAGGCAATCGACCGACCCTCCTCTCTCTCTCTTTTTCCTTTCTCTCTCTCTCTCTCTCTCTCGTTCCTTCACCACGCGCCGGGAAATCGCGCGTTCATAACGAGGGTCGTTGCCGTTAACTACAAAGCCGTACCTATATATATATATACACGCCCCGGCGACGTCGCACACGCGCGCGTGTTGCAGCCCCTGCGACGACCCATTACGTTTATATATACGTACGTGTGTATATATAT
>JAWWEQ010000010.1:35293207-35378168 GCA_035583055.1 Torymus tubicola | reverse complement strand
AAAAAACTAGAAGTGAAAAAAATCTGAAAAAATTCAGGGTAACATATGGGATGGTTACGAAGCGATTTAGGTGATTTGAAAAGAAAAAAAATTTTGACCTCTCCATTCACCTGAGAACTGCCCATATATATATATATATATACGTGACAGAACGAGGGGGAGGAAGACACGTGCGCGTGGTGGTGGTGGTGTGCGTCAGTGCTAATAATCGACGTCGCGTGCGAGTATAGCTTTAATTTTCCAGGCGGTGACATGGTTCGGGAAATTCGATATATATATATTTTTTTTTATCTGTAAGGGGAGAGGTATAGGACATGTGTGTGCATGAACGTGTGTGTGAAAAAAGAGAGAGAGATTGGTGTGTGTGTATATATAGGGTCAGGAGGTTCAGGGATGACTGATGTGGTACCTATAACAGGTTGGAAATGTTTTTTATAAGAGTGCGTATATATATTTGAATAAGGAGAGAGAGAATACGATTTGATTCTTGTATTTATACGCATATATGTATATTTATGAACGCATCCGTTTTTCGACTAAAAATTTTTTTTTCGTCCGATTTTCCACCACGTGACGCGTTAAACGGCAAATTGTGCGCAAGCACTCGCGCGTCGTATATCACAACCACCGCACAGCAACAAAAAAAGGCGGGGAGGGGAAGCGTAGCGGAAAAACGACGCGCAAAACCGTTGATACGTAATTTGCTCGCCACGAGGGACACAAACGCATACTACTACTACTACACCATACACGTACTTTTTTCTTGCCCTCCTCTCTCTCTCTCTCTCTCTCTCTCCCCAGATTACATCTTATTTCGTTCAAGTGCAACGTCGGCGTTCCTTATTCTCTCTCTCTCTCTCTCCCTTTTTAGCTTCACTCTCTCTCACACACACAGACACACACACACACAGTGGCGTTTAAAATTGAGAGAGAAAACTGCGCGGCGAGACCTACATACCGTCGGAAGTACCGCGCGCCGCGGAATACACAAAACTTCATTTATATTCATAACTCCGTGCCCGTTCGTATATACGTATATATATACGTATACGTATATACATACATACACACACACACAGAGGCGCGCGCTAAAAGGACGAGATAAAAGCCGTAATGAAAACGGTCTGTATTTCAGCGCTTGCTCGCGTGCTTTTTTCTGTGCGCTCTCTCTCTCTCACACACACACACACTCTGGCTTAGAAAAAGAGATACGAGAGAGTGAGGTAGGTAGGTAGGAGAGGGGAAGGTAAAATAAATAAATAAACAAAATTTACCTTGTTCCAAGCGCTGTAATTCCCTTCTTCCTTCCTCTCTCACCCCGTGTACGTATATATATATATACATACACTAGCAGTGGCGGCGGCTAAATATTTCAAAAAGTCATAAAGCGCAAAGAGAGAGAGAGAGAGAGAGGCAGACCGGCTAGCTCGTTTCTTAGAAAACAGCGAAACCACATTTTCCGCGCGGTAAAGCTCGCGCGCGCGCAAATGTCAACGGGCCGCCGCCGCTTCTGCTGCTGCTGTTGCTGGCTTTTGACCGTTTTTTTTCCTCTTTACTTTTCTCTCCTTTTACACTCGCGCACATGCAAATGCGGGCTGGCGTGCATAATGATGCTATGTACAGACATGTATGTATAGATATATATATATATACGTATGTACGTAGTTATATATGTATGTACATATATATACATACATAGGTATCGCTCAATTGAATTGAATCGTAGCGTCGAGAGAGGAGGAGGAGGGTTAGGTAGATAGATAGACGTGCACGAGACAAAGCGGGTATCTGAATTGAATTATCGTGCACACGCGCGATGCGAATCCGTCAATGCGCGCGTCACCTGTTACCAAGGGAGAGATACACGCGTCGAGTTTTTATACGCGTTTGTATATAACATGTCGCGTATGCTAGGGATATGTGTGTATATATATATATATATTTTTAATGCACTATGATCTTGTTTATTTGAAGATGGAAAGTATAATAGCGGAATCATGTTTCTCACCTGCCATTAGTTTTATTAGTATAGAAATGGGCGCGCGGCGCCGAAGTTTCATAACAAGGATGAGCCTTCGCGGGCGAAGTTTCAACGGTTTCGCCGTGAGAGTTGACAGGGAAAAGTGGATTTCCTCGGTCGTCCTTAGGGGATGTGTAACGCGATTCCATCGGCTACAGAAGCATAATATATATACGTATAGACGAAGTACATATAGGTTCTATATTTAGGTGCAAGCTTTTATATAATATTGTTTCCTTTTTTGTTTATATACTTTCGTCAATACACACACACACACACACACACACTCGAGTGAGCATTAATATACACACGCCTCTCTAAAATTATACCATCGCTGGTCGTGTCTATATAACTGCAGTTCGATCCCTGCACAAAGTGTACGCTTTGTTAAATACATTGTTTTGTCACACGTCATCCGGCGCCGCAGCTATTGTTGTTGTTGTTGTTATGTATAAATTCATCCACACACACTATCTACTGTTAACGTTTTGCATAAACACACACACATAATATATTATATATATATTTCGTAATTTGCTCATTAATAAACAGCAATGTATTATTATCGCTAGCTCGTCCGTGTACACATAGAAGCATCATCCGGCAATCTCTCCCTATCGTGTCAATCCGTCCGTCAGATACATACACACACATATATATACATACACGTCATATGTATAATATGTATATATATATACGCGACCTTTACGATTCACCGGCCAATAAAACTTATTAATAACCGTATATACGTACGCTCGCGAGGCTGCGCCGTCATATATAACAGTGACGAACGACACTCGCGTCTCTCTCTCTCTCGCTCTCTGTGTACGTATATATACACTGGGAAATATCAAACCACGCGTATTGCATTGATCGCGAGTCCGTAAATATATTTTTAGAATCCTGCGCCTCTCTCTCTCTCCCTCTCTCCTGTATATATATACACATACTACT
This sequence comes from Torymus tubicola, assembly GCA_035583055.1. NCBI lineage: Eukaryota > Metazoa > Arthropoda > Insecta > Hymenoptera > Torymidae > Torymus > Torymus tubicola. The sequence continues at coordinate 35,375,194 of JAWWEQ010000010.1, read as the reverse complement.
ACTATGCTTCGGCACACGTGTGCACATATGCACACATCACCGACATAAAACGAATTCATAAGGTTGCCCCTGTATAATGAAGTCTCTCTCTCTCTCTCTTGCTTGCCTGCTGCCAGAGAGAGAGCCTTTGCCGCGTTATATGCACTGATTGCACAGCAGGCGGTGGCGGCGGCCGGATGAACACATTTTTGAGATAGCGCTCACGTTCTCTCTCTCTCTTTCTCTCACCGCGCACGCTGTTCTTCCCTTCTCTCTTTGTCTTTCTCCTCCTTCGCCGCTGCCGCCGCCGCCACTGCTCTTTTATCGCCGTCCTGTGGGTATATATCCGTGTACGCGAGGAGTTTTGGGAAAAATTCCGAGAGCAGGTCGAGACAGGAGAGAAAGAGAGCAAGAGCAGAGGTTGAATTTCGGAGCACACGCGTGATGGTCTCGTCGTCGTCGTCGTCGACGTCCGGTGACCTAGAAACAGAGAGCACCGAAATTCGGTCTCGTTAGAGGTGAAATTGCTGGTCGTAGTCGAATTTTTTTTTCTTCTATATAGAATTGGGAAACGATCGTGACCGTATAAATGGTTTTTTTTTTAATTACATGTTTACTCGCGTCGCAATTATTATTATTATTATTATTGGACGAAAGGGGATTTTCAGAATTTAATGAAGACAAATATTACGAGCGAGCGACCTGCGTAAAATAAATAACGATGCGATGATATCTTTTTATAATTATATATACGAATTGTATATATATGTGTGTATACATGTAATTCCCGGAGAAACATTTCATCCACGCGTGTACGCGCATGGCTATGCATTTTTATATGACGAGCAGCAGCAGAGCAGAGAGAGAGAGATGTATGTAACGCGTAATCATGCACTCTCGTCTCATTTACGTTATCACGTACATACATATATGGGCGTTCGCAGTGAGGATCAGATATCATATAACGCGTCGCTCTTTGCCGAATATATGTGTGTACAAAAGCGAGGAAGAAGAAAAAAATAAACGCGATGCGTCGTGTGTAGCAGCAGCACGTGTATACAAAGCGAAACACCCGCCGCGCGTCGGTGCTTTTCATTCGGCAATTACGGTATCTTGTAATTCTCACGCTGTATGTATATATAGAGCATTAACGTATTTCCACATATGGATGTCAATATAATGACAAACATCTGTGTGTATGTTTGTATACGTATATATATACTACAAATACCGATGCAGATATATATAAATATTGGATGAAATATACGGCACATCCATACACATGCCGCTCTCGCTCTTCCTCCCACAGCAGCAGTCGTGCGGATTTTCGTCGGAGATTCGATTCGAAGCTGGAGCGTCTATAGCAGCTTCGGTATGTCCGATACTTCTCCAGTCGGTGGAAAATTAAAATTGCACTCGAGGCAGCTGCTGCTGCTTCTTTCGACGTTCTTGAACGCCGCGTGCGCGCGCAGGGAGAGAGAGAGAGAGAGAGGAAAACCGGCTGCGCGCGTCTTCTTCCCTCTCCTTTCGACCGAAATATTCGCCTCGCTCGTTCGCTCGCGCCTTAATATACGGTAATTCTTAATAAAAATTTTTTCGATTTAATAAAACGCGGGTAAGAGAAAGAGATAGAGAGCGAGAGAGAGAGAGAGAGAGGAGATATCGATTTGCTCGCGTATATATACTCGAGCGTATTTTTTAATTAGTTCGAGGTAGTAAAGAGGCGTGCGCTGACGTGTTTGAGAGGATGGGAGAGAAAGAGAGAAAGAGAGAAAGGGGGGGAACCGAGGTATTTGAAATGTGCGCACGAGTATGGTGCGGAAAGTGTGTGCGTTGGTTGGCGCGGTGCGTATTTTATTTTATGAATATTAGGGGTATACGTCTGCGGAGGTTTATCATTTATGGGGAAATTATTTTTTCGTGATGGGAAATCAGTTGTACTTTGAGAGAGAGAGAGGGAATATAAGAAGGTTGTAAAATGGTTATTTATTGGGTAAGAGGGTTTTAGAGCGCTCTGATCTTTTAGATTTTTTTAGGGTGATTGCTTTTACTGATTATGTTTAAGTGTGTGTTAGAATGTATAGTATAATTACGGCAGGTGCGTGATAAATTGATGATATTGCCGAGCGAATAATTTAATCGTGTGAAAAATGAAAAAGAGTGTAATAATATAGTTCGTATGAATGTAGTTTAACATTCTCACTTGTAAAATTAATTAAATCCTATAAAATAAAAAGCAACATGTAAATCCATTAATGAATAAAATGAAAATTTCACATATAAAACCTGACATTATATTATCATTTCAAACAATTTTCACTTCTGAAAAGTTTCACCTAATTTTCTCATCTCCCTGTCTCTCTCTCTCTTTTCATTCACACCAGAAAACTAATAATCCACGCCGCCGCCGCCGCCGCGCTACGGCAAAAAGCGCCACAGCTCCTCCATCGTCTCGCTATTAAAATATTCTCCAGCAATTCCAAAAAGGATCTTTCTCCTTTACTCAAAGCAACGCGAAAGGGCCTCAGGGAGGACCGTTCAACTCTTCCCTCTCTCTCTCTCTCTCTCTCTCTCTCTCTCGCGAATCCCATAAAGTACAAAGGAGCGCGCGAGCAAGGAAAACGCCCAGAAATTGCCGCCTCTTCATTCTCTCGCGTTGCTGCTGCTGCTGCTCCTTTGATAAACTCACGATTATTCCAAGCGATGAGGAATCGGTAATTCCAGGGGAGAGAAAGAGAGAGAGAGGATGTTGTTGCACGAGTGTGCAACGTCGAAAGCGAGAGCGTGTGGAAATGTATATATATATAAGGGATACGAGGGAATGAAAATCGTGAGGGAGATAAGAAGAAGATGATGCACGACGGGAGAACAGGTGGCGCGAGCGGTTTTAGGGCGTAGCCGGGAAAACACACGGAGGTCTTTGTATTTCTTATGTTTTTTTTGGAGAGGGGGAGAAGGAGGAGCACAGTGGTTTTCTTTTTTTTTCTTTTCTCGGGAGATAAAGATCGCCGTTGTCGGTTATGTAAGACTGCTGTGTTATGCGTGCGGTGTTTTTCGGAACCCTAAAGGAAAAAAACAATATGTATGTGTGTGTGAGAGAACGAGAGAAACGGTGCAATTACGACACAGACTCGAATGTAACATCGAGTGACGGGTTGTAACGGCGGCGATTTACGCTATACCCTGTAATACTTCATAGAACTCGACAATTATGAGCAATGTACCGCCCGCGCGCGACCGCGTTATTAATCCTCTCTCTCTCTTGGTCTCTTCGCGTTGTATATATATAGTGTTACGAAACCAGGTCAATTACCTCCGGGACGACACATTCGCGTAGATGCCTTGCAATGTTGTATAAGTGCATGCGTCGTCACCTGCTGTAATATATATATATAAGGTATATATATATATATATATACGTTATAAAGTAGCCGCAGTATATATATACATATACGTAATCAGCGATCGTCATCTAAATAACCGAAAAATTCATGAATATCGGATCGTCGAAGAGGCGCGGTGGTGACACGCCCAGAAACGATGGTCGGGACGAAATTAATGGCTTATTAACGCTACGGTCATTGGAATGTTCGCGCTTACGTATATATATATACACGCGAAGAGACGAGAGGTAAAGATGATGATGAAGAAGAAGAAGAAGAAGAAGAAGAAGAAGAAGGTTACTTTGCCGTGTGTGTGTGTATGGCGGTAGAACGCGGATGGGAATAAGAGGGCACAAAGACGTCCTTTGAATATTCACGATTCATTTTGGATCCTCACGCCAGGCTCTCTCTCGGTCGTTTCTGCTGCTTTCGCGTCTGGGAAAAGGCGAGCGCGTTTGCCTCAAAAGGTCATTTATTTTTCTCTCTCACTCTCGCATACTATGTATATATATATACACACGTTGGAGAGTAGCAGAGCGACCCGAATATCCATTTGTACGAAACTTACTCTCTACCACTCTCTCTCTCTCTCTCTCACTCCGCAATAAATGGGATCTAGCTCTTTCTCTTTCGCCGAAGAGTATACGTCGCGACTGCTGCTGCTGCTACTCTCTTATACTTTTTTCTCGCGAATTTAGCGCTAGAGGAGAAGAGTTCCAAGTCGGAGTATAGTAGCGTCGTCGTCGCGTTAGAAGGGAAAGAGAGGAAAACTCTTGGAAAACTATTCTCGTTCATCATCGTGATTTCCTGTTCAGTTTTCAGCGATTTATTTTTGTGCCTGCGCGCAGACCCGCGCGCGCGCGCTCTTCTTAATTCCCTACTCTCGGTCGTCTATATAGCTAGCTAGCGAACTTTCTCGTAATTTACTCTCCGCGTTTGCTTCTTCGCGATGACAAGTGGCTATATAAGCGTTGGGGGGCCAATTGCGATGCTTCGTGAAATATGTCGCGAAAATAATCATATAGTTTCTAAGAAAAAAGCATGCGTATATAACATTATATTTGTTTTATCACGTATAACGCAGAAAATATAATAATATTATTTCTCTTTTCTTTGTTTCAGGTGAGTCGACCTTCTTCTTCCTTTTCTACACCAGCGATATATCACGCATGTGTGTACATGTGTGTGTGTCTCCTATAGATAAGGCGGATACCTTAGTCACTATATACTGGTAAGTCATATCCCGCGGTCGCGGCCTCTATCGTACATATATATATACCGTGATTCACGGTAAAGCAAAAAAAAACAGTCTCTGGGACGAAAACAAAAGTATCAGGCTTCATTGGCGATTCCGGAGTCATGCTCTTTTTTTTTTATCTAAGCTCTTTGGCGTGCTATTCCGATTACTCGCGCGTATCGAAGGTTATATATCCTCGCGCATACGCGTTAACCGCACACACACACACATCCAGTTGACTTCTTTTTTTTTTGTCGTCGCGTTACACGCGAGTATGTATTACACAGCAGGTATATTACGAATATTATATTATAGCCTGGTATAAGTGTATTCAAATTAATTTCAAAATTTTTTAAACGCGCGCACATGTCTCGTGAGATAGAGATCTATTATTATATCGAATCTCTCATTAAAGGCCTAATTGAAAACGATTACCTCGTCTGTCTCTCTCTCTCTCTCTCTTTCTCGCGCGCAATTAAATCCGGCCACGAAACTCAATATATAATGCATCGTAGCAGCGGCGGCGGCAACTGCCGTCACCTCTTCTCGTACCATTACTTCGTTTTTTTTTTGCAATTAATAATAACCATGAACGCATATATGCGTCGTTTATTACGTAACTTTAAATCATTCTCCGACCAATGTCATCACCATACTCTTGCGTACACAATTAAAAAAAGAAAAAATAAAACATCTACTTCATCGGTAGCGTACATGCGTACATATACGATAGATAGAAAAGTCGAGCGTCGTTCACTATATATATATATCACGTCTAAATAGGCCAACGGTGTGTAAACATACACACACGTACGACCCTCTCACCAACTTTCGCTATTACGCGCGTGCACACAAACAGCCTGTTTGCTCCTCCTCCTACTCCTCGTCGACGACGTCGACTGATTCTTTTCATCCGTTCGTCCGACGGGGTCCACGTTCAATTATCGAAAGCAAATAATCATCTCGTCGTATAGGAACGAGAACGAGAGAGAGAGAGAGATAGAGACTTTCGAAAGGTTCTTCTTTCGGGGCGCGCGCACACGCGCGCATTAATTAGTCAGTACTCTGCCTGCTCTTGGCTGTCTCGGGAGAGATAAAATCTCTTCTCTCTCTCTCTCTATATCCTTCGGCCATTTTCGCCCTCGAGAGCAAGTTAAATATTTATCGAGAGACGCGAGCCCCCGCGCGCGACGACTAATTCGTCAGTTTGGCTAACGAGCGGTGTAAATAGCCACGGCGGGAGGAATAGAGAGAGAGAGAGAGATAGAGAGGTAGATAGATAGATAGATAGATAGAGATATACACAAGTCTCTACTACCCTGGCTTTTCTACGAGTAGTCCGTCGATTTTCGCGACGGCAGCAGGAGCAGTAGCTGCAGTAGTAGTAGTAGTAGTAGTCCGAAAAGCTCTAACCCTTCCTTTATTTCTCTCTCTCTCCCTCTTTCTCTCCTCTCCACTCCTCTTTGCGGCCTTTTTCATCTTTTTCTTCTCTATCTCTCTTCCTGCAGTAGTAGTAGTAGTGTGTGGCAGTCGTCGTTCGCAGGGTGCGCGTGCGCCACCGACTCCTCTTTCTCTTTGCTCCCTTGAGCGCACGAGTGCCTAATCTCTCTCTCTCTCTCTCCCTCGCTTTCTCCTTTTTACGTGTGTGCCACTACCACTGCTACCGTCGTTTTCTCTCTTTCTCTCTCTTTCTCTCTGCCTATACGTAGGTAAATTCCCTTGAGATTGCAATGCTCAGCCGTACTGCTGCACTGCACTTTTTCTGTTCTCCTTTCGGCCGTGTGCGCGCGTTCTCGTTTCGTGTTCCTTCTTTTTTCGGGAGAGAGAGGAGAGGCGGCCGCCAGAGGATGTACGTGTGTCGAGGTATACGTACGTACGTGCGCACGAGCGGTTGGATGAGATATATATAAGAGAGAGAGAGAGAGACACTGTGTGCATCGCAGCAGCAAAGTATTTTTGCTTTATATGAATTTTCAGAGGTGATTTTACCCCGTCGGTTATGAATATGAATGCCCGTGTGGTGGTAAGGGGAGTGAGAGGGTAGCAAAAAATTTTTCAGAATAATGGAGTTTCATTGGTATGTGTGTTGGAATATTATTATTCTATGGATACGTAGATGCGCGGTGATGTTTCTTTTGTTATGCTTGAATTTTATCAAGGTGAAAATTGTGGTGTTGTTTTTTTGGACTGTTTGGTTTTTTCCACATCCGTTCAACAGCTGTACGCGTGTGTCTAGGCGAAATAAAGAAAATTTTTCCTTTCCAAATGGTTGCTTTCTAGCGTTTTCGCTTAATTACTTTAGTATAGGCCTGAACCGTAGCTATCCCTTTTTTTTATTACCACTTCGACCTAAGAGTATAACGTCGCTTTTCTAGAAAATGCCTCCTCGCACTGACCTGCGAACCTTGCCTTGAACAGGAGCTCTGCTATTTTTGTACTCTCAAATATATACGTTATAATTCACAAACATCTATTTATATAACAGACTAATGATCAATCGACATCAAATTACGCGCATATAAATCGTCGTACATCAATATGTTAACCGAAAAAAAATTACTCGCTTGATTGTACACATACATATACCTTACATACACCCCCTACTTTATTATACTTTCAGCTGTTGAACTTGTTCCCTCGACGACAGCTCCCACTCTCTACTCTCCACGTCCTCACATATATAAAAGACACACGCACCACACAGTCGTACAAAATTTTATTTCAAAGTCCCTTGCTCCCTTCTCCTCCCCAACACAAAAACTCATGCCTAATGCTATGTGTCCCTCGTTATACCTCTCTCTCTCTCTCTCCGAGAGAAAGAGCAAATATCCCGCACCTAATTGCACGATAACGATCCCCGTATATATTCCTCTGCCCCCCCCCCACGCGAACTGACAGACATACACGCAAACACACACATATATATATATATATACACTTGTCGAATAAAAAATGCTACGTGAACGACGAAGGATTGTTTGACGATCGTATTAGGCCCGCGCGTCCTCAACGAGGTCACCTCGTGTGTTTGCGGACACTCGATGTACAAAAAGAAGCGGGAGGCAAGAGAAGTGGAGAGAGAGAGAGAGAGAGAGACGAGAGATTGGAAACTCGAGTCTCTCGTCGTCGTCGTCGTCGTAGTCCCTTATACGTACCGCTACGTAATTATATATACGTGTGTTTGTCTCTGTATATATGTCTGTGTATGTAGAACTTTCGGATACCCGACGACGACGACGACAAGGTAGGCCTGCACAGGAAGATTTAAAAGTTCGTCGAAGTTGTAGAACGTTGAACGAGCGAAAGAAAAAGAAAAAGAAAACGTAGTAGTAGTCGTAGTCTACTCAGATTGTCTTGTGGATAGTTGATGCGTACGGTTCTGAGTGTATGTGCGTATGTGAGTATCTTCGTTGGAAAAGTTCTTCACGTGAACGATTCCCTTATTTTCGTAGCGCAAGGAATACTTTGTGCAAATATTTCTCTCTCCCTATAGCTCGTGTGCGGAATTAAATCTAACTTTACTATATACCCATCGTCCTATACGAAAATTACACAGAATAACTCGCGCTGATTTCTCAGTATATATACCCAGCTCATCTCAAAAGTCACACACACACAAATATATAATCATACACCATCGACGTCGATGTCTAAGATATATAATAATAACACAATATAATAACAGGCAGGCATACGCGCGCGTGTATGTGACGAGACAATGATCGAGAGAGAGAGAGAGTTTCGATATAGGAAACCCAAAGCGCGTCACACTTTCGCAAAGACTTCCTTGTCCTCCAAAAACGACGACAACAAGAAAAAAAGCAAGCAAGAGATATAGACACCAACGCAATGTAGGTTCGACAACCTCTATTATCCGCTGGGTTTCTCTCCGCGCGGAATAACACCTATATATCGTATATAGCTATACACACCCGCGCCCACGCGTATAGTCCGCCCGATTGCGCAACTGCGGCCGTTACACGAGCACACGCGCGTGTTCCGAAAAAAAAAAACGAACCTCTCTCTCTCTCTCGCTGCACATCGCATTCTCACGCGCGCCTTTCGATACGCATTGTGTGTGAGTATACATATATATATATATATATATACATATACGCGTGCGCAAATGTTGGCTCGGTGCTGCGCGAGAACGCGTGCAATCGATTACTCTCGCGAGGAGAGAAAGAGAGGGAGCATTGCGCTCTCTTGCCTTGCCGGCAGCCTTGTCCGAGAGCCGGCCAACGACCGTCTGTCTTTCTCTCTCTCTCTCTCTTGCTCTCTCGTGCCGCCTCTTCGCGAGAGCGCGGTCTAATGCCCCGATTACGCTGTGTGGGCGCTCTCTCTCTCACTCTGTCTGTAAGAGCAGGAGAGTTGGCACGAAGTGAAGAATGAGGGGAGTGTCGGTGCGTTGGGAAAATCGATGAGCATGTGTGTGTGTGTGTGTGTGGTAGTACAGTGTGGTGAAAAATCTCGTGATGGATCGGTGAGTAATTAAATGGCGGTGTTGGTTTTGGTTGAGTTTAGTGGTGCAATAAATGTGGTTCTGTGTAGATGGGAACTGTAGAGAATGAGACAGATGTGAATTGCTTTTTAAGACCTATTATTATATACTCTACGAAAAGATTTAGAATTATCTGCGGGAAATTGTGTATTGTTGTGGATGGTTCGGAGCAAAAACTCTCCGCAACTCCGAATTAACAAATTGACCTTAATCTAGTTCTTTCTAAGCAAACAATAATATATATGTTCAATAACCGCCTAATGTATAAATAATCAGACACCCAAAGCAACAACGACAACAACGACACTTCCGCAGCAAACCACTTATATCCTTAAAATGTTATACTTCACGATATCCGGCCCTACGTTCAACTCTCCACATATACTCTCACAAATCGTCTATGGTATATCTATGAGTATACCCTATACACACATATGTATATACATATACAGTGTTTGCTCGCGCGTAACGAGCTGCTAGTATATACGCGGCCCACAACCGCACTCTGTCATTCCGGATTTTCAATGCTGCGCTTTATACTAAAGCACACGTATATATCCTATATATAGGTACAACTCGGTGCGGTTCATCATTCTCGATTCAGTCGCTTTAGCGCGATGATTAATATCCTAGCTATATACCCTTTCTCCCCCCCCCCCTCCATATTTTTTCTCACCCTGATTAGAATTTAATTGCCGGTTCTCTGTGTCTCTCTCTCTCTCTCGCCCCTAGGGAGTACATATAAGTGTTTCTTATACACGTGTAGTAGTAGTAGTAGTATATAGCCGATGGTTGTAGCCTTTGGAAATAATTCAAACGGATATATAATAAAGAGAGTTGCTGCCTCTCTCGGCTCGTTAGGAAATTTATTAAAGGACTTTCCGAACGAACGATCCTCTCGTACCCCCTTCTCCTTTTGCTCCTATGTGTATATATATATAGGGGGCCGAGGAATTCGACAGATCGATCGCTAAAAACGCAGTATAAATTTTACGCACATACACATACACACATACACACACACACACACAGATGTGTGCAGCAGCACATATCCTTTTCCCGCGTAATGCGAATTTTATTTCCCCGACGCGCGTAAAGCGCGCGCTTTACGATAATACACGGAATGGACCCCGTGCGCGCGCGCGCGCTTTTGCAGGAATAAAATTCCATCGGCGCCCTAAACAATCTCGGAATTATTCAGCCGAGAGAGAGAGGTGAAGAAGAGGGGGGGTGGGGTAGGGAAAAAACGTCTAATGCGATGCTCTTCTCTCTTTCTCTCGCGAGCGAGCGAGCGAGCATAAAAGGGGCATCGTCCTCTCTCGCTTTGCTCTCTACCCCTTCACCGAAGGCAAGTCCCTGCTAATCCCCTCTCTTTCTCTCTCCATCTCTCTCATCTTCGTTCCATTTCCCTTAGCTTCTCCATGCGCTCGTCGTATAGCGGTTCTCTCTCTCTCTCTCTCTTTCTCTCTCTCGTTTACTGGTATAAGAGAGCGCACAGTATATACAGCGCAGCGCGCGCGCGCCTTCCTTTCTCTTTCGCCGCTCGCTCGCAGCATCCGAGGAGAGGGAATTCTCTCTCGCGTTGTTTCGAAAATCCCATTTTAGTTTGCGAATTTACACGTTGTCGAGGGTTATATAGGCTTTCTTTTTCTTTTTAATCCTTTTTTTTCTCATGCGCTGTAGAGAGAGAGGGAGAGAGAGAGAGAGAGAGAGAGAGAACGTGGAGAAGAGAGGTGGAGAATTTTAATGGGCCGAGGGGGTTAATGAGCGAAGGGACTAGGCACATGCCAAGAGAGAGATGATGTTTTTTAGGCGGGTATATATGTATATATGTATAGCAAGAGGTAGAGGACGTTTCGAGGAAGTAGGTGAAAGAGAAGGGGAGTAATGAGGAATTTCGAAGGGGGAGAGAGAGAGAATTTCGATCGATGTATATATATATAGAGAGATATATCCGTGAGCGAAATTAGGTGATTTGTGTTGAATTTAGAGCTGAGAGCACTTGCGTAAGAGATGCTTATCGGTGTGCTGAAGTTATTTTATTCGACGTCGAGCCGAGGTAATGAAAGTTTTATGAAAACGAGTTTTTTAAGGTTTATATATGTATATGTGCGTGTTGCAGCATGCTTATCCAGTTTAAAAAAGAAAGAAATAAATAAAAAAACGAAGGGAAAAGGGAGAGAGATTGAAGTCAACGAAGTAGTAACGATTTTGATTAGGGATATATAATTATAAAGGTATAATAACGTGTGCGCTGAAACTCTTGAAGCTCTCTTATCATTTCGTTTTTAATTAATTACAGATGAAACCGATCCGTATATATGTATAATACATTATGTGCGGAGAAACAAGGCCGGCCAGTCGTAAACCGATAGTACCACAGCGCGCGTTACATAAATTACCCCACTATCAACACTCGACGTGCGTTTCATTATCCACTAAAATCCGCGTATGTATATATAAACCTCAAATCAACGGGGTACATGATTATACTCACAAACATATAACGTATATAAACATATAACGAATATATATACAATAATTCGAAAAGAGGTCAATGCTCCGCAAGGACGATGGCGACGTGCCTAAATTTCTGGTCACTTTTGGTGACAACTTCTCGACACACACAGACATTCTCTGGACTTCTCTATATATACACACTTCTTATGAATTCTTTCCTCGCTCTCTTCATCTCACTTCTTTATCTAGAGTGGAAACTGCAGGAACGTCGCGTACATTGTTATATACCCCGGCGACGACGTATTGGTTTTCTTTTCGAAAAAGCTCGCGAGAGAGTGAGAGAGGGAAAGATAAACCGACATATAAAGCGTGAAGAATATATATGCATATACTATACTCCCACGTGCATAAATATATGCGCGGTGACTTAATACCCGTGGAATTTCTAATAAAAATCAAATTCTAGTCTGCCCTCTCTTTGCGCTCTGCACGTCTATATATCCGCGCGTTCGTGTACATACAGACACAAACATATACACGCAAAACACACGCGGGAGGAAGAGAGGACGACGCTGAGAGAGAGAGCGCACTTTATTTCGTTGTTTTATTTTCCAGGACGATTGATCGTTCGTTGCGGATAGACGAAAGAGAGAGAGAGAGAGAGATAGAAGCCGCGTGCTTTTTTATTTTACATTCAAATGTATACGGACGGCGTGCGATGGCGCTTTAGCGAGCCTTGCGTGTATACGTATAGATATATGTATATATATAGGGTGGAGTATTAACATTTATATTGCATCATAGTGAAGGATTTATTACGCTTTTTCGCACGCGCGCACGCGCGCGACGTATATAGTTTTATATCAAATTACTCTTCTCTTCGGTTCTCTCTCCTCCTCTATATCGGTTTTCTCGGGTATATACACAGGCTGCTGCTGCATGAGCCACTGCTGCTGCCTACTACTGGCTTTTATAAGAAGGAGTTAAGTGTGCGTGTCTGTGTGCATACATCTGCGCCTACGTAGCACATATAGATTTTCCTAATGTACGCGAGGAGACAAGGTGAATTGATGAAAAAAAAGTAGTTTTATATAGAAAAACGCGTTAATCAATGTGGAAGGATAACGAGGTACGGCAAACAATATATATATATATCTATACGTACGTATATGGTTATATATGTATATGTGCTGTCGATAAAAAGAGAGAGAGGACGAGGGAGGCTCTCCTCCAAATTAAACTTTATCGAATCTCCATTCGGCTGACGACTGCACTCTCTTCCGCTCGCGCGACGCGCGCTCGCGCAATCCAATATATAAAATATCGAGCTGCGCTTACGTATATCTATATATATGTATAAAGAAAAAAGGCCAGGAGATATAGAAGAGAGCGAGAGAGAGAGAAGCGAACCGGCCTGACCCGATTCGCGAAAAATTTCACCCGACTATATATACCGCTGCTGCCTGCCACCAACCCGCCGCCGCGTGATATCGAAATATATTCCACCTCTCTCTCGATTATTCATCTCTCTATCGTCCTTCCTCCCCTCTGACGACGACGACAACAACAACAATCGATCCGCTAAACTCACGACCGCGCGCATCCCCTGCAGATTAGCTGTTTAACATTAGCGGTGGAACAATGAGCTTGCGCTACTATTATACCCAACCCCCCTCACATACCATTATATAGAGACCTAACTCTCCAATGGGATACAGTGCCCCCCATCCGTCTCGTTTTTCAGGGTAATTACCATCCGATTATGTGCATGCGCGGAGAGAGCTCGGACGATTGAATATATACCGATGGCTTTATGTATATGTATGTGTACGTATGTATAAACAATTTTAGCAACTATACAGGTAACGTGTATATGAATATAATTGAGAAGAACAGGCAGCTATATGTGTGTTATATATATGATTTTCTTTTGAGTTTTTACATTGCATAGACGTGGCTGTCTGTATGCGCGAGGATGATGATTTGAATATGATCACGGGAACGCTGCGAATGACGGGGTCGAGGTCGCGTGTATGATCCAGAGAGAGAGAGAGAGATTTTAAATTCGCGTGTGGGTATGTGTTGTATTTGTAGATATGTCGACGTGTTGCGGCGGCTGTTCTATTCCCGGCGAGAGAGAGAGAGAGAGAGAAGAGTAGCTGTCGATAGTCCCGGATCGACAAGAGTGATGGAACCTAACCGACGTATTCTCTCACTCTCTGTCAGAGTGAGTTTCTCTCTCTCTCTCTCTCTCTCTCTCTCTCTCGCTTTTAGAGAGAGAGAGAGAGAGAAAGAGAAAGAATGAGAAAATCGTATTGCCATTGTTGGGTTTATTTTTTTTTATAGCACGAGGCCTGTGCAAATATGTATTTTTAGATGTCGTTGTTTTATTTTAAAAGCTCTAATCAACGCTATGCGAGAGCACACACACATACACATTCGGAATACCAATCGAGAGATATTGCACAAGTACATGTATATGTGTATACAATATATATACATCCATTCGTGAAATTTTCACGCGCAAGTATATATACGTATAACGAGGCACTTTTTTTTATACCAAGGTTATACGCACACGCACATGTATATACAGAGTCATTGTATCGTCGATCGTCCTAAAATAGCGAGAATACTTGATTAAAACGCTTACACACAACACACGCGATGACCATTGAAATTGTTCATGTCCGTGCGCCGAAAAAGGTCGCTCTTATATATACACTGGCAAGTGAAATCGCGCGGCACATTATCGAGCGTGACGCGAGCACTTTTCTTCAATGCTTATATATATATATATATATATCCTCCTCGCGAGGCACCCACATATATACATTCAATTGACAGGAACGCACTCATCGATTAGCCATCAGCGTCGTCGTCGTCGTCGTCGTTGTCAATTTTACTATACGACGACTTTCCCAGTATATATATACGTGCACACATACACACACGCGTCGACCTGAAATTGAAAGTAAAGCGGTCGCGCGCGAAAAAGCTGCACACCATAGAGTCGTACGCTACATATACAGAGCGGCACCTCCGGAAGCGGAAATGGAACTCTCCAGTTCAATAAAAAATAAAAAAAAGAAGAAAAAACACATCCAGCCTTTCTCTCTCTCTTTCTCTCCCGGTAATTGAAATCCGTCAGAAAGAGCGGATGGAAAATCGAGTCGACTAGCGTACGATTATTCGTCCTGACATATATATGTTCCCGCACACAGCCTGCTTGCGTATACGCGGGGGCGATTCGTCGTTGTCGTCGTCGTAGTCGTCGTAACACGCGGGTCTGTCCAATTCGCTCTAATGTACCGCGAGGAACAGAGAGAAAGAGAAAGAGAGAGAGAGAACGGATGCGCTATATAGTCAAGCTGCGATAACGCGCTTCGGAGAACAACTGCAGCAGTACGTCGCGAACAATGAAGAGGTTATCACCAGGCGGAACGCTAGCGCGGTGGTGGTATTTGTATGTATGTATGTGTAAGCGCGTAGTCCCTCATTTATCGGAGTGCAGAGCCTATAGCAATGGAGAAGTGAACGGCTGTGGTGGTGGTGGTGGTGGTTTTTTTTTTATCAGAGTAGAGTGGGCTCTGTTGTTTTGCAGAGCGCGCCGCGCGAACGTTAAGGCGCTTTAGGTGTTATACAGAGAGCGATAAGCAGCAGCAGCAGCAGTAGAAGAAGAAGAAGAAGCAGTAGTGTTACGATTTTATAGGGTATACATACATACATATACGTATCGTCGTCGTTATTCACATACGTTTTATACCGAAATATATGTATAATGTATTATAATCTACCGTAATGATCAAATCGACCACTGTTAACGACACAACCTTTCGCTGTAAAATATTCCTTCGCTCGATATATAATACACACGCGCGCGGGGGCGCAGGCTTCTAAGCGCTCCCATTACATATACATTCACCTCTTGTCGTCTAATAAACTTTTCGTCGAGGTGCCCCCCATACACGCGTGTGTGTGTGTCATTATCGTTAAAACCGCCACTTTCCGACTACACTAAATGGCCAAATATCAAAATATAAATACACATACATACACGTGAATATTCGAACACTATGTGTGTGTGTGCTACTCGCGTGTATAATAATTAAACCATTCGGCTCTGTT
The DNA here is from genome assembly GCA_035583055.1 of Torymus tubicola. Taxonomy (NCBI): domain Eukaryota; kingdom Metazoa; phylum Arthropoda; class Insecta; order Hymenoptera; family Torymidae; genus Torymus; species Torymus tubicola. The sequence goes on along the minus strand of JAWWEQ010000010.1, from coordinate 35,359,506 downwards.
GTGCGCGCGCGTGCCCGTTTAAAGTGTAATAAGCGCGCGCGCGGCGCGTAGCCACAGAACGCAATTAGCGGCCGTACACATATACATATATATATATATAGTTGTATAGTCTCTACCGCAGGGAGTTAAAATTTTCTAAACGTATAAGCAGCGTATATATATATATATACGCGTGTATTGTTATTAACTCTCACGCGTGGGTGTATACGTATTATACTCTATATTACGTGTAATGGTCCTTTCTCGAACATATATATATATATATATATATACACACAATTATACTTCTATATACTGCCCCCCGAAAAATTGATTCTTAGAGGCTGAATAAGACACGAGGGGGCTTTTATACAATCGCGCTCGATATATACATTTATTAAACTATCTATCTATCTCTCTTTCTCTCTCGTAGCGTATTGTTCGTAGAAAGCTCCTTCAACGAGATAACGAGACGAAGGCGTAAGCGGAGCGAGCGAACGAACGAACGCCCGCGTTACAAAGCGAACAAATTCCCCATTCAGCGTATTATCGTCGCGTCTGTTTGTCAATTTATCTCTCTCTCTCTCTCTCTCTCTCTCCACCACGCTCGCTCGCGCGTGCTTCATCTATCGGCGGCGAGTATCTTTTTCTCCCTTTTCTCTTTCCCCCCTTGCTCACTCCCTCTCTCTCTTCGTGTGTTGCTATTCCGCCTCCTTGTTCCGATTCTTCACTTCATCCGCTCTCTCTCTCTCTCTCTGCTTTTCTCTGTGTGCTACTACTACGTTTGTGTATATATGTATACATGTGTGTGTGTGTACACCACGTCGTCGCGTCGTCCCTTTCCACCTCGTTTACTCACTTCATCCGTTCGAGTATTTTCGTCCCTCTCTCTCTCTCTCTCTCTCTTTCTCTTTCCCTCTGTATTTCTCGTGTTGCCTTTTTTCCGCGTTCCCTTTGTTTCCCTCGCTCCGCGTACCTCTTCATCCGCTTCTCTCCCTCTCTCTCTACCTTCGCGAAGAGAGAGAGAGAGAGAGGAAACAACAACACACAACCGATCGAAATTGTTTCGTGCCGTCGTGATTAAAGCTCGTAACGCGCACACAGTGTGTTTGCTTTATACCACCGCGGTGAGAAATCATAATAAAATCAATTTCTTCCTATCGGCTTCCTATTACTACTACTTTCTTTCTTTCTTTTCTTTTCTTCGTGATACAAACAACGATATTAATAGTTGTCGATATATGTATATATATACAGAGCAGCGAATGCTATATAAGCTGTATAGCATGGAGCAACCGTGCGTATATATACGCGCGCGCGTGCAGGGTTAAATTTATTAAGTCGACTTAACAGCTCGCTAATAGGTTTACGCTTAGCGGCCGTTACATCAATAACACAAAGTTAACCGTATCAGCGCGCGCGGCTCGATAAGAGATTTAGCATCTCGAAACAGGTTGCACTCGCTCGCGTACGATTAGGGCAATCAAAATAAACCGTATCGCGTTTATTAAAGATCCTACTTCTACTATACTGCCGGCACAGCAGCAACTGCTGATGCTATACGACTACCGTATACACATCACAAACGGATTAAAACCATCAACTTTAAACGCTCCTCGTTTATCCTTCCTATCATTGTCCTTTCCTTTTTTTCCTATCTCTCTCTCTCTTTCTCTCGTTCCTGCGGCAGTAGTCTAAACTTTAAAACCGCTCTCTCGCTCTGCACGCGCGAACGTCCGCGTTTGCTATCGTAAAGGCATCGTCGTTACTCTCTCTCTCTTTCTCTCTCTACTTCAGCGTATATATATAAACACACAAAGACACAGTCACAATAAGCGTAAACCAACGGCAAAGTCAATCACTACGCGGCACGAATTCCGGTAATTAAATAATAAAGCCGAAAGATTACCCCCGTGATGTCGCCCACGCGGCGTCGCACGTAATAGTGTCTCTCTCTCTCTCTCTTACGTATATATTTTGCCTCTTTATTTTTTTTTTCGTTGTAACGTCGATAGACCGAGAGCTTTATTGACTCGCTGTCTATACTACTACTACTACTACTACTGCTACGGCTGCTGCTAGCGAACAAAGGCATGAGCTGAGAGAGCGGGTTTCGTAAGATTTTGCGCGAGATTAGGCGAGATTTTTTCCCGCTTATTGTTGCGCGCGCGCGAGCACGCGGGTCCGCGTACTGCGGACGACATGTTTATAGGCCGCGCCGCCGCTTAAGGCAACGATATCTCCCTTCGCGTATATATATATATATGCGTTTAGTTTAGTTTAGTGGCGGCATTATACGGCTGGACGACGTATTGTTAATTAATGAGCGCAAGCGTGGACCCGCTCGGGGGTTTATTAAGAATGGTTATATGAGTCAGATTGTGTATAGGATAGATATATGCGTGCGCGCTTTCGACGATTCATGTGTGTGCGTGTGCGTAATATGTAGTTTATGTGAAAAACGATTTCACGTGGTTAAGCTTATACGTGTGTATGGTTTTTTTTTGTTCGGTTGTCGGCGTTGTAACGGAACATACGTATATACATGTGTGTATGAGGAGAAGTCAAAGGCGTTTTAATGAAAATTTCTGAAATTTGTAGAAAAATAAAAAAAAAAGCGATTTCGGTATGAGTAGGAGATGTCGCTTCGGTTAACCCGAACGATTTTGCGGTTTTCTATATAGCGTTATATTGCCGAAAGTGAAAGTATATTTATATATATATATATTCGAGAGCTACTGGGTACGTGCTTGCACAGTTTTGTCCCTCTCTCTGTCTCTCTGCCTATGTTATATCTCAACCTCAGAATTAATGAGTTTTTTTCCCTCCCTCTTCCCTGTAATCGTAATCCAAGTGTAAATTGCATACTTCCTATACACACACACACAGCATATTACCTTCTTTTTTTTATCAAAACTCGCATACATACTCTTTCATTTCAGAGAAAAACTAATTGCACCACAATACAGTGTGAACCACGTAGCGCATACGCACCAATCGTATATACGCGTTGTTCGTTAGTTAGAATTTCGCGCAACGGATCGTTCCTTAACAAGGAGAGGAACCGATACACACAAACACCTGCAACCACAAGAGAGAGAGGAATTTTGATGAAACCCTCCTTTCGACTGTACGCTTGCCTCTCTCAGCCGTTTAAGCAATTGATTAAGTGCATCTCTCTGCCTATACTCTCTCGCACCTATACATATATACCCTTCTTCCTCATCTCTCTCTCTCTCTCTGTCCGTATAATCGATTCAATTACAAAGAAATTCCGGCGAAAATACACGCGTTTACACACCACGTATATACCTCGCCTCCTCTCTCGTGCCTCTGATCGATTACCGGAGCAATGGCATTTTTAACGTAAAAATATAATTTACACCGTACGGCCAAGGATAAATCACATGTGCACGGTCTTGCGCACGTATATAGTACCTCTCTTGACCGTTTAACGAATGCCCCGGGCGCACGAGAACGAATAGCGGTGTGTGTATATATATATAGTGTATATACGTATGTTATAGTCGTCGCGCGAGAAGAAAAGAAGAACGAGAGAGAGAGAGGAGAGAACGGCGGCGGTGGCCCGACGATTAATCGCGGAAAACTAATTAATCGTCGCGATTACGATTTTTCGCTGCGAGGAAAGATGCTGTGGGAGGGGGAGGAGAGTGAAGTATGTGCAAGCGAGGTATATACATATATATATATAGGAGAACATATAGCGCGGTGAGAGAATTTCACGCACGAACGATCATAACCTCACTTTTTCAAAGCTACGTCGTTGTTGCGTGGACGACTCGTAATACGTGTTATCAAGAGGCGACGTTTTATTATTCGTGGTGTAGAGGAACAAAAAAAAAAGATGCGTGGGTTAGAGTAGTTTTCGTGGTTCTCGGTTCGTTGATGATAAATGTTACGTTATGAGTTACATTTCTACTATAGGGGGGTATATGATTATCGGGGATTACAACGGGAAATTTGGATTCTTGGTGTTTTTAGATTTCGTTGGTGTGCGGTGACAAGATGTTGTTTCGTTGTCTTGTGATTGACGAGTGGTTCACCGTAATGTATAGAGTATATAAACAAGAGGCCTTGTTACTTTTTTTTTCAACTTTATAAATCTCAGTGAATTATATGAACTAGGATTCGAGCTAGTTTTTACGGAAATTTAGATAGACGACGCGTTGTTTGCGAAGTCAGCGGGTTTCGCAAACTATATTTTTTTTTGTTTTCGTTTCCACAAAAACATATACGAAAACCAGTTCCTTAACTCTTTCGCACGCCAATAAATCACCGTAACCGCGTATATTACCCACCGCACGCATCGTCATCATATACAAAACCTCCAAAATACTCGCGACACTCGATAAATCTTAGGTTTTCTCAAAACAGTGATATTTTAATTATATCAAATTATATAGAGCTCAATATATCCTCGCCTAGCGATATCCTTTCTATATAAATATATAACGGGGCGGTGACTTTAAATCCACCATTACACCATAACAACACGATGGCGCTCACGCTCTATACAGATAGCCATTATTTTCTCGCATATATAATAAGTATACGTGTAAGTAGGCTAGATCAAACGTTCTCCAGCGTTTAATTTATATATTCGCGAGACGCGTGTATGTAAAAATAATACACTAGTATGTTTATATTACACACATCTATTTACTAAATATCAGAGCACATCCGAGATTCTTATAATACACGCGGTTTACGCTGATCTTTGCGGAGAAAAGACGAAGGACAAGAGGGGAAGGATTATATAGTTTCCGCACGCATGGTGGATCATAGAATGCCGTTATATATACACCGTGGGCAATGAGCCATATATATATAGGCGAGTGGTAAAAAAAAGAACACGACGATGGATAGATGTATATATATACACACGCGTTAAGCAAATAGCACGGGTTTTGTCATTATTATACACACGGGAATCTCCCAGCGTGCGGGCGTTTAATCGAGAGATTATGTACGCGCTGAGAGAGATGGCTTAGCGCAGTTTGCACGCGCCTAATAGTTGCATCGCGCGTAACGTCGTAATGATAAATCTTAGTGGCGCATATATACATATACATATATGTATAATATATATTGTACAATGGTTTCCGCTATATATATACCTGCGCCACTTCGTTTACGAAAAATATATTATTGCGATCATATATTTCTTCCTCTTTATTCCTTTTTCCAACTCCTCCTCTCAAAGGATCGTTCACACTCGAACGATCAAAGCATATAAGTGTCGCAGAGGATTTCATCATCGTCATCTCGCGTTTATAACCATTGGTCAACGTGTGGTACCGCTCATACCGCGTGCGTGTTATATAATACCCATGACGCGCGTATAATGTAGAAAAGTGTATCGCGTATATATATCGGGTTGCACATCTTCCGCAACGATTTTTCCGTTATATATATACGTACATATCTACCGCGTTGTCGCCTCCCTGGTATATAACGTATATAAAACGACAACACACACGTAAAAATTCATAAATATGCACTTATAATGCACCACGACAAAAACCGTATATCATCATCGACCAGTGCTCACTCAAACTAAAAGCAAAGCCAATCATCTTCGAAGAGACGCCAGAAGAAAAAGAAGAAAGCGAAACAATAGCATGTGCGTGTATGGTTCAACCTCGCACTCGGCGACAAACTTCTCTCTCTCTTTCTGCCTGGATACAGTCTCGGGAAGAATATCGCGTTACCTGCCGCATACACACACACACACACAAGCTTATACGCTCGCGGAAGAAGAAGAAGAGGGGGCGTGAGTCGACGTGCGCACGCGTGTGTCTGCCTGCCTGGTGCCGTCCGGCAGGTAGAAAGAGAGAGAGAAGGAAAAAACGAGAACTCGCGCTCCGGAATTTCGAGTTTAGCCTTACCCGTCTTTCTCTGTGTGCGCACGTGTATATGTACGAGGGAGTATATATATGGACGCGGACTGGCCCCGCAAGGCCGGTCTCTCTCTCTCGCTGCTGCTACGTAGATATATATATACATATACAGTGCCAAGAGGAGGTATAGTGGCGTATATACGTGCTACACGGTCGAGCCTTTTACGCGTGCCGTCGTTGCTGCTGCTGCTGCTATGCCGCCGGGCGACCGCGAGCGAGTAGTTTTCTCTCTCGTTCTCCTCGATTCCCTTCGATACATATATATATACGTCTACCTACGTTTATATATATGTATATATGTACATACACTACTCGGCAACGTATATATGTGTGTATATATAACGCGCGCGAATGCTTTCGTCACGTCTGCGGAATCTGAATTCGTAACGGGGAAAGGACGGCTGTGTGTTGTATATAAGTAGAGTATATAGCGCACGGCGTGTGTGTGTGTGTGTGTGATGAAATCGAGCTGATTAACGCGCGGCGTGGCGGTTCTCTGTAATGTCTATAGTCTCTCGTGGTCTCTCTATGAGATAAGGAGTATAGTACTGCCGTATGTGTATATATATATGTGTATAAACGGTGCTGTTATGAATTTATGAAGCGCGAGCGAGAGAGAACGCGCAGGATGCGAGTAATACAGAGAACGATCGGCAACGAGGAGGAGCGCGCGGCTTTATTTTTAGGTGCGGACGGATGGAGAGATAAACGTGTGTGTATAGATATATAGACATACGCGTGTGATGTGTCTATTATTATTGTTGTTGTTGCGAACCGATCGGCTTCTTCGTGTATACATACCATATGTGTACTGAGGTGATTCGGATTGGGCAATTTTAGGGTATACGTGGCGTGTATATACTACCCGACAGCGCGTCAGTTAAACTTTTTTTTTCTCCTAACTCAACACACCGGGGGCCATTGTCCCGCCGGTTTTCCTTAGATTTTAGACGCGCACATACACATACGTACTACGCACGTATAGCCGCAAACAATCGAGCCATCCATTACACCAATCGCGTAACTATACGTTCTTTTTTTCTTTTCTTTTTTTCCAAAAAATATCATATATATATATATATATATATATACACCCGCACTTATGGCAACAGCAGTAGCAGCAACTACTTCGTGAGCACATTAACCAGTTTTCGCGCGCGTTATATATACGCTCGCGAGTTCGCTATTGTGTACTATATAATACCGCCGCGGCGCGTTGCTGCCATTAATGAATCACTCGTGGAATTCAGCCGGCGTTCATATGCTTGCTGCCGCGCAGAGTCAGCGATTTGTCGACGACGGTGTATATGGCAAAACAGATGCTATTCGGTGCTAGCCTGAGGAGAACGAGCGTTGTTATAATTTTTAACAACGACGGTGATGACCGTACGGTATAACTGCGTGTATATATAATATACGTGCAACTGCGCACGAAAGATTATTTTCTTTTTCTCTTTTCTTTCGTATCATGGGTTATACGGAAAATAGAGTTGAAGAATGTATACATATCGTTCGTTTACGGATTAATTACGGGCTTTAATCGTTTTTTTCCCTCGATATTAATCTTCGCGGAATATACAATAAAAAGAATAAGAGCCCGTGGCGCGTGTGTGCGCACGTTGCTCTCGTAAAATATAAAAAAAAGAAGAACTCGTCCGCGGAATTCAGGCCGCGCCGATAAAGTTTAATTGGATTCTCTCTCTCCTCCCATCTCCCTTCGGTAGATTTTCAATAATAAAAAAAAATAAAAGAAAGAAACTACTACCGGTGTGGCGCGATGACACATACACATACGTATAACACACACTTTTGCGCTCGCAGAGTGAAATTGAATCAGTCGCGCGACAACGACGACGACGACGACGACAACGGCGGTATAGAGCGGCGGCGGCGGCGACGACGGTTCGGATGATCCAAATTGCACTTGCTGCATTCAGGCTTACTTAAGCCTAATCAGCGGCATTACCCACTTTGTTAAAATGCTTAACCCGCCCGACGACCGACGATATATATATATATAGATGTGTGTATATATATATACATGGACTAAACCCAGAGGCCCTCTTACCTCGTTACGAACTGCTATATGCTGCCGGATGGTTGCGGCCAGTGGGAATGAGACGTGTATTATGCGTGTTATATATATATATACGCGACCTCGAATGAATAATATTTTCGGCTGATTTGTTGTAACGAATGTGTGCGTGTGTGAATTCAATTATACCTATTTTTTAGATTTCGTTAATAATAATATTTTATATATTTATTATTATTATTATTATTATTATTATCATACTCATCGATTTGAATTTTATCGAGAGTATTAAAAATTATATAATAACAATTGCAGTGTAAATATAATGCAATTGTTTTAAATGAAAACGAGCGAATATATATAAATGTTACTACTCAACGCTTTGCTGGTGCACAGTGCAGCGGCTGCGTTAATACTATTAATGTTTCAGTGAAATTTCGAAAATCTTTTATGATAAATATTATACACAGGCGAGTGCATTATTTTGAGCTGTGTGCTATTTGATTGCACACACATACACAATTGTAAATACGTATAATGATTTCATCAATAAATAACGCATCAAGAATTTCACGTGCTGGCTGGTGTTTAATATTACCGTGAAAGTATACACTTCCCGGTATATACGACTGTAAACCAAATTATTTTGCATATTATTATTGTATTATATCACGCTATTATACGAAATCGCTGGTATTTTACGCAATATGATTCGTATATATTGTACCATGATCCAATAATAACACTTTTCATCATATAAACATTATAATTATTTTCAATCGCGGGAGCTGCTCTCCCCGCACTTTATATATTACTATACACATTATATATCCATATACGAAACGCACTCGCGCGCTCATTATTTTTAATCGTCCATACGTGTGTTTATATACCATCGACCAGCAGCTAAACTTTAATCTCGATCTATACGCACATATACTCGACCGCGATTTCCCAACCTTCCAATGCCCTTGCGTATCCGACATGAAAAAAAAAAGAAACCTAACCATCGTTATATATACGGCACGACCGTTACCCACCCACTAACAACAACCACTCGAGTGACAAAAAATCTCTCATCCAGCATGTCATCCAATCGCTCTTACACACGACGAGTCGTTGCCCAACCGTTTCTAACGGATCAGCTCACGAAACTCTGTACTTCTTCTTGTTCTTCTTTCGTACACTCTCTCCACGTAACAACATCCCACTTTTCTGTGCTCGTGCTAATCACGCAAAAACAAACATAAAACAACAACGGCTAAGAAAAGAGGGAGAGAGGAGAGGAAGAAGGAGGAGGCAAAACCACCTCTCAGCGGTACGGTGTATACATACTACTATATATACGTGTGCTATGGTTTACGGCCGCAAAACCCAAGGTAAATCCGATAGGGGATGCGCACCGTGTGTGTATGTATATACAACTCTCTCTCTAATCGCGATAGGGCAACGGTAAAACGCCATAAAGCTAGGATGTGCCGATAAAGTAGCGAGAAGGGGGGAAGAAGGGTTAGGTTGTAAATGGTTTTTGCGTAGTTTTAGAGTTGTGTGTGTATATATAGTAATGAGTACCATGCGAAGGAATTATACTTTTTCTCTATGATGAACTATAGCGACTACTCGTCGGAGTTTTCGACTGAGGAAGAAAAAAAAGAATTTGCTGATGTTACACGTATATATAAGTACTATTTATACCGAGAAATCAGATTTCTCATAGCGCAGTATCACGTTCAACGAGAGTAACTGAACTAACGCCTAACAAATTTAACACTATATACTGTGCGATGTGAAAACTACACGCCCGTCGTCCCCGTGAAATCTCGTCAGTCATGCGTAGCCGGCGAAATTCTTGAGAGAAACTCTCTCGCAAAACGATACAGCGAAACGGCCGAATAACACTATACCAAATATCCCTCTCTCTCTATCTCTATCTATCTCTCTGTCCTCCTTTATATATCGCGCGGAAGTCGCGCGTAGTAGTGTCTCCTCGCTTTCTTCTCGTTCCCATGGCTTAGGAATTAGAGTCGGCGTCGGCTTTGCCCTGAAGCATATTATAGCGTATATAGTAGCTTCCAGCCTATATAGCTATATATATACACACGTGTAGATATATATATATATATATACAACGTCGCGACGACGACGACGAGGACGTTGAATCGCGAGGCGCGCACGCGGTGTCGAGTTACTCGCGAGCGAGCAAGTGAGAGAGAGAGAGAGAGAGAGAGGAACTCGAGATTCTCGCCTCCAGTCCTCGTGCATCTCTCGTTTCTCGAAGGAGAGAGAGAGAGAGAGAGGGAGGCAGGTAGGTGGAATTCTTGTAAAACAAAACGAAATTAAAAATGACACGGCGTACGCATGCGTGCGTGCGTCTTTGAAACGAGTGTCTGTGTGTGTATGTGATAAGGTAGAGGGGAAAATTATTATTGTGTTGGGAGAAAGAAACGTAGGGCACGTTGTTTTTGTGTATAATTTTATTGGTTCGTCTTTCTACACATATTTTTTATTATCTGTATATAGTAAGGATAGTTTGAGCGGTACTCCATAGCGAGGAGGTTCAATCAATCGCGTCGTTGTTGCGCAACACCATGCCTGGCATTATTTCTTACGTAACCGCGATGCACATAGAGCACACCATCGTCTATACCTAGATATATATATATATACACACCTCGCATAAAAATCCTGCACCAGTCGCTCGCGATATAATCGCCGGCGTACTTATTATAATACATCCGATCGAAGCTACAGCATATATCCCGTCAAAACTATACCGTCAGCGTAAAATTACCCACACGTACCCCTATTGAAAAAAGGTATCCCAACACAGCGCGCGCGCGGGAAAATCTCCATAAATCAGTATCGCTAACCACGACGACGATCCGATCGTCTATCTTCCTCTCAGCGTGCATCGCGGCGAAACGCGCTCTCCAACCTCCGTAAAATTAATCGCCGTAAGCGTCATCCTCCCGATTTCTCTTAATTTCGCCGTATAACAGCGCCGCCCGCGCGCTCTCTGTGCCATTATTCGCCGGTAGATAATAAACCCCCCCGTCGGTTGGTGCTACTGGCGCAAATAAACAACTTATATATATATATATATATACTACACCTCAGCGGCTAATAGCCTTTCTGGGTTAAATGGATTTTTGTCAACTCTCTCGGTTGCTATATAGTAACAGCAGCTCCTCGCGTTTCGCGCTCTTCCGCTCTCACGTTTCGCGAGAGAGAGAGCGAGAGCGAGAGAAAAGCTTAGAAGTCGTCTCTGCTGCTGCTGCCGTTGCCAGCGTCGTGATTACATTTCGTCGCGCGATAGACTTCTCGCACTGTTTCTCGTTATATATCGTTTGTTCGTCGTCGCCTCGTGCGCGTTATATACACGAGAGTCGCGCGCTCCGTTTTGTTTGCAGTAGCAACACAGTGGCGGCAGGTATATAAGGGAGTATAGCATATAAGAGCGTTTTAATTTTAGATAGGGAGAGCGCGTCTTATCAGGACGACGCAAGGAAGACGCAGGATAGTGTGTATAGTTTGCTTTTATATTCGCGCGTATGTGTGTGTGCGCGTCTTTTGATACGAGATTGTTGAATGTAAGGTAGACGAGAAGAAGAGGGAAATTCGATTCGGTGAAGCTTTTTGAGAAAAATGGTATCTTACTTTGTCATCGAATATATATGGTTATGGATATATATAAGTGTAATGCCTCTCGAGGTTTCTTTTAGGTATAATAGAAATGAAACAGTTATACGTGAGCGTTGCGATTTTTTTTTGTATATAGAAACAAAAGAGCGAAGCTATACAAAAATTTAATCTCATCAAACCGCCATCAATTGACCTCGCGTCAAAATCGTGAATGACTCCGTCACGCGAGCAACCGTAATATATCGTCGATTAACGAGTTCGCTTTATGTATATATACATATATATATATTCACCTTGTCGAAAACCCGGAACGAACTCGTCTCCCTTTCTATATATACATATATATACATTTCGAACGCAGACAATGGAAAACATTGAATTTCTATATATATAAGTCTTATACGATGCAACAAGAACCGCGGTTCTTTACGTAAGGAAAATCGCTCACGGAGCAATTATCACGCGCGATAACCCACGAAAAAAAAACGTAGTAACAGCGGCGGCGGCAGCAGTAGTAGAGGAACATTCGTGTGACCCATTTCCATATATACACACACTCACACACACACACACATACATAGACCCGAGTTTTACACGAAATAATTGCAATGGAAGAAGCGCGCAGGCGCGCGCGCGCGGATAATGCGCGGCTATCACGCGAAATTATCAAAGCGGCACATCGCGCGGCGAATATTTTTGCAGCTCGGGCTCCGTTTGAAAACTATATATAGGTATATATATATATATATTATACAACGGTCTCGAATATATATATATATAAAATATTTTGCTATAGATATATAATATAAAAGAGATACGTCGCATCGCAACGTAGTATATATAATGATCATAAGGGAGAAAAATGAATTTTACGCTTATATATACGAATATTTGCTACATATAATACATAACGCGACATATCCGACAAATGACACTGCACGCGACCAGCACGAGGAGGAGGAGGTGGTGGGCGAACCTTGTTATACATTGAAATCCGACACACAGTGACGTTGACGCCCGTATATATATTTTAAACCTGCTTCCGCCCAGGTATGACAGCTGATTGATGCCTATATATAATATATATATATACATATATATAACGCTGTGCTGTTGTTAGACACGCGTATTTTCGCGAAATTATCGAGATTTTATTATCACCCTTCTCACAATTGACGTATACACAGCAACCGGTGATAATAAATCTTCCTCTCTCTCTCTCTCTCTTTGCTACACCGACGCGAAACATCCGTTTTTGCAACCACTCTCTCTCTCTCTCTCTCTCTCTCTCTCTCTCGTACTTATAATCCCAGCTCTCTCTCTCTCCGTTGGTAGAAATAAAAAGAAAAAAAACGTTCACTTGCGCGCGACGAAATACTTAACGGGAAGCGCTTCTCGCTCGAGCGGCAGCACAGTTACCCACACCTTCGCGTCGAACGAAAAACTTTCCCTCGCGCGCGCAGGATCGTGCACTACTGCTGCAGCTTCTCTCTCTCTCTCTCGTCGGTGAGCGCTGTGCACAAGGCACATTAATATCACTGTATCAAAAACGGCATCTCTCTCTCTCTCTTTCTCTTAGTCTATCATATACTTAACCTCCCCATGTATAAGCTATATATATATAGAGGAGCAACCGACGGTGCGCGATCATTTCGAGCACTGCGGCTGCGAAACTTCCGCGATGCGCGCCGCCCGAAAATCACGACGATAGTATAAGAGGGAGAAAGAGCAGAAGAAGGAGGAGGAGGAGGAGGAGAACAAAGACGGAGCGAGTGTTGCTCGTTGCAGTGTGTATATATATATATATTGCTGTAGCAGCAGCTCACCGCCGTGGGAAACTCACCGGGAGAGGAAAGTTCGCGCTTGCTGAGAGGTATATAGCAGCAGCGTATAGGTTGTTGTCTATATGTATATATATATAACCGATACGCCGCCGACGGTGAAGGAGGATCCTTGCGCGTGTTATGCGCGCGCTCGCTCGCCCTGCAGTATAACGGTTTGTTAATCCGATCGCGTATGCAAATCCCAGATGCAAAATGTGTATCGCGCGAAAATCCCTCCTCCCATGTATATATATATATATATATATATATATATATATAGGATTCGTCGTCGTAGTCCTCTTTTATAGGCCGCTTTACTCTCTCTCTCTCTCTAGCCACGCTAATTGTAATTAATTGGCTGCTGCTATACGCGAGGAATTGGGGACACGACAACGTGTAGTGCGCGCGCGCGCGCGTTTGTTGTCTCCTCTCGCGGCCAACGGTAACAGGAATGCGGAGGTGGCAGCAATGGTATATATACCGCGTAGTTACATGACAGGATCGATCAGTCATCGCGAGTGTAAGAGAGAGATGATGATGATGATGATGATGACCTATAGGGCATAATATGGTGTTGACCTGGTGACCGAGGGTGTGCAAGGATAGGTATATAGATATATATATAGTATGGATTGTAGTGGTGGTAGCGGGGAGTGCGATGTCTGTGATCGATCGACGGCGGTTATCGGATGTGTGTAAGAGAGAGAGAGGAGTGTGAAGAGAGGAGGGAGGAAGGAGAGTGAGTGTATGTGGTTTTGAGAGAAGCCAGTGGTGCAGTTCGGGCATTCCTGAGGATACGAAGGGGGGGGGGGGGGGGGAGAGTGAAAGAGGTGGATGGATGGTTGACGAGGGAAGAGAGAGAGGGATTGGTTAACGAAGAGGATATTTGGGGATTCTTGAGAATATGTCGAGCTCGTTGGATTTATGTATTGAATGTAGAGGATAAAAATGGTGGGTATATAAATGAACGATTATATATATAAGCGTATCTCACGTGAGAGAGTTATGTATTCTTGCGACGTGTCTTTGTTTAAATTATTGGAAATAATATTTTATTCGATAGAATTTCAATAAACCTTCGTTTATATAAATATATATATACGACGATCGATAACCGAAACTCTGCACGTATATAACGTGAAAAAACAACTCGAAAGCTTTGTCTTTCGCCGAGAATAGAACGATCGTGTGTGTGTGCACTATACATCCACACATATTTGAAAACAAACAGGCCTCGACACGCACGAGCGTGTTTCGCAATCAGAAACAAATTTCGCCGCGTGCAGCCGAAACAAACAACACGAGAGAGAGAGAGATCAGCTCGTGCAGCATTGCACACTCGACTACGTCTTCCGTTACCGATAAGCACCCATTCTACTCTGCCGATCGTTTTTTTTTCTTCTTCTTCTTCTGCTTCTTCTCCTCTTAACTCGGCGTCGAGTTCAGTTCCGGCCGTGTCGCGATAAACGGCTTCTGCTAATTAACTGTATATTCTCGCCATTATATATCTTTCTCTCTAACGCTGCAGCAGCTTGCACATAACAACTCGATACTCTCGGATTCGCAGAACCTCGTCGTCGTCGGTCCACACTGCTGCTATATATGCAATGTATAGCACTGCAGCAGACTTGAAAAATAGATCGTTCGATGTCGAGAATAAGAGAGAGAGAGGATATAGGAAAGGGGAGAAAGTACATACAACAAACAACTATCCTCTCCCTCTCTTTCGAGAGAGAGAGGGAGAGACGGAGTATGAAAGAAGCTAGAAGCTGAGGTATAAATTTTTCGTCCGTGTCGTCGATGCTGTGTGGCGTGTCCGGGCATTAAAATATCATCGGTGTACTCTCCGAGGAGCGCCTCTTTCGTCGACATGCCGAGAGAACTTTTTATCGGAGAATACCGTAGGGAAGGAAGGGGGAAAGCGGAAAACATTTGTTTCACCTACTTTTGCGCAAGTCCATGCGCTTTTAATAACGACTTATACTACGCGGTCGCGCCGAAAGTTCTACTACACACTTCTATATGCTGTTTCTACGAGTAGTCGTCGTCTCTCTCTTCGATCAATGAATTATTACTTTATTCTTGGCCGATCTCTCTCGCGAGTATCGCGCTCACCGGTAACTTACGGTATATATGTATATACGTACACACAGACCGGTATACATACATATATATATATACATACACAGCTTGTAAAACCACATCGTCGTGGCTTCCGATGGATGATCGAGTGTAAGAGAGAGAGAGAGGGAAGAGGGGGGGTAGAGGTCAGTGCGGAAAAATGAATGTACTGGTCGTTAATGACAAAGTGCGTTTATCGGTAATCGTTAATACACACAGCGCACACCGGTAATGGTTCGGGGAAGTGCGCCCGGTGATAACAGTGATTCAGCGGCTGTGGATTATTTATTCAAAACGTGTATGTAGGAGAGAGAGAGAGAGGCCGAGCCACATGTGTACGTGTGTAATATAGTACATATATATAGGCACGTTGTAATTATGAACGCGCGGCGGTCTATCCAAACTAATGTTACGATAATTTAAATAATGCACGGATTTTAATATATATAAGCCTGCGTCGTCGTCGTTGTTACGTGAATTTTTAATATGCGATATAGCAAGCGCACGCGCCCCGGGGACTCTCTCCCGATTTAAGCGTATGTGCACATACACGCAGTATAATATTTCTTAATATCCTTTTATGTTTATATACTATATATATTCGAGGTTATATGTTTGTAATGCCGCGATGGGTTATCCTGAATTATATATAGATCGTGTCCTATAACGGCGACCGTAATATTAACGGGAAATTCGTTTTTTATATCAGGCTTTTCTAATTGACCTACACTGTGGTGACCCTTGTTGTTTTTTTTTAATGTATACATAAATATATTCAAATCAGTTTTTGTGTCCCTATATAGTACTTTTACTTCCGTTCATCACTTATATTTTTTTCTTCTTCTTCACCATATCAAGCAGCGAGCGTCAACGCCTTCTGACAAATGTGTATATATAAGCTGCGAGCCGCGTGACCAATTGCCGTTCAATCCATCAGCTACAGTTATATTTACGGTCTGTGCTTAATGCTAAAATATCTCGTTGCTTACTTCTAAACAAAGCATGGCGGCACGCCGCGCGAAAAAAATAATAGTATACTTATGTATATATAGCAGATCCTGCGAAATTCCACAACCGCGTCGAGGCATTTCACGCAAATGCTTAAGCATCATGCGCCGTTACAATATTCAATTCGTTCCCGCCTGTATATATCGTACGAGAATTTTAGCGGACGCATCATGGTTATTCGTTTGAACGGTGACCGAGGGATCATACAAAAGGGTCATCCCCTTCGTCACATGTGTATATATATGTGAGTATGTGTGTGTGCCGGTATAATTTCGGTCCTGGAATTTACGCAGGGAGATTTCGATAATTCGCTTTGAGGTGTGGAAAGAGAGAGAGGAGTAGAATGATCGTTAAACGCATTATTACACCGCGTTTGTTCCCTCTTCCGACTTTCGTCTCGCTAGCGTGCCCCTTTTTTCCCGTGCGTATGTTACGTAGCGTGGCAGATTGCCGGCGATTTTGGCTTTTTTGTTGTATGGCGAGAGAAAGAGAGGATGTTGAGAGGGAGTTTGTGTGTGTGTATAAAAGGGGAAAATGGATATATGCTAGTATTCTCTCGCTCTCTTTTTGTGTCTCTCCTGGGACTTCGTTTTGGCATGCATTGTTGCGTGTGGTATCTGTAGTTGTACACTACTGGGATTGATGATTAGGTTTGAGGTTGTTTTGCGAGTAGGCTTGGCAGATATAATTGATGTTAAAAATAATCAATACTATATTTAATATTAAAATTCAGTTTTAAACTCTACTATATTTTCATATCATTAATGTATACGTTTTATTTTTGTTGCAGGTAAGTTTCATCTTCTCGCAGTTCAGAATCTAAAATCACACGTTCGTCACGTGGGTAAGTTGCTTAAATAACAAACGAGAAATAAAGAAACCAAGGAAGGTAGAAATTAAAGTTAATCAAAGTGCAAATTAACCCACTACAACGATATCATATATATACACACTCTCTTACTACCACCTCACTTCTCGAGTACGTAGTAGTAGTTTGTTTGAGCTCAAACTCGTAATTCGACTTTGTAATATTCTTCTCTTGTGTTTATTTAAAATTTTGTATTCAAGTGTCTCAAATCTCATTATACTTCAGGGCAACAATAATGTCCAAGCGAGCATGAGCGGTGTAAAGTAAAGTTTGTACATTAATTATTTCGATCATGCACGCGGCACACCCGAATGCGAAAGTTCCAGTAAGAAGTCATTTCAAGTGTACGTTCACGTGACTGTCAAAACTTGCTACACTGCCGACAACGACGACGACGACGACGACGACCACGACTGAGAGGGAAACTTGGAGCAAACTAAACATTCTCACTGAAAAATAAATACGGAATTCCTCAAGCACGCGCGCTTTAAAAGTAATCAATCGTCCCCGAGTAAATTTGAAATTTCGCGCGTTTCTGCGCTCACGTACGCTTTTGTTTAGGAGGGTAAATATTGAAATTTTGAATGACGCATTATATATACATTCACGGAACGTTAAACTATGCGTGGAAGAATTGCGTATATATATATATAGATGCGACATCTGCGCGCGTGCGCAAACGGTGATTCATCTCTCTCTCTCTCTAAACGTTCTCAAGCATTCTTTGCACTCTCCTATATACTCCCAACCGTGTGATAGCACTGATTATGTTAAAGTCCAAATGTAATTTTCTTTTCATAACGCATAAAGCATGTACTATATGATGGTGGTATCGAGCATAATAGTCCTATTGTAATGCGCGCGCGGTGCTTTAGTACTATTTTATTGAGCATTGTGTCGTCATACCGTAGTAATTTCTAATCATCTTTTGCTTAGCTATATACTATATATATATGTATACTCCCTCTCACTTGCCACCTGAGAAAAAGCTAATGAAAATTAATAATTTTTGCCATTTTGCAATTGTCATATAACCGCGTATATATATATAACTTTTGTCCTGAATGACGTCGGCTACGTATATACATAGTTCATAAATACTAATAAACTGTAATACGATTTTCGAGGAGAGCACTGAGGAGCGAGAGAGAGAGAGGGATTCGAACAATTCCGATAAATCAACTGTAGTCGCACACATATACTCGTAAAACCTCTTCTTTCTGCTTCTTCGTCTTCTCGCTTTGTCTCGGATGGAAAATTGATTTATCGTTTGCTGCGAATATTCATAAACATAACCTACTTTCATTACAGAACCGTGTATATATAACTATATGTGAGTGTTTCTTTTATTATGTCGTAATTTAAATCATCAAAACGGGTGTGGCGCGTCTCTTTTTATTTCTAAATAGCCGACATCACACACACACACGCGACCCCGGCAATTATGTCGAAACGTGCAATATAATGTGTGCAATATAATCATCTGTATTTGGCATTTTGCGCGTATATTGACTATATAAAAATACGTAATGCTTAAATTGCCATTTCTCATCGTTATAAATGGATGGTAAATATACACATACACCGACTCGATATTCAAGCAAACATTGCTTCCAATATTTCCAAGACAAATGCAGCCACTATATATACAAGAGATTTTATGGGAAAACGTGCAAGTTACACAACACGTATATATTCTTTTTCACAGCGCGAGCAAATATCATCTTATCATTGGCCAATATTTGCTCGCAACTACAAATAGATTAAAAAAATCACCCCGACAACCCATACAATTCATCCTCCTCTTCTCTCTCTCTCTATACACTGAACAAATCGTGTTTCCTCTTCTCTCTTTCGCAGAGAAGATAAAATCCTTGGAGTCGTCCTCGTCGTCGTCTTCTACTTCCTAATGCATAATACCGCGTGACGCGAACGCGCATCCCTGCCGTGACAAACAAGAAGTCGTAATTTTCCCGCACACTCGTGCGCCGTGTCGTAGTAGTCGTCGTCGTCGTCTCGCAAGGAAAAGACAATTACACCATGAAAGTTCGTCTCTCTCTCTTTCTCTCTTTCTCTATACCTTCCCTCTCCTCTCGGAAGTAGGCGGCCGCGAGTAATGGCGGAAAGCATGAATGAGCTAATCGATTTCCCGTGCGCTGCTGCTATATGCCGCCGTGTGGCGACTGACTCTCCATTCTCTCCGCTTATATATACATACATACATACACAGACACTGCACATATATACGCGCGAGCATGCAGCAACGTATTAGCCGCGACAGTTACGACCTCGGTAGCCGGGACGTTTTCAATTGCAAATACCCCGCCCCTTTCTCTCTCTCTCTCTCTTCTCTGTGGAGGTCGCCGCGCGCGCTCATGCACTGCTGCTGCTGCTGCTGCATAGTGTGCAACGTTTATGAAGTCGTCGTGTGTCTGCGTGCGCGAGAGAGGAATTTTCTTCTATTCGCACGAGCAAGAGAGCGAGAGAGAGAGAAGAGAGTTTCTTTTGTTCTTTTTTTCAGCTTTATATCGATGATGAGGGGATGGAGCGACGGAATTGAATTGATATGGCTTTTGATAGCGATTCCCTATCGCGATTATGTGCGCCTCTTGGGCGGTTCGAAAGAGAGAGAGAGAAGAAGCGTAGGTTTTCTCTCTCTCTCTCTCTCTGGTGCTCGTGCTTCGTTTTTACGGTTATGGTCGTAATTGCGCGTCGTTTGGAAGTTCGAGTGAGGGAGAGGGAGAAAAAAAGGGAATTCAGAGCTGTTTCGACGGGACGGGCAGAGGGAAATGATGAGAAAGTTCGCGTCGATTAAGGAATGTAATCTTTGGGTCGGAGGAGAGTGGAAACAATGGATCGCTCATCCGAGAGAATTTTGTGATTCGAAAGGCGAGAAGGAAAAAAAATTTCACATAATAGACGATTATTATATTCAATGGAAAACTTTTTCTTCGCGTATAATATACGGCGGCGGCGCCGCGCAGTGGCAGCAGAAACTTCGATTATACAAAAATAAATGGCGTGTGTGTGTGTGTGTGTGTGCGGTGGGGGGAATTATTATCGAACGATTCCGCGCGGTCGGTGGTGTTTATGAATATTCATGAATATCTAAAATTAGACATAGAGAACGTATACGAGTGCGCATGATAAGGCCCTAATGAATTTATACGCCAGTTTTCTTTCGCGTATATACATATACATATACTACAGGCGCCGGTGCACTACTACTGCCGCCGCCTGCGCGTGCGCGCTTTGGGAATATTGAAACGAACAGATTCGCGTGAAAATTAAAATACTCTGTTATATATATATATACGTATATAATTTATTCGTGAGAGATATATATGTATACTATAGACTTCCTCGATCGATAATGCACGCAACAGTGCCTGTATTATATATACGAACAAAGAAAAATAATCTTCCAGCGGTATATAGCGACGATGGTGGCGATGATGGTGGCGAATAAACAAAAAATATTAAAAAAAAAGATCGGTTTTCCCCTATATACAGATACACACGGTCGTGCATGATTAAGCCCCGATTATAATTAGATTCAGAGGCGAAGCGGAAGTCAACGCGCCGTGTACACACACACACACATATATATATATAAATACATATATAATAGGTCGGATCGTCGACCATACACTCGTATAAGACACATGTGTGTAGACACATATATATGTATACTGAGAAAGAGAGAGAGAGACACACACATTATAGTCACGGCCTTGACGACCCGCGCAGATTCTTTATAATGCCGACCTGTCGTCGTCGTGGCGGCGGCGCGGCATAGCGACGACGACGACGACAACGCGGACTTTCTGCCTAGGCAGCAGCTGCGTACATTATGAATCACCTCGGCTCTCTCTCTCTCTCTCTCTTGTATACAGATGTATTCCATTTGGGCATTTTGCGCACATGCACACGTGTAGACATATATACACATAGATATACGTGTACATACTTGAGAACCTTTGCTGCTGCTGGTGCTGCTCTTTCTTTGAATGCCGCGTACACGGCCTTTGAGTCATGCACTTCGCTTGCTTTTTTTTTTAATGAGTTTAATGGCGCGCGGGAATTTCGATATATATACTATATGTATAACGCGAAGTGGTGCTGCTGTTGCGTTTTTTTTTCATGGATACGTGTGCGAGTGACGCGACGACTCGTGTTTTTTTTTTCATTTTAAATTAATTCGTCGACTCAAGGATTGGTATGTATAATTAAAAAAGAAAATTTAATTATGGGTTACACACGTGTGAATATGTATTCATGTGTGTGTGTGTTTATTGAAACGGCAATATGTAACGATCAACGTGTGCGCGAAATGAAAAAATGTTTTATTATTATTCGAGTATTATATATTCGTAGAGATGTATGTATGTATGGAGCTTTACTGAACCGTAAAATCAGGAGAAGAGAGAGAGAGAGAGGATTTACGTTTTTAGAACACCGAGTACAATTGAAATATATCGAATATTATACATATTTAGAGACGGTATTCCCCATTTGACTTGTCCCCAGGCGTATTTATATATATAATCTATAAGACCACAGATGAACTTGATGAATGATATTTCATAAGAAAGAGAAATTTCCAAAATCTGTATACTAAATTTTGTCGCACGGTTCATCGACACGTGAAAGTTTCTTCGTTCTTGCTTTCTTTACCGGTCAAATACTCACATAATATAGGCCATGTATTTATACCACGTTTTTTTCTATTGTCTTTCCAATCGCCTGACAAAACACATCCGTACATTTGCTCGCTTTATCCCTTTTTTCTTCTCTCTGTCTCTCTCTCTCTCTATCTCTCCTTTCCTCATCAATATGTACGCACGCACGCGCGTATGGACCGTTAAACGCTGTAATAAAGTGCACTTTCTCACGGGCGCGAGCTTTCAGCCACTTAATAAATACCATATATTCCGGGGTAGCAAGCGAGCGAGCGAGCGAGCGTATATAGCAACATCGTATATACAGTCGTAAATTAAAAGGCGCCACGGCGCTTATACACAACACACTTTGCGCACGCGAAATCCTTATAATACACACGCCCCTAGGACGGTGAATATGAAGCGATGCTTCATCTTTGTTATTTTCTTTTTTGGCTATGTACGTGTTTTTGTTTAAAGAAAATATAATATAAGGAACCCGTGTGTGTGTGTGTGCTCGGAATTTTAGATATACAGAGAAGTCAGACGATAAGTGAAAAGTTATAAACACAACGTGAACGGACATTTAGTTAATTAAAAAAAAATCAAGGAAATAAAGAAAGAGAGAGAGAGAGAGAGATTTAGCTAGTGAAACAATGGCGCGTAATTTGCATTAACCACGAGCGTGTGTATATATATATATACGTTGGAGTACCTCTGTACAGCCGATAGCTAATTCTTAATTAAAAACCATAAGTTTTCCCGCTTTGCGCAATCGCAAAGCCTCGTGGCTAAAATTAAATTCGCGATTTCACACACGCACGCGGCGATATATATACATACAACGATATTCCAAAATCAAACGCCGTCGTCGTGAGGCATATGAGCAGCTCGCGTCTTGCGCAACACACATACACACATTTGCCCTCGGATCTTATCCTACCACATATACATACTGGAACCCAAGAAAGAGAGAAAACCCCCGCGTCAGCAGATTATCCTTTGTACACCGCCTAAAAAAGTAGTAGTAGTAGTATCGTGGTAAAGACGAGAATTACACATACGTGCATGACAATCCATGAGCTCACACGTTGGCGCAGTGTTGCTGCTGCTGTAATTCGATCTTTTTGTTCGACTTTCCATTACGTGTATTTTACGCGCGCACAGCGCAGCAGCCCCGCGAGCATAGTATAGTAGTAACAGTAGTATACACTGGTTTATATATGGTATATCCAATCCACATGTATATTGAAAAGAAATAATTTTCTCGCGAGTGTTTCGCAATCGTCGTCGTATATATAACGAACGAGACTCATTGATATTCGCGGAAAAATTGAAAATTATAGACGCGCGCGCAGTCTCGACAGCGCCAGGGTAGTGTGACTTTTTTTGTTCTCTTTCTCTCCTCTCCTCTTCTCTCACCGTTGTTGTTGTTATTATTATTATTATACGTGTATGGACATTGCGAAATTCGCGTACGTATATAAAATATTTAGCGCTCGACGATATTTGCATTATGCTGATTTTTCGCGACCTGAGTAATCAATTTGTTTGTTTGCTCTTCGTATATATACATACGTATAACTAGCAGTAGCAGCGTGAGTAGAGAAACAACGGGCGTATAAGTATATGTATAAACGTTACGAGAACGATTATTTTCTCGATTACCCAGAGCTATATACTCTCTCGCGCGAGAAGTTCATTCTCTCGGTATTCATCATTCATGCTCACGTGTGCTACATAAACGAAAAATATGTTGATTCATTAAGTGTACGCGCACGCTCATGATAGATATATTATATAGAATTATGCTAATGGCCTGATCGTCGTGGGATTTTTTTCGATATCGATCGTCGCACGATATACGTGTGTGTGTCTATAAGCTTTATTTCAACGTCTGTTCTGTGTGTGTGGCTGATTTCTCCGGCGCCTATGTATATACGTGTAAAAGTATATATTTATTTAATGGATGCTGGATCGAAGGGATATATTATATAGGAGAACGACGTCGTTAATTTGAAAACGAGATAATTCTGTAAATTGGAACGGGTTTTACATTACGCGCGCTCGTGTACATATATATTTTTATATATATGTACGATCGTGCTACTGTTGCCCGTATGATTTGTTTTCGTACTTCCAATGTGTGGGTATGTGCATATATATTTATAAATAACGTAATCATTTCGCGCGCGCACGTTAACGATTATCTTATACTACTACCGCGAAAATTCTTTCCGACATATATATACACACATTTTTCCCCGTGATTTTTCGCGATATATAGATATATATATATATAATAAAAATCAGCTCTTACATAACCATTAACACACACTCGGGGCGGCGGAGATAATCGCAACCCGCGAAGATAACAAAATCTAATCGATATATATAATCTCACACCGTTGTACAATATACTACACCTACCCAGAGAGATAAGAACGCAAATCCCTTTGCGTATTTTACGCCTCATTAAATCTTCTCTCCCTCTCTCTCTCTCTCTCTCTCTTATTCTTTCTTTTCAACCAAAACCACGTCGTTCGTAAAAAAAAAAGCATACACACACACACACACTACTTCCCAGGTTCAAACCAGTCCGAATAAACCAATACCTCCACACACACACTCTCGTATCCGCGTACAAGAAAATTTCCAAACGAACGCGCGCGTGAGAGAGTGCTGTTGCGGAGAGTGTGCGAGGCGCGGGCAAAAATATTCAAACCTCTCTTCAGCGAACGAACGACGACGACGTCGAATCGAAGCGCTCGGCTCGCGTGGAATTTTAGCGCAAAGCGAAAAGTAGAACGTGAAGGCAGTCGTCGTCGTCGTCGTCCTCGGTAGTAGTAGCAGCCTAGCCGTATTTGTTTTTGAAATACGTCGAAATTCCCGTCGACTCTCTTTGCGTATATACATACATACATACATACGTACACACGTATGGGTATATACGGCGAAACGCGCGGCATTCCCAAAGACGGCAAGAGAGAGAGAGAGAGAGAGATGCTGGACAAGCGCGGCAAGGTCTTCGGAATTCGAATCACGGACGACTCTCGTTGTCGCAGTAGTAGTAGTAGTAGTAGTGGTATATAGCTTGGGTTATATAGCGCGTTGACGACAACGACGATCTCTCTCCTTCTTCCTCGCGTGGGAGAGGATTTTTTTTCTTCGCTCTCGTATGTGTATGTGCGGAAAAGGAGATGGAAGAGTCGGAGGGTGCTGCTGCTGCTGCTGCTGCTGTTACTGCTGCAGTAGTAGTGGTGCACTTTGTTTTTGAAATTTATACGGCGCTGGAGAGAACGAGAGATAGGGTTGCGTTGTCTGCAGTATATGTAGCTCTCGAATGCGAAATACGTAGTGGTACTGATAGTAGTTCGTTATATGTATATGTAGAGTGATTTTTGGGAACGATATTATATACGTGTGTATATGTTAATTCGTAGTTTATGCTGATTGACATTATTAAAAATATGTGTCTAACCAGTCTCCTCTAATAACTTGTGTAACCACTGCCGATCGTATAAGATAAACCCGTAGTTAATGCTCATTTCACACTTCGCAATCGTATCTAATATCTCTAAAAAGAAACACTCGAATGATGACGCATTACAGATGTCACTCAAAATCCGTATACCGACTAATTCTCCAGGTTTATTATATATATGTGCACACGCGCCTGACGCGTCTATTTATAAATTTCGCGCATATATAGGAGGCACGTTGCAAAACAAGACTATGCGCGCGCGCGTGTGTGTGTGTGTGTACTCTTTTGGCGAATACAAACTTGTTGGTGTGTGTGTGTATATATAGTAGCAGAGAGTACACGTGCACACCGCGTTTCCGTTCTATCGGCTAATTGGAAGTCTCACGCGCGTGAGCTTTGATTTCGCGAACATCATGCATGCGCGTGGAGGTCGATGCGTATATATATACACTTACACATATAGTCATACGCTGATTACGCGTGCGGCCACTGTGCGAGATGAAGCTAAAGTTCAAATTTCTCCGGGAAATTCTTTAGTCTTTTAGACAAATATATGTATACACCTTACAACTGTATATATAACCATTATAGTTGCTTTATTATTTTCGTCACATCAATTACTTAAAACAAGAAAAAAAGTTTAATCCTTCAAAACCGCTCCCTATACCGTAAAAAAACACGACAATTTTTCCTTCCACCAGCCAAAACAACAGCATGTACACACACACATTGATGAAAATGTTCATCGCGCGCTCTACAACCCCCGCGTGAAAACAAACGAACCATTATCATCCTCCCTCTGTCTTTCTCTCTCTCTCTCTCTCTCCCTAATTAAAATCCCGCGCCCCGAAAATATGACTTCCTCCCCCTCGCGCAATCTTCATTAAAACATTCTCAAAATTAGCGCAGTAGCGCAGCAGCAGCAGCAGCAGTACCGCCAACCGCCGCGCATTCCTCGAACCGTAAACATTTTAATTGCACCCTCTTCCTTCCTCCCCCACTCCCGGAAACGTACCTCTACGTCTCGCGAAACTGGAACGAGCGACGCGAAAAAGACGCCTTATACTCGTTCTGAAGTGAGAGAGAGAGAGAGGGAGAGAGAGAGAGAGAGAGATAGAATGTAAGTGGTACTGCTGGGGGTATAGTGTAGACGAAAGGGGCTTCCGGTCACGCTCGCGCGTGCGACGACGAGACGACGACGCGACAGTATGTATATATATGCTTATGTACTGTGCGGGGACAGCCTAGCAATGAACGATGTATGTCTGGTATGTTGATCTTTGGCTGGTTCGTTTCTCTGGTCGAGTGGATTGAAGAGAGATCGCGGTGTATATATATATATATGTTGTAACGAGGGTATGATATATTGGGTTCAGGGTTAATTATTAAGTTGAAAATTTTGTATGCTAGGTGGAAAGTTAAAAGGGGATTTTGTAGGAGCTTATACGAGATAGATTTGTATGGGGATTTGTGACTGAACGAGGGTTAAGCGTATATGATTGTCGTATATAGAGGCTTTGGGTTAACGATTATTACATTGTTGAATAAAATATGAAAGTATACTTCGTCGATCATGGTGATAATGAATTCCAGTCATATATCGATTTTATGCGGTTCCGTGCCTATACATACACACATACATACCTGCAATTACATAGTTTTATCGCGCTCGTAAATTCCAATCGTTTATCGATCGCTTTTTCTCTCTCTTAAGAAACCCCCAATAATTTTGCGATGAAAAATTGACATAGAGAATATGATTATTTGATTGCCTTTCATATATCGGTTATATTACAAAGTGATTAGCATAAATCTTTATTCTATTTGAAAATCATCAATCATGCAGTTATCACGTAGTATATATACCATATAAAATCAAATCTTAATGCTAATAATTCAAGCATTTTATACCTACACGAATTCTCGTTGCGCATACTGCAGTGTGTGTCGTCGCAGATATGATGATATGATGAAGTAACGTCATGGGGACACACGACGTGTAGGCATTTTGAAAATTGCAGCCCGTCATCACCGCTACCACCACTATATATATATATACCGCGCGCGCAGCAGCGTCGCTGTGTTGTCGCGTTGTGTCACACAAATTACATTACGACAAATTGGCGTTGTAATTATATGTTTTAATAACCCGTTCATGATGCCGCCTATCTCTCTCTCTCTCTCTCTCTCTCTTCTCTCTTCAAAAGCCGCTTAAATTGCACCCGAATGTCATGTATGCGCGAATTATATACGCGAATTAAATTGCGAGGAGAATAACTCTGATGCTGCTCGGTACGGTACGGTGGGGGGAGGGGGGAAGGGATATTACGAAATCTTAACGATTTTACTGCACGTTTCCGAGAAAAGGAGATGGAGACAGAGACTATGCACATATATGTAAGAGAGAGAGAGTGTGTATATAGTATGTACGTTAGCTCTTGAGCATCGTACGTGCAACAATGCAACAGCAGCAGCAGCAGCGTCGCAGAACACATTATATATATATATATATATATATATATATATACACGCATATGGAGAATATATGATTTTAAAGCCATGAAAACGATGAAGTCATTCGCAAAGGTGCAATTAGCATTTCTGTTGATAAAAAAGGAGGGAAATGGGTATAGCAAATACGTCATTTTATGGCGAATAAATACTGATAAAAAAATGTAGCACTAAACAAATTTAGCGATATTTAACGTTTCTATGGAAAAAATAGTCTATACAAACCATATTCATTCTGCGATTCCAATATTTATGCCTTATTCGCACCGGTTTATTCGACTTAACCGCAGTATTCGCGCTCACCTCAGGCGTTTATTATTAACGTCTTAGTCATACAGTAATAAAATAATAATATTTCAAAACGTTAGGAGGCTAGTACCTTATTTCATCCAACGTCCAAATAGATAACTGCATCGTACACACACAGCAACTTTTTGCTCTTACATTAAAACGTCGCATTAATCTGACAAGGCGCTAAATCTTCTTATACATATACATAAAGACTACAGAATCAACCTCGACTCATTACAACCTACTTATATAAAAAAAAGATCTTTACCTCGTTAACGTAACAACAACAACTATAAGCGAAAGGCGCGAACCATGCTATATACACATAGCATATAGCAACTTCTCTCAACCCGATCAGATTAAAACCCTCGTGCGCGCGTATAGCACACAAAGGCCATATACTCTCTTTCTCTCTCTCTCTTTAACTGTGTGACGCGCGCGAGCCTAAGGCTAGCGCTTCGCGGAAACAGCATAGGGTATAGGTTATATACAATACTCGAAGTCGCGGACAAAGAAAGCGCTCCGCGAACTATGAGGAAAATCTTAGAAAAGGAGGAGAAGGGGGACTATATAGACACACGCGCGCGTATATACGGCAATTTCGCTATATAGTGTAGCGTAACGTAATTACTTTGCGTATGTCCCTTTCTATATACGCGTGTATATATACATAACTATATATCTATATATACAACCCTTCTAATTGCGCGACTAGACACAGCTTATCTCGAGTGCTGCTGTTGATCTCTTTACTCCGGTTCTTTTTTTTCGAGCATTCGCAATAATTATATACGTACGTACCATACCGTTTCTTCTTCATCTTATATTATTATTACGCGATGGTTCGCGATGGTCTTTTATGGTTCACCCGAATTGTGATTTTTATGGATTGCTCGCGCTCGCTTGCTTTATTAACGAGGTACATAGCGAGAGAGGGCAACGGTTTTTTCGCGCTCGAGTAAGCGCGCGCGCGTGCGCGTGTTGTTGGATAGTTGTTGCGGTCTATTGTTTCGGCACAGCGGTATATAAAGAGAGCGGGAGAGGGAGTTAGTAGTATAGAGTGTAATAATGCGCGCTGTTGCTGCTACTGCCGGTCAGTGAAATGAAGTTCCGATTTGCACGCGCGCGCGCGCGGTTTATGGAGTCGTGTGCGTGTGTGTGTAGTGAGTTAGCGCGAAAATTGAGGCCATGACGCGCGCTTTGTTTTGTGGGTATTATGAATGTGTATACGCGAGAGCGTAAAATGTTGTTGTGAATTTTTTTTTCCTTTTTTTGGGGGGATATCGTGTATATAGGGTTAATAGACGCGTGTATGTAGGGAGCTTAGTGTAATGTGTAATTGTCATGGCTCTGACGTGATTCTTAGTACGTATATCCGAAAAATCACGCGGCAGCGGACATACAGAAGAATCATTGTCTACCGCACAACAAGTCGCATATAAGATACTCCTCGAGTATACACTATATACTACTGTACAACTACTTCTACTCAACCGCGCTTGCGCACTGCTTTTAAATTCAAATGGGCTATTGGCCGGCGTATATGTATGCAATTTTCTCATTTCTCGAGCCTCTCTTCATTGGCAATCGCTTTTAAAGGACGAAGAGGAGGAGGGTAGAAGAAGAAGAAGAAGGAAAAAAAAGCTCGCGCGCGTGCGCGCGTATAGGGCCGCCAATATCAATTAAGCGCGGGCGCTTCCAATTGGAAAAACACAGTCGCGCCGCCGCCACCGCCACTCCTTTTCCCCTCTCTCTACTTCGAGTAATTCCGTTGAATGCGATTACAGTGTTTTCCTTCGCCGTGGCCAGGGTTCTACCACCAAGCGTATAAGAGCGTCGATGGTAGTAGTACGGGGGGGTTATTCGCATGGAAAGAGCTGAAGAGCGTTTTCTCTTTTAACTATCGGCTGCTAAGGGCTGAGGTTCGGTTTTTTTTTTCGCGTGAGGAGGATGAGCGAAGAGGGAGGGAGATGTTTTGTTCGTTACGGTCGGTTTTGGGGAAGTGGAGGTGAAGGTAGCGTATATACTCTTTGTACGAATTTATTAAGGCAACAATCTCGTCTCTAGAGAGTTTCGATACCAATATGGTATTTTTTATCTGCTGTATTCTTATTTCTAGATAAATAATTTTTACATATACCTTAGCCTTAATTGTTATATAGTTTGTTATAGTTTATCATAAGTGAAAGAAAAAAATAAGAACGCTTGTAAAACTTGAAATGTATTTTCTAACACTTAAAAAAAAAAGAAACGTATGACAAACAAGCACGTCACACAAACGGCCATCATCCTCTTCTCTCAATTACACGCACTTTTCATCCGTTATACATACACATCTGCGTCCTCTCCCATATGCCCAACCACGTAATCTCTAATAATATACCACGCGTATATATACACTCGACCATCGGCCAGCTATATATACGCGACAGGTGCTCGGACATCTCATTAGCACATTTTTTCCTCGGCCGCATTGTCAAGTAAAAATACCCGAGCGACGAGCAACTTTCACCGTTCAATTGAATCCTCCACCGAAATTCATGACTGCGACAATACTCTTTGCGTAAAGAACCCAAAGTTTCTCTTTACACCGTAGCAAGTGTCTTCTATATATATATACACGCGCGCATTTCTTTCGCGTGACTAATCCGCATCGTATAATTAATCGGCGCCACGCGCGCACGTTTTGTCACCTTTCAACGATGATTCTCAGGTCTTCCTTTTTCTCTCGTTGTTACGCGCGCGTGGACACTTTCACCCGATTACCTTTTTTTCTTTCTTCTTCTTAACGACAACGCTTTTCTTCTTCTAGTGCAGTAGTAGTATAGGACATACCCCCCTTTTTTTAGACGATTTCACGGTGCGACCACGTTGCGTCGATTTGTCACTTTCGCGTATATATAGCGTTAATTGAATTCGTCGCGTAATTGATTGGAATTACGGGCGCGCGGCGACGGGCTTTCTTCTTCTTAGCGTTTACTGCGATTTACATAAGGCGGGACAGCAAGCAAGCGAGCAAGCAAGCGAGTGAGATTAATCTCTCTCTTAGTCTCTTGTGTGCGGGTGAGGTTTTACAGAGCGCATTTTTGTGATTTATGACGACAACGTGCGCACGTTCAGTATTGTGCAATAGGATATATATATGTATATACGTGTAGAAGAAAAAAAAATAGGCCGCTTGGAATATATATATATCTGCGAGGCGACACGTTTTCACAGCCTTTACACAAACACCGCACACAGGTTCGTATATACATTTGTAATTCCTTTTTAAATATACATATATACGTAAAGGTGCGCGCGAGCCTACATCCTGGAAAAAAAATACACAAAAGATTAGCATCCGCGTGTACGTACTCCAGCAGAAAAAACTGGGTCGTATTTAAACTACGAAATTCCGGGCAATTAGTCAGCTTCGCGTTTTCTCTCTCACTTACACACACACACCTACGTGTATATTTACACGCTCATACATATACAACTACCCCTCTGGAAAAATTCGTTCTCTATATATCCAAGCATGCATGTATAGCCGCGGAATTCGGTGGTATAGATATATATATGTTCGCAGGTATACCCCACATATATAATACCCGCACGTAATGCTTTTCCCTCATCTCGTCGCCTCTAATCTCTCCCTCCGGCGTGCCACCACCACCACCACCGCACCGGTAGAGAATCAATTTTCGGGAGGGCGCGCATTTTTCCGCATTTCCTATAAAACCCCAGTTTTTACTCTTTTGCAGCTCTCGCACACATACCCTACCCCGCCGCTATTAAATCGTAAGTGGCTTAAGACTACCACTATATATATATATATAGGTTGGTTCCAATAAAAAGAGGGATGAAGTTACGTCGCCTACGGCAACGGTAGTAGCAGCAGTATATAGTGGCTAGCCGATTTTATCGTATAAGGCGTTGCGTTAAATCGCTCTGTCTCGAGGTGCGGTCAAGTGAGAGTATAACACGAGAGCTTTGTTCTATTATACGCGATAAATCGCCATTTTTGAGGGCAGCAATTAGACGTTGGTAGATAGATATATGTATGTACGTGTATGAGCGCACTCTGTAAATTAGCGGGCGCGAAGGGGTGAGAGAAAGAAAGAGACCGCGAGGTGGTTATGTCTTCTCGCTCGGAAAATTTATCTCGTAGGAAGAGCCGCAGAGAGGAGTTCTTCTTTTTTTTTTTGTTCTAGAAGACGAAGAAGGAGGGTCGGTACGCGATAGTTTGAAGAATGGCCGCGCGTGTGACCGTTATTGGAGTCCGCTCATCGTTTCACACGCGCCGGGGAGAAAATTTATCTTTTTTTTATCGGAAAGTACCCGCGAAGTTCAATTACTTAGTGGACACTTTTGGCGATTATACACACGCCTTCTGGCAAATTTGACCATATCTTTTTTTTCTGCTATATGGTTATAAAAAGGTATAAATTAAGCCGGCATCGTATAAAAAAAAAGAACAATTTTACAGCAGCGTTGAAAGCTCATGTGTACAACACCACAAATCACCTGGTTGTAAATAAAATTTGAATATTCTCACACCTCTTGTACACTCCCATTCTCTCTCACTACCTCTCTCGTATATATACAGTTATTATATACCTGCGGCGAGCGGGCGGGCGGACGAAAACCTCACACGCTCTTTGCTCTGCTCACGACCACCACCGCACGGCGACATAACTCGCGATAAATTCCCTACGTCTAACCTCCCGCATTTATAAATCAAGCCATAATACTCCACCCGTCGCTCGATATACACATATATATATATATATATATACGCCTACACCATGAGGGAACTGCCAAAACGTGCCGAAACTTGGTAAAAAATCATATACCAACTCTCTCTCTCGCAACGCTATAACCGTAAACCAGTAAGAGAACCTCGCGCAACCTGCGTATATATATACTACATACACACATAAGTATATACCCTTGTAAAAAGTTTGTCATTTTTCGAGAGCAAACACGAGAACTCTATATAATACTATATATATATATACACGGCGGTTCGCGGCATGTCGCGTATATACGTACTATACAGCTATACATATATACGTATATGGTAGTGGTGGTGGTGGTGGTGGCGGCGAGGGCATTAAATCGCCAGCGCGCCGGATTTGGAAACGATAAGAGTCACGAAGGGCGTCGCGGCACCGCACGGGCCGCGCCGCCGGTGTTTTACGAGCCTTAAACGTTATTTATAATGGCGGAAGGGCAGCCGCCGTGCGACGGGGCTAACGAATTTAGGCGCGCGGACGGAGGAGGGCATGTGAGGCGACTATATAACGCGCGAGATTCACGCGCGCGTTCAGCAAAGCTCCGCGGCGAATGCAGCTAGACTATATAATACAAGGGTGTGAGGGTGTATGCGCAATGTGTGTGTGTGTGTATATGTGTTCGTGAGATTAGTTTGGCTGTCTTGTTTCGAGGGTTGCTGTGTGATGATGTTGCGGGTTGGGGGTGAGAGAAGAGAGGAAGGTAAATTGAAAAGGAGGGGAGTAC
This sequence comes from Torymus tubicola, assembly GCA_035583055.1. Lineage (NCBI taxonomy): Eukaryota > Metazoa > Arthropoda > Insecta > Hymenoptera > Torymidae > Torymus > Torymus tubicola. Next base: position 35,325,657 of record JAWWEQ010000010.1, on the reverse strand, counting down.
TACGTGATCGGCGATGGTCGTAATTGGAGTGATGCATTTGGGAAATTTGAATGAGGGGTGATAGGGGGGAGGGGTAGAGTCTTGGAGGTTGGGTTCGAAGGGTAAAATAAATGTTGGTCGGATTAGTTGATGAAGTATATGTATATATAGTAAAGAATATAATTAGGATCGATAAGAGCTTTTTTCGGAGATGTAAGAACGAGGTAATGGTATATAATTGATAAGAAAAGGGTAAACATAAGGTCAAAACGTAGATAACGTGACTTAAATTCTGAAAAATTACCATATTCCCGAGATACCCTTTCAAACTATAGCACCCTCGTTTTCTCCTGTATATGTCATAATAATAAAAAGCCATACTCATACACCACCCTTTAGCCGCCCGCACACGGGGCTGATAAGGTTGTCGCTGCCGCGTACAGTCCATTTGAAAAAGTAGTTTAGAAAGCGATTACAATCAAACTGTGCTTCGAGGTCTCGCTTATATATATACTGCTATATAGTATGTATACTAGCGAGATCGGTATCGCGCAAAAAGTTCCTGACTCTGTTTCTCTCTCTCTGCATTGTTGTTGCTCTATGCGCGTCTCACGCGCGCGCTTATTGGTGCGACGATTCGTCCGTGTACGCTCGTCGGTCCCGGCTAGAGAGGGAAAATCAATGGCACGACGTATTTAATACACACCGCGGTGATGGTGGTGGTGGTAGTAGTGCAGCCCGCGTGTGTAATTCAAAACCGCAGGGGTGACCGCACACGCGCGCGCGCGCTCGCGCACCAGCGTTGTCGAGATTTACGAGCTGCCCTGCTTTTGTGAACAGCTCACGGTTCTGTATGTATGTATGTGGATATCTAGTATATTATATGTATAGGAGAGTTGTTGAACGAGAGAGAGAGAGAGTGTAGATTAAATTGTGAGAAAGGTGAGGGGGGATTAGGATTTTTCCATTTTCTCTCGCTATAGCGATTAGAGTGCGGAGTAGTGTGTAATTGAACGTTTGAGAGACGGATTTGAATTTAGAAGTGAGAATATACGCGTTAGGAGAGAGAGAGAGACGGACCAGCGTGGCGGGGAAAACGCGACGCGAATAATTGACACAGGATGGAAATCAGATTTCATATTCTATCGGGATTGCATTTTTTAAATTATTCTCGGAGCCCTCCGCGCGTCGAGTGCGATTATTCCGGTAGGTATATAACGTCGTGAATTTTTACACTTCATATAAATCTCTATGGTACGGGGGGTTCGGTTGTATGGCAAAAAAAAGAGCTGATGTCGATGTAATCGATTATATATAGATAATGCTTGAAATTATATCCATATTAAATTACCGTCGAGTTCGAAAAAGAAGCAGAATTCGTGAATCTGTAATTGGAAACGGCAATTGTATTAAAAGAATCCAATGAGTATCATATACGTATATGTGTGTGTATAAAAATACGTTAAAATCGATCAGTCATATTATATATAGGTATGGAGTTCACCCGGCACAACCGGTAATATAATTATATTATATAATTATATTATACGAACGCGGGTACGTGTGCCACTCATCGTTGATATAATAATGCAATTATGAAAAATATGCGCATTCATAAATCTGCAATTTTTCGTTAATATATATAGTATTCAACGTTATACGCTGCAATCGAAATGTATATTCTCCTATATATCCTGGGAAAATCCTGTATCGAACCCACCGAATAACATATTCGTAAACCTTCGAGAACAAAAAAGAAACACACACACACACACGTATATTTTTCGGCGCGAACTTCACTTCCGATCAGACGCGCCTATTTCGGCATCTGCGCGCGCACATAATACACCGACGTGTACGGCGCATATCAATGGTTTAGAGCGAGGCGAGACGCGCGAGGTAGAGTGATGTGGCGTGGTATACGGCTAAAAATAGCTCGCCGGCTAATGCCGGCTGTGGAATGCGAAAGTATATATGTACGCGCGATGCGTAATTGCGCGGAGGTGGTGCGGGTAATTAGGGGAATGGGTGGTTGCTCCCGACATTTGAATAAGTGAAAATTCACTTATTACGTGCCGATGTTGGGTCGCTTATTTGCCCGAGTAAAAAGTATAGTCCATTTACTGGGGAAATACTAAGGGGAATAATGGGTCGTTCGATAAGTGAAAACTATTTGAGTTATTACTCGATGAGGAAAAATTCTTTAATTTGTAATGTGAGTGTAAATATAATTTTTCATTTAATTTTTTATTTAGTTGAAAAGTTAACAGTAAACAAAACTACATAATATACTTATTTTGATGCATTATTTCTTAGATTTTATTGTCACTCAATTTGTTTAAATTAACTTATTCGATAAATTAATATTCATATAGACTTGACAATTGGGGAAGTCGGTCATGTATTATTAACACTGTAATATCTTTTATAACTAACTAAAAATATTATTGTTCAATAATGTAGGGTATTCAACGTCAAAAACAAAATATTCTGTTAAACAAAACATGTAGAACGTTGTGATAATATTATCCAACTTATTTTTCTTGCAATAATTCTATTTTCGCACTACGAAAATATGTTATTGTACTTCATGTGTGTATACCGAGAATAAACGATTATACGTTAATGCAAATTCGTAAGTGGAAATTTTGTTAAATTAAAATTTTACTTGTTTAAAAGTGGATAAATTACAAATAATTTCGGAGAAAATTACAGAAATCATAATACGAGATACTGAAAACCTAAAAAGATTCCCATACACACCTTATGCGAAATTTTATAATGCAAAATAATAATTTTTTTTTACACACATCTTACTAAATCTCTTATAAACCCTGTATTCTTAATCATTTAACTTTTAAAATCTGCAGTAACTTTAATAATCCACAACACTGTTCCCTACCAATCACGACAAAACACTTAATAATATTTCCTAACCGTTCCCTCTCTTCGACTACAATCCCGTTTCGTTAACTCGATCAACCACACAGCTCCCCTATACATATATATCTATACACATTTCTTATATACCAAAAATTAATTGATTCCTCGCTACATATATACGCGAAGGAACCAGAGCAGTATCAGCACCCCCCACATAAACATCTCAACATCCTCCTTCCGTAACCATCAAAATACCCCAAGCAGCAATACGAGAGACGCACACTACACATATATCTATATATCTATGTACAAATCGACACTCAAGCGCTACCGGCCATAAACCAATCCCGCAAGCTCTCTCTCCTCCTCACCCCCCGCAGGCGTCGACAAGTCAAATTCTACCACACCATATATATACCTCTACTACACATACCATTCCATCCTTCCTTACACTCTCCGTATAAAATTCGAACGCGCGCGCCATCCTTAATTAAACTTACTACCCATCGAATAAAAGCACCCCCCCTTACGTACTCTCTAGCCGCTATATACTACTACTACTACTTCTCCGCCCCATTACACTCCCATCGCGATGCTTTACTACGCGCGCTCCTCCCGATTTCGGAAAACGCGAAACGCTAAGGGTCTCTCTCTCTCTCTTCTCCCTATATACGTATATATATATGACGTACACGCACGCTTATGTATATGTCTGTGTCTTTGTGTACGCGCGCATTATCGAGCGACGAGCGAGGGAGTAGCAGTGTCGACTTGCATATAGCTGAGTCACGCGCGTGTGTGACGCGGTCGCGCGCAAGATGAGGGTCGACGAACTTCCTATATATATATACACACATACACACGTAGACGAGGGCTTTTCGCGTAAACTTTTATCAAATCGCGATATAAGTATCGCGCACGCATTATTATAAGATAAGTCTGTATATATATACGGTTACACATAATTGGAGATAGAACGCGTGCATCATCACGCAGTACACATATATATATAGTCTTTGAAATTTCGGCCCGTGCCGCTCTTGGATTATTGGGATTCTGTAGAGTAGCAGCAGCAGCAGCAGTAGCAGCAGCTAGTATGCGGTTAGGATGGGAATGCGCGTAGGGAAAGAGGAGTTTTAATTGCGTCAGGCAGTGAGAGAGAGCGGTGTGCGGCGCAGTGGTGGTAGGATGAATTAAGTTTACGATCGCAAGCGGCGATCCTGAATCTTGGCGCAGTATGCTCGGAATTGTGATGGGGGTGTGGTGGTGATGGTGGTAGTGGCACACACAGGAGGGAACGGGAAAATGATGGTTGCGCGAGCTGCTACGTGTATGTATGTATGTATGTATATAAAAGGCGTGTATGCGCGTGTATATCTTGTATATATATATACGTCGATGGTATCGCGTTGTAGCATTATACATTATATGATATTTTTTTTCGATTGTTATATACATACGTACGTATGGTAAAAGGCGCGGTCGATGCGTATAGGGAGAGAGAGAGAGCACAAGTGTGGCATTGTTTCTTCCGGCTTTTTGGCCGAGTGTGAAAAATTGAAGGCGGAGAGACGCAGTGAGAGAGAGAAACTGTAACAATCGTATATATGTGTGTTGCGCCTGTCGGTAGAGAGATAACGACGGTTACTGCTGCTGGGTATATATAATATATGTGCTCGGCGAGATGTAAACCGTCCGCGTTTGCTATCGCTATGAAGATCGTTAATAAAACCATACTTGAATCACACACTCTCGGTGCCACGATGTTCCTCCTCCCCTTATTCAATATTTTATATATACCCCAATTTCAAACCCCCCCATGCATATACTGTACGCTTTTCTCCCTGCGTATATGTGCATCATTGCGCGCTCACACAACCGTGTCGCCACGCGGCATACGTACGCGCGCGCGACCCTCACTCTCTTTCAAAAAGTGGCCAAGCACGCATGCGAGCAGCGACGGCAGCAGCCGCATAGCGCGTAAAATTAAGTATCTGACGCGCGCGCGCGCACGCGCTGAAACTTGTTTACGAGGTTTGCAGTCGCGCGGGGTTTTAAATATATGTATATTCCGATGGGTTGAGAGAGAGATAGAGAGTGGGAGGAGGAGGACATGAAGAAAGAGAGTCAACGAAGTGCGCGTGTATTATAATATAATCGCGAGAGAAGAGGTGGAAGGAAGCGGAGGTGTATAGGTGATGTGTTGAATGGCAATGTGTGATTTTTGGTTATTGATTATATTATATTGTAATGCTGATGCTTATGTGTGTGCAATTGTTAATTGTAGTTCTTCTTTTTTTCTGTTGCAGGTGAGTTACCCTGACGATTTTGATTTATCTAAGCTGCGAGCTCGTATAGATATAGTTATTGGTAAGTTATCATTATAGATTGGCGAAAGTGACTCTATGGAGTTATGATTTTTCTCATTAAATCAATCGTTCGGTAATCATTGTTTTTTCTGGTACTCTGGCAATATCAACGAAAAGTACAAATTTTTACATGGAAACATCGTAAAAATTACTGGTAACATAGTAAAAATTACTAGAAAAACAGTAAAAATTACTATTTTTCTAAGGGAAAAATGTATACTTTTCGTTGATATTGCCAAATTGCTAGAAAACATGGGAATTTTTCTATCAGTGTAGGCAACAAATACTTTATTTAACATAGAAACATCAATGAATAAAACCATAACTACATAAACAATAGATAACTGCAAACAAAATAAACAACAAGTGCCGCAGAGACTCCAATAATTTCTTTCTATATAAACCACCACGTATACATTCATCGATGACGATCAGAGCTTCACCATATACAGAATACAACGTACCTGTCGTGCGTCGTTCTATAGTACCATCGACACTCGTCTCTCTCTCTCTCTCTCTCTTTCGCACGCGCACACAATGCAATTAATGTAATACAAAATTGTACGCTCGTATATACGCAGAGTATAAGCAGTGGATTGGATGTAACTTCGCTCTCTCTCTCTCTCTCTCTCACTATGGCAAGTCGTGTACGCGAGCTCGCTCGCGTAGAGAGAGAGAGAGAGAAGTGGCTGCCGGGTAAAACAAACTTTGAATGCAAATTCAGGCACGTCTGCCGCGTGGCGCAGAAGTATTCGACGCGAAGGGCGGTACTAGTAGTAGTAGTAGTATGGGGAGGGGAGCAGGTTCAGGAGTCGCAGAATTTTAATGAACAGCTCAACAGATGTGGTTTGAATGTAGATGGCGTACGGGGGTGTTGGGAATACAGTAGCGTGTATATATATATATATATATATATATATGTATAGAGAGAGAAATACAGACGTACATTATTATATGAAGTTAATAAAGCCGCGAGTGCGGATGAGGCGAGAGAGAGAGAGTTTTTGTACAGGCAATTTGTAATCCAATGCACGCGTTGTTGTTGTTTCGCGCCGTGATATTTATTAGCAAAAGCATTGAATTATAGCGAATCGTTTGATTTCCTGTATATTTGTATTGATATAAACGTGTGTGCGTGTGTGTATATACAGTTTCATCGTCAAATGAGAAAGTTCGCTCGTATATGTACATATAGAGAGAGAGAGAGAATAGGTGAACAATTCCGAAAATGATAGTATCCGAAATTGATCGTTGCCAGGGTAACGTAAAATAATTAATTTTCGATTTGAAATTGCTCTCTCTCTCTCTTTCTCTCTCTCTCTTGCTGCATTATTAATCGTCACGAGTAAACAATATCCGAATAAAACGAGTGCATATATAGTTCCCAACATTGCATCATTCGAAGAAGAGAACAACGAAACCAAAAAATAAAAGAAAAATGCCGAAAAAAACAACAGCAACAGACATATACGCGTACATAAAAGCCATTGCGAATTCCATAGTACCAATCAAGCTGCGATTCTTCCAATTTTTTCATCCATCCATCCACTCATTCATTCACCCCTATACGCGTAGTATATACATACATATATACATATATATATATATATATATATAACACAGAACGGAGTCATCCGCTCGCACACGTTAATGGACTCGATTTTACACCCTAGAGCATTCCGAATGCACTCGCTCTCTCTCTCTGTTTCTCTCTCCCACACATCGTCGTCGTCGGCACGGTAGCGGTCATAATTTATAAAAGCTAACCTATAACGCACCGCAGCGAAATCCAATAAACCGGGCGCGGCGGCGGCGGCGGTCGCGCGACGCGAGAGAGAGAGAGAGAGAGAGAGATAGCCGCAGTTGCATGCATGCACGCGCGCGTGCGCTGCGAGGGAGTGTGGATGACCCTTCCGCTATTATTTTGGCTATGCAAATGCGCATCTCGACACGCGAGGTGGGTCGGGAGGAAAACGGGGGGGGGGGTGACCGAATACGCGCGAGGGAACTACTATGTGTGTGTGTGTGTATGATTCATCTGCTGGTGTATTATACGCTATATAGCGCTTTTGTCATATGGTCAGTGCGTGTGTATGCTGGATTTTTCCTCGTTTTTTTTTTGGTTATTTTATAGGTGTAGGATGAAATATATTATGGGATTAAGTTTCTTGCGAGGGATATGGTGGTAATTTATTGGGCGCGTTTGACGAATATAATACATCGCGATCGATATATAAATATATAGAGAAGTGCGAATTTATACAGTAGTATTCACGAGTGTAGTTTAATTATCGTCCATTAGGGTATGAGGGAAACGCGAGATAACGCGCGTGTAACGTTTCGTTAGTTAATTAGCGAATAGTTTATTAACAAGCGCATCGTTGAAATCTAATCTGTCTATACACATATTATACACACACACACACATACATACATACACGACTTGTTGATCGCGAGTGAAAATTGACCGATGGCAATCGGATTGTTTTTAAATAGTGAATGAAACGTACGTTACATCGAATTACATCGGATGTTTACGTGTGATGTACAGTTGCTTGTTGCCATGCCAATTCTCACGCCATATGTATATTATTCAAAAGACTTTTATCGTAGTCGCACTGTGTCTCGTTCCCTTCAACGAGAGAACCCGAGATGGAAAATACTTACTCGAATGATAAAGTCCTATATATATATATATATATATATAAATATATCTCCTCTCTCTTCTACGCTGCACAATGGAGATATACAAAAGATCTCGCGTGGGAGTACATAGTGTGTAATCCTCCACTATATACTCTCTGTGCGCGCGTGCAGGGATTAATCGCAAAAGAGAGAGAACGAACGAGGGAAGGCCGATAGGACGTTAATAGAGAGACAGACGCCGCTGCTGCTGCTGCTGCTGCCGCGCGCGTGTGCGAGTATACTACACGCCGTGAGATTTGTAAATTAATAGCGGACGAGCTCTCGCATGCGGGATAGACAGAAGAAGCAATAAACGCGAGAGAGAGTGAGTTGGATGAAAATAGACGCGAAGAGCGCGCGCAAGAGAGAGAGAGAGGAATAGAGAGATCCACGCGCGTAGATTAATAGCGTCCAGAGAGAGAGAGAGAGTGCACACGTGTATGTAATGTGTGCGTGTGTGTGTAATATACGTGAGAGAGAGAGAGAGAGGGACGACGAACGGACGGACGGACGGACGGACTATTTAGGAAATCCTGCGTCGAGGGTGAATAACGCGCTAACGAGGCGGCGGCGGCGGCAGCGGTCCTCCCCCACATGGTATATATACTGGACAGCATAGTGGAATGAGTGTCTCGTTGCATATATACATGTACATATGTATATATAGCAGGGGTGGTTATATACATAGCAAGGGCATGTGTGTGCGTGCGAGTATGATCGGGATAAGCGTTATATTCGGCAACTCGACACCGCGAGTGTATATAGTAGAGCTTTTCGGAATAACAGTTTTAACGCGCGCGTATATATGTATACGTTCTACTCTACTGCTGCTGCCTGATTGTCGATCTATAATGGATGGGCACGGTATGTCTGTGTGTATCGGTCATCGATTTTCTGTAACGTATATATATAGAGAGAAGAAAGAGAGAGAAAGATAAGGAGAGCAGAAAGTAGGCGGTATGGTATATAAGGCGGCGGCTGGTGGACCGTTTTAACGGTAAAGACAAAGAGGCGCGAGAAGAGAGAGAGAGAGGGTCTATGGTGTATCTATATATACAGTATACTCTATATATAGGTGTGTCTCTCTCTCTCTCTGTGTGTATACAGTATACGCTTGGCTATATATATGCTATAGGGATTTTCGATTGTTCCGGCTGTCATTTACCACAACGCTTTTTGCACGCGCCAGCTCTCGATTATTCTTCTCGCGAGAGGAGGAGGAGGAACAAAGGATACGATATGAAATATATTGTACGTACACGCCTAGTGTACATGGGCACCTGCTGTTGTAAAAAAAAAAATTATTTTTTTGTAATATTCACCATCGTATCCTCCTCTACTACGTGTATATTTTATATATATATATATAGTTGACCGTTGATCCTGATATAGCTCTCCTCGCAATCTTTCAATTAAACTAACTCTCTTCGTTCTCTCGCGCACGCGCGTCCGTCCATTACACTCTCTGAGAGAAGGAAGGAGTGTATAAGGAAGAAAAAAGAAAAACAAAAACTTGAGAGGTCAGTCAGAGAGAGAGAGAGAAGATTCGCTCCTCTCTCACGTGCGCAACTATTCCGGAAATTACACGGAGTTTCCCAAACTCTCGCTTCATGCGGCGAAGAATCGCTCGATGCACGCCCTCTCATGCGCTCCGAAAGATGCGCGGCGGCGTTGGCGGCTCTCGTATAATGGAGATCGGCTCGTGATATCCGCATTCCTGTAGTCGTGAGTGAACGAGAGAGAAGAGGGTTCCTTTCTCTTCCGCCAAAGGAGTAGAAGAAGAAGAAGAAGGTAGGAGGAGGAGGAGAAGTGCCGGTCGAGTTCGGCGGCGATTAAGTCGTAATAACGTGGATGTGTATCCTTTCGCCTCTATCTCTTTGTGATGATGTGCGGGTGTAGTATGGTGCATGGTGCAGTGATGTGACTGACACGATGGATGAGGAGACTAGGTATATACGATGATAATAATTAGCGGTATAAGGTACGAGAGGTTGTATACAATGGACCGAAGAGGAAGAAACCTTTGTTTTCTTTCTTTCTTTTTAATTATTTATTATTTTACCCACATTCAGCGTATACGTTATTGAAATTACGATAATTTTAATCTGGTATATATGAAAATTCGTAATTGACCCCACACGTCCGCGTATGCCAATCTCTATACATCTTCCACTCGCGATTCTATATACCGGTACGAAAAACACGTGTATTTCGTGCTATATATCACGCGGTGCGCGCAAGCGCAAATGAATAGCTATTATATAACGGTTCACACACACGACGAAAACGATCGCCTCTCTTGGGGCTTAATAAAAAAGCCGTTTCGCGTAGGTATATAGCCAAGGTTATACATGTATACCATTTACACTAAAGAAATAACACTCTAGAGTATATACCTCGACGAGAGATCATCCGCATATATATATACACCATTTCGCTCTAACCATACACATCGCCGACGACGACTATAACGTGCATGATCGCTCTTTCGAAATTGTAGTTTTAGAACGGTAGTAGTAAGAATTTTAACCATACACGTAGGTGTACATAGGCGTATATCGGTTGTGATTTATATGTGGTTTTATTTAAATAGGTATATGGGGAAATGAGTGAAATGAAGCGCCGGTATAGGATAAATATAAAGGTGTACAGTCGTTCGTACAAATATATATGTATGTATATACGTAAAAGGTTCTCTCCTGGTCGAGTACACACGAATTTTCTCGTAAAAATCGCCGGCAATGAGTAACAATTTCAGACCGCGTGTGTTCGTGTGCACGAGCTAATTTCGGGTGGAATATTTTACATATAATTACACGGAATTATCAACTTTTCTACATCTCTCCGTACCTTTCTCCATTTCCTCTCTTTCTCTTACTACCATATTCACACACACATATACTTCCGTGCATCTCGAAATCAATCTCGCTGAAAAATTTTTCCCTCTCGCGCAAATTTAACGTTAAAATCGCCCTTACCCACATCCTCTCTCCCTAAGAAAACCTCAAGCTGACCTATGCGCCAGTCTCTCTCTCTCTCGCGACGCGGTGTAAAATTAACACACAGTAGTAGTCGCGCGTCGGTTGGAGCGAAGAAAATTTTACATAATTACACGAAATTATCAACTACTACTACTACTGCCACGACGCTGCTGCTGCTGCTCCGCGTGCGCTGTCTTTCTCTCTTTCTCTCTCTCTCCATTACCTACCAATTTTCTCTTTCTCTCGCGAGCAAGCACGCGCGCGCTCTTTTTACTCTTCACCTACTAATTCCTCAGCAGCAGCAGCGGCGGTGGCGGCGCTTGAGCTATACCTCCTCTTCAAGGTTTTCAGTGAGTCTCTACGGCGTTTTAACGAAAAGCCGCTGCTGCTGCTAAGGTAGGTTGGGTATATAGGATAGGCGCAGAAGCGTTAATTTACAAAAATTTCAGCGTATCATTAAGGTGAAGATTAGTTTTGCGCGGCGCAGAGGAGAGGAGACGCTGAGCGAGCGACCGCCAGGTCTTTGACGCCGAAATGTTCTAATTGCTACGTTTACAGGGAGAGAGAGGTTCTTTTGTCGTAAGTCTTTTTTAGCGATTTGGAATGCGCAAGAACGAACGTTTAAAATTCTTTACGCGATGGTAGGGTTTAATCTTGCATTTTTATATATATGTGCAAGTTGGGGTTTTGTTGGTTCTTTTTAAATATTTGGAACTGAGTATATGGAAATGGATTTTATATATACGGTCAAGTGATAAATTTAGTTTGATTTTATCGCTATCCGATGTCTGGAAATAGAACGTATCGGTCGAATCAGTTCTCGTCTAATATTTTTTAAAGTAGTTTCTAATATTAGAGCTGCATATAGCGCGATCGAACGAGTATAATATTCGTGAGTGACTACTTTTCTTTTTTATTTAGAAAAAAAGTCTTTTTATGGTATTGCAGTAACAGTCTACATATACCTTGCGATAGAACTAAATTATTATGACAAGGAAAAAGGTGTGTAATATAGGAATATATATTTGTTGCTAGTAATAGAAGTGCTACCGCGCATTTTGTTGTTAAAATAGTTGTTTTCATGATTTTCCGAAGAATTATTACGATACAAGCTACAGGCTAACACATTTTAAAGAATTCGAAAGTATCGAGAGTTACAAGGAACATTCTTGTCCTTAATATATAATTTTCTCTCTCTCTCTTCTCCTATACGAGCATTAAATTAACGTTGAATTAACAACGTACGTATATTCCTTAAATCCACCATTCACATTTTCTCTCAATACAAAGCTTTATCGTATACCCACCATATAATCAAAGCTTCTATCTTAAAAGCTCTCCTCTCTTTCCCTATAAACGGCACCACAATACCAACCAAGTACGCTTGCAAACTTCTCTCTCTCCTTCTCCTTCTTTTTCCATAAAACGCGAAATTCCCCTATCCAGCATACGGTGCAAGCATAGAGGTGAGAGAGAGAGAAAAGAAAAAAACGACCTAAGAGTCATCAACACTCGAGCTCTCTCTCTCTGCGCCATATCCACCCATCCTCTCCTCTATTCCACCGCGCCGCATTCCTTCGTTCGCGCGGGCGCAATTACCCGCCGCGGGCGCGACGTATATATATATACGCGCTCTCTCTCTCTATGTTAGCGTGCGCGCGAACCGGCTCTCTCTCTCTCCATATAGCCGCACACGACTACCGGGTAATTTTGCGTACGGGACTATACGCCGGACCGGCTGCTGCTGCTGCTAGAGTAGCAGAATGAGAAAGAGAGAGAGAGAGAGAGGAAAAAACGCGAGCCTTTCCCGCGACCCCGAGCATGCTCGACCTTCTCTCTCTCTCTCTCTATCCAGCTGCTGCTGCCGCGCGCCATGCCTTTTTTCACGCGCCGCCGCCGACGACCGGTTGTGTATACGTATACATGTATACGTGTAACATACACGTATATATACGTATACATATAGGTAGAAAGAAGAGATAGAGGATAGAGCGGATGTAGGCGGGTATATCGAGGCAGATTATCGGCCGCGAAATTAATTGTCGATGCGTGTGCGCGCGCGGATTCAAATGTGTGCGCACGCGTTCGAGAACCAAGATACCCTTTTTTTTTGCTGCCGTTATATGTGTGTGTACCTATAATACGTGATATGTGTGCGTATATATGTATATACGTATAGAGGAGACTGGTTCGCGGAACGAATTAGCCGATTCGGAAAAGCGTTTAGCCATGGAGCAAGCGAAATAATCGTGCGGTACAGGCTCAGGTTCTCTCTCTCTCTATATAAGTGCCGAATTCGTTAGCGTAATTGAAGGTTTCGTTATATAGACTAAGCGGTGCGGTGGCTTTTTTTCCCTTCTTCTTCTCATTTCTTACGTTAGTATAAGAGAGTCTATAAACTTCGGTATGGTCGATAAAATTTGGCGTATAAGCGGTTTAATAGTCGAGCTCTATACGCTGGATTGGAAAATTAAGGCGTATGTATATATATATATATGTGTGTTTGCCCTGGCGATCGTAATTCGATTGATTGGTGGGTATTTCGCTATGTGTACGACTATAAGGTATATATTAGAGGCTATGTGTGCGTTTTGAATTTTAAATTGAAATATTACGATGTCTAGTGCTCCGATTTATGACGTGATAATAAGGTGTTGGCCGAGGAAATTTGAATGTGTAATACACACTCTGTGTATAATACGATAGCGTAACCTGATCGTATATATGTATACACAAAACGTTATAACAAACAATCTTAAGCTTGACGGATTATTTACTTTGAAAACAGTTTTTCACATATACCAATCGATCGTACAACACCAAACACAGTAAACTCTCTCTTTTGTATAGTGTGGTATAGCAACGCGCACCCTCCAAAAAAAAAAGAAGGAACTGCTCTTCTTTCGTCCGACAAAAAATCTCGACCAAGCATAGGTATATATATCAGCAGACACCCTCGGCGCCCTATAACCCCGAAATTTACGCGCCATTTCGTCGCTACCGCACGCCATTTGCATCATTGTACTCGTGCGGGCAGCGCGGGGTTAAAGCGATACCCACTTAAAGTTTCCTCTCTCTCTCTCTCTATCCCTGTCCTATAACACATCACAGCACTTACACACACATACACAGACACTATATAAGCGCTTGCACAATAGAGGCGCGAAAGAAAGCGAGCGAGAAAAAAGGTGACCAGATGCCGTACACACACACACACACATACGCCCTCTTCGGTAAAAATATTATATACACCGCGCACCGGCCATATTTTCGGAAAAACATTATGTGTATAGGGTCCGCCGGTAGTGTGTGCGCATGCTTTTTCTTTCATTCTTCCCTCGTTTTCGCGTCCGTTCTCGTATACAGTCGTCTCGATCGTCGTTGCTTTCAACAGATTGAAAAGAGACTCTCTCTCTCTCGCGCGCGGTGGTGGTGGTGGCAGTTGCGTTATTGACGTTTTGAATGCGCTTTATTACCGCGTGTGCAGTACGGAGCGCGCACGCGAGCGACCGTGTGCGGATAGGGATTTTCTGGGGCAGTAAATAAAATGGGGAAACCCGAGGATTATGTATAGAGGAGTGAGAGAGAGAGGAAGCGGTTCATTGTACACTGCTGGCGCGTTTTTACTTTTCCCGCGTATCCGGATGTATGTATGTATATGTATTATTATATATACACAGTTCTTCTTCTTCTTTTTTTTGTCCTTAGATTAAGAGATTTCAGCTGCGCTATAAGCGCGTTTGTTTATTATACGTGTAATGCAAAACACACGGGATTATCAACGCGTGAGTTTATATAAAGTAAGAGGGATGAATATATATATATTTAAAACGCTCTTAAACCATCGTTCTCTATCTCTGTCTACGTATACGATTATTTTCTCCACACGAGAGCAACTTATATACTAAGTTGAAACCCAGCCCACGCGCGGTGTCCGCTTGGATTTTATATATATACACACACGCGAGAGTAGTAGTAGTAGTAGTCGGTAAAAAGCTAACTTATTAAAATCCCCCAGTGACTTTCTCGGTATATTTCCGATATATACTATATATACACTAACTACTTAGACATCTCTCTCTCTCTCTTACTTTTTCCTTTCCCCTTGGAACCAATATAATTAGTACAAGCAAATTTCATCGTCGTCGTCGTCGCGGTGGACGACTGCGAAATAAAAATTGACGAGGAGAGGAATAGGAGAAAAAGGAAACTCGCGTGACTCTAAGGATCTCATTTGCCGAAACGGGTAAACATGCTGCTTACGTTAGTATACTACATGTACGCTGACGCGCGCGAGAAAATAACCGGACTACTATACTGCGGCTGCAGTGCGCGCGTATATATATATATATAGCAGCAAAAAGCAGTGCCATCCATTAGATCGCGGCTTAAATTCTCCTTAACCGCGCGCGAGTTTACTCGTGTATATATATATATATATATATATGTGCGCACACGCGTTTAGCCAATGATTTCCCCGTACACAGCTGCACTGCTGCTGCTATGCTCTTACAGTTCGTCGTATACGCGCGCGCGTTTAGCCTTTAAATTCGCATCTACCCGATTGGCTTGGTACACGCACGCGCGTGTGTGTGTATATATATGTGTACGGGAAAAGTAACGAGGGAGTCGCTTTGATGAGGGAACGACGACGACGACGACGACTTTATCTTCGACTTCAGAGATGAGATGAGTTCGTTAAACGTAGGGGAAAGAGAGTTTCGATGTAAGAAAAACACGTCAGTATATATATATATATATATAATGCGCGTGTTGAGGATGCGGTAAAAATGACTGTTATTAGCGCGCGAAGCGAAGGAGAGCTATGCTCATTATGTGAGAGAAGACGATGTGGATAGAGGAAGGGGGAAGGGGAGTTGTGCTCGTAATTAGAATCTTGTTAGAGGGATTAGAGTCGTATTACAAAGTACACTCGAGTAGAGCTTAGCTCGTTTCGGCGCACACTTTTCGCAGTGTATAACGGTGCGTGTCACTGCCGCCAACGTGTATACGTCAGCCCCAGATTCACGATTAATCTCACTCCATTTTTCTCTCTTTCTCTCTCCGCTGCTGCTACTGCTGCCGTTGCTGCTCCCTCCCTCGATCAATATTAATTTCACCGGTGCTGGGAGAAAACCCTCGATCATTTACGCCAAATGTGGCCCTCTCTCAACGCAGAGAGAGAGAGAGAAAGAGAGAAAAAACACAAACAGCCCAATCAACTTACTTTCTCTCTCTGCTGTCTCCCCGAACAAAGACTTTCTCTCTCTGTGAAGCAGAGTGCGTAGCGCATGAGGGTATACCGGACAGAGCAAGCAGTAGATCAAGCACGCGCCCTCGCCTTTATAACGCGGCCGGTGCTGCTCCTGCTCATGCCTCTTCCCCCCCTCTATCACGAAATTTCTCGGGCGTGTGCGCAACGAAGTATAGCAGTAGTATTTATCCATACGGCGGACGTAGAAATCGAAACCCCGTAGTGCCCCGAGGGATATCGCCGTACGCTTTCCTCCACCACCACCCCTCTAACTCCTATGGCCGAGGGTCCTTAAACGAGAAAGGATCAAGGATGCGTCGCGTGCGGGGGTGGAAAGTTCGAAACGCGCAGCGAACTGGTGTAGATATATATATATATATACACGACTGTGTGCGGTCGAAAGAGAGATAGAGAGAAGAGAAGAGCGAAGGATGCTACGTTGGGAGAATTTTTGATTTTTTTTTCGCGGAGAGGGATGTGAACGTGGTTTGTGAGGGATCAAGGGTCGCTTGGTGTTCCGGGATAGAGGAGGGAAGCAATGTACCGTTAGTAAAATGTTGAACTGAGACTGTTAGATTTGATTCGGTGTATATATGGACTGTAATTTGTAAGATACGAAAGAGAGAGAAGCCCTGGTCTTCTTGCTACTGCTGCTGATGGTGGTGGTAGTGGTTGTTCATCTGAGTAAGCGGCTAAATTTGGCGGAATAGTCTCTAGGCATTTCTCGTATTTTATGGCTGCATTTTTTATGAGGAAAAACCTTTTTTGCTATATATAAAGGTCAATGTACTCGGAGTTTTGGATGTATGTGTGTGCGTGCTTATCGTATGGCGAATGATACATTTACCTCCCTATATCTAATAGCTGACCGTGATCATTTAATATACGGCCGAGCAATCAAACTTTTCTTACCCAAGTGTGTGTGTCAGTTATACATTACTTTTATACTCTCTACGTGAGATACACATTTAATTTACAACGAAAGTCATTTATTACCACGACCATTACCATTTGCAAAACCTAACAGTTCTTCTTTCTTTTATGTTTCAGGTAAGCTCCACATATAATCCTCATCATTGACATATACTACACAGTCTTAAACCTTCAGTGTCTATTAAAACTTGGTAAGTCACTCTTATTCCGATTCCGAGCTCCGTCAGTCATAAATAGAAAACGACGCGACAACTGGCGCGACCACTGAGCTGCTAAACTCGCGCGTTATGCGCGCAGCTAATAAGCCCTACTAAATATTTATCTCGCAACTTTGATAACTATAATAATCTAATTCCCAGCACTTCCCCCCTCACAACTCCGTCTTCTTACCATCGTCCCCTGTACAACACATCATCCCCTGAGCAAAAAAAGAGAGAGAGAGAAGCTGTATAACGCAACCCCGAGAGATAGAACGCGCGTGTTTGACCAAGAGCTCAGCCAATTCCTCACGTGTAAATAAGAGTATAACGCTGCTGCTGCGTTGCCTATATACGACGATTCATCCTCGCGTGATAAAAATTGTGCTTCTCATCTCTTTCTCTCGCCCTTCTTTTCTCTCCCCCCGGAAAAAAAAAATTCCCCATGGTAGTAGCTCTCTATGCTGATGGCTGCTGCATGCTCCTGTCAAAATAATATTTCGGCCTGGTTGCTCCCCTCGTTGGTGACGGAGTTACTGCTGCTGCTGCTGCTGCTTATCTTCAAAGCCAGGATGTAGATACGCGCGAGAGAGCGAGAGAACGAGTATAGGGTGAGAGAGAGAGGTAGAGGAGAAAAATATGGCGATCGTATCTGGAAATTTCGGTGTTACCGCTGTCGCTTCGACTCTCCCTCTCTCACATGCGGCGTGTATTCGTTCGACCGTTGTAAATTCTCGTGCGAAGTATGATGGATGCTCGGGCAATTTGTATCCTCTCCTGGATTTTTGGAGGCTACGTTCTTTCTGGGTATAAGAGTTCTTTAGCACGTGATAATGCGACGAGGGAATCCGTGAAGAGAGAGAGGGGAATGTGATGGCTGTAAATTTGGGATGAGATTGAGATGATAAGGTTATGGCGGAAGGTTGTTTGGCTTAGGTGCCGTTGAAATGCCGATGATGGCGATTGAGATGTTCCTTTTGATGATCCTACACGAATGCATATATAATATATATATCCTGTGTGTGTTTTTGGAGATATTCACGGTACAATGCGCAACGTTTATAATGGCTTTAACAATTATATAGCTATATTGTAAAAGCAAAACAATCATGATGTGTACATATCAGGATTGTTCTAACCATTGAATAGTATACACGAGAAGAGCACGGTAATTGGCTATTATTATCCTTTACCAACTCTCTTTCTCTCTGCAACAATTACGACGTTCTCGATACCCTAAACAATTCCAGATAAATCCTTCGAACTCTTTTAGCGCGAACAATCTTTCTCAAAGGTAGAGAGAGAGAGAGAGCACACCCGATCCAAATAAATCTCTATTCTCCTCTCTTCTCCTCGTCGAAGCCCTCATTCACAAAGCCATAAAAGTACGCGAGAGCGAAGCGTTAATCCTTCCTCTTTCTCGAAACTTATTAAACTGCTATCCACAAGCGTGTGTATACATATATACATATAGACGCGCGCGCGCGCGTACACACATATCTACCTACAAAAACTCCCAATAACCATAACCCTAACTCAATCCATCCCACCTCACTTCGAACTTCTTCTTCTTCTTCTTCTTCTTCTTCTTTCCAACTCTCCACTCCTCTGTCTTTCACTCCCAGCCTTGACTAGTAAAAGGGGCCCGATGGGAGAACAGAGACTCTTAGCTCGACCTTACAACTCGAGAACTGATTAAAGACGAGTCCGCCAGACGGACATCGATACGCCCGGGCCTTCTCTCTTTCTCTTTCATTCTTTCCTTCATCCTCGTCCGCCCGCGCACACACGTTCTTGTATATATGTGTGTGTGAGTGAGAGTATATTATATGAGTAATGAATCCGGGCCGCGGCGATAAATCATCTCTCTCCGGGCGCTCACTCGGCGCTCTCTCTCTCTCTTGCTTTTTACGACTATTGCCGTTGTTTATTGGCCCTTACGAATTGGCCTCAACACCGATGACTTTTCCATCTCTCTCTTCACTTTTGCTTCTCGGTATATATACCCTACTCGCATGGACACGTATATTATATATATATATTTTCTAGGTCTCTTGAGGGGGGGTTAGTCCGTTGTAGCGCCCACCTGAACGAGTATAGGCCGTGTTTAGGGAAATTTGCGCGCGGGGTGTGGATTGATGCGTGCGTGGACGCCGAACAGATGGGGAAATATAAGAGACGATTCTCTCTACACGACGTTTTAGCGGCTATAAATATTATGGTGGTGGTAGTGTGTGTGTGTGTGTGGTGCATATAATTGCTCGGGGGACTCTCGAGAGTATATGAGATAGAGAGGAAGAGCCAGTGCGGGGCTCGATGATTTCGTATGAATGGCCGATTTATGGTAATTTTATGGTAATCGGGATAAGTGTGCGCGCACTGCGTCTGTACACTGCATCCCTCTCTCTCTCTCTCTCTTGCACAGTGTGTATACGGGGGATATATATAAATGGTTGAATTGTTCCTTTTTGACATTTATTTTACGGATTATTTGTGCTTTCGCATGCCGTGGTTATCTGTAAATAATGTCCCTCGTTATGCCGCGTCGATATATTAATGCTCAATCAGTAATTGTAGTTACGGCATACGGTCTAGATTATATTGATCAAGTTTTTCTTTTATATAAAAACCAAAAACGATGACTTTTCCGTACGTTCCTCTAATTTAGAACCACTTCTATAGAATCCCAATTCTAAACAAATTCTTCTTCACCTTAATAAATCCAATTAACAAACAAATCAAAACTTCGTCACCCAAGACCATAACAATCCTCATAATCATATCGCAGCGAAGAGAGTCAAGAGAGGTAGCACTTAACCTGTGATCTTATCAAAACAAGCCGTTGTCACACGACGACAACAACGAGGAGAACGCGTCCTCACCGAAAAACCCCCTACTCTCTCTCTCTCTTTTGCTCTTCGCATACACACGGCAACAATCACTTAATGTCTCCGGCTCGCTAAGCCACGACGACGACTACCACGCCGTCGACATAAAGTTTCTCTTTCTCTCGCCTCCTCGCTCTACACCCTCCTCCCATTCTGCCGCCGATTAATTAACGCAGCTTCGCACCTCGGAATCGCGCGTCTGCAAACTGCAGCGGCAGTATAGCGGCGGTAGTAGTGGCGAAACTAAAACTAAAACTACGTTCACTCGCTTGCTTGCTCTTTCTCTCTTGCTCTCTTTCTCTCACTCACTCTCCCGTATTTTCCTCCCCCTCCCCCTCCCGCACGTATAGCTAGTATAGTATACAGCATTCACGCGCCGTCTCGGACGGCCGTTATTTAAATTTACCGTCAGCGACGCGCGCGCAGAGTCGGCGGTGGTGCGAGGTGGAGAAAGAGGAGGTATACGCACGAACGAACGAAGAGGAAGCAGAGAGAGAGACGCTTAGCAAAACTCGCAATATCGTGCGCGAGAGCGAAAAGAGAGGCTCTTTCTCTTCTCTCCTCTTCGCTTAGTGCATATATATATATCTATATGTGTATGCGTGTGCACAGAGAAGAAGAAGGAGGAGGAGGATGAGGAGGAGGCTGCTGGAGCGGGACAGAGAAAGAGAATATTTACGATGCCCGAGCGAAGGGGTTAATTTAGGAATTTACCGGCGCGTAGTTTCGTCGACGTGGGGGAAAAATGAGAGGGAGAAACGGAGAGAGAGTGGAAGAGATGAGTTGTATAGTGCGTATATATATATGCGTGGAGAGAGAGAAAGAGACAGACAGAACGTTGTTGTTTATTAATATGGGTCGCGCGCGTGCAAGCTGTGGGTGGCATTTTTGAAGCGCGCGAAGAGAATGTGGGTTTATATTGGTATGTGTGCATGCCACGGCGTGAGTGAGCGTGCGAAGAGAGTGCAAGCATGGAGAGGAACAGTGGGGGAGGGGAGGGTGCACGTGAGTTGTTGGGTTTTATCGCGGAGGCTAATGAGTCGCGCGCGCGCGCGCGCGCGCCTGCGCGAGTATACGCCGGGAAGATTTACGGGTGTTTAGAATGGCGATAGAGGCGTGTTTGCATTGGTGGCTGATGTGTTGATTTTAATTTGTAAACACGTGCGCGCGCGCCTGGTTTTTTTTTTATTTTCTTCTTGGGGGGGTTTTTTAGAGGATAAGTGGTGCAGGTGTTTTTACGTATATTTATGGGGAGGTGGTAAAGGGTTTCGGGAATAATATTATCTTATTGTTATATTATATATATATACGGAAGATTTGGGAATATGTAAATAAAAATTTACAAGTTATATTTTTTAACATTCATAATTTATAAGTAGAACTTTCAAGGTCGCAATAACGACAAAGAAATGTAACTTCTGTCACTGCGACAATTTCTACGAGAAAGAAAAGAACCAGTGCTGCAAATATAGACCATCCGATGTAAAATTCGCAAAGATATATTTTCAGCATTGGCCACATCGATTTAGCAATAATTCGCGGTACCGTCGCCCTAAAGATAGTATACCTCTGCCATCTAATAAATAATTACAAACTTCCCTCTCTATCTAAAGCATCGACGACGTTAACCCAATACCTCGGAAGAAACCGTCCATATATATATATATATATATATATATATATATATAGACACCGCAACGATAAATAAACAGCGACCGCGCCAAGAGTAAAACAAAAAAAGAAAACAGCAACTCAAGCCAATACACCGTTTTCCCTTCGTTCCCCCGAAATCAAGACGTAACTCATTCTAACGGCACACCTCGACCACAACGAGAGCGCACTATATATATATGCACTCGCGGCGCGCCATAAACCCAAAAACGCTTCGTGATCTCGCTCTCTCGCTTGCTAAACTTTCTAGCACTCTCGTTCTCTCTCTTCTACCTACTACCAAAACAAAAAAACGAAACCTCAGCGCGCGACGAGTTATCGCGTCCATTCGTCACGGTGTGCTGTTGTGCCAGACCGCCCGCCGGTGTGCCCTTAACAGCCTCGAATACAAACGTAATTAGTGCACATTCGCGCGCGCGTGCGCCTGCACACGGTGCCTTAATAATGATAGACATACCGGCGGCGTCCGAGCACAACAATAAACACGGGTTCGGCAAAATAACCGCGGGATAATTAGTAGGAGGGGAGAGAGAATCTCAAGAGAGAGAGAGAGGCACACGTAGATAATGTACCAGTGCGCGCTATACGTCGTCGTTGTCGTCGCCGCTAATAATCCTAATGGCGGGTCTTTATTGTCAGGTATATAAGCGAGAGAAGAGAGCGAGTGAGTGAGAGGAGAGGAGATGTGTGTATATATGTATAAAAGAAAAGGGAGAGAGAGACGTGAGCTCGCGAGTCGTGATACGACGATGCTGTAGATCCACGCGAGGTCGCGTTTCATGTTATATACTCTTAGAGCTCACACACATACACATACATACATATAGACATGTAAGAAGACGACGACGAGGCCCTAACGCGCTTATACTAGAGAAGGGGGAGAGGGGGGCACACACACGCGAGAGTAATAATGCATATGAGCGAAAGTACGCGCGGACGGAATACAATGAGCCCTAGTGAATGGGACGAAGGGAGAAAATCTTATTAGCCGTCTTTCCCTATCCCCCCTCACCCCCCTTTCTTCTCTACCTTCCCCTATGTGTGTGTCTGTGTACACATACCATGTAAGTCTCCACCCACCCACGACGAAGAAGACGCGACGACTTTCGTGTGTAGCATCTCATCCCGATGGATGCTCTCTACTCTCTCTCTTCTGGTGGATTTTTTGAGATATATACCTTTTTAAAGCCGTCGGGGTCGCCCCATATATACATATATATATATATATACACACGGACACCCTTCTTTTGTACACGAGGCGGTAGAGCAGTATCAGCGAGGGTGCGAATCCGATTCGCGCTCGCACGCGTAATTTTTTAGGAGCACACGCGTACGCACTGGATTGTAATGGGGTTCTTTTTGCAAGAGATAAAGAGTGAGTATGTGTGTGTGTGTATTTTCGAGAGATTGATGTGGGAGCACAGGTCTTTTGTTACAGAGGTGGCGCATATAGAATTCGAAGGAGATATACTAGGACACGATGGTTGAGAGTGTAGCATGCGTATATTCGAGGTTTCCGAGAGAGAGACAGAGAATATGCGTGGGAAGTGTATAACGGGTGTGTACGGTTATGTATGTATACTTATATACTAAAACGGGTTTTGGGATGATGATTGTGATTATGATGTTACGTGCGATATAATGGAATTTTTAAGTTTTGAGATTGATGTATTGATTGTTGTTAGGATATGGAGGAGGAGAAATAATAATTCGTATTTATATGCAAAAGATTGTATAATAGATTTCTTGTTTTACTTTTAACGTAATGTCATATAGTTAATAATCTAATCAACAGTGAATTGATACCTTTAATTCAATCATTACAGCTCTATGTACGTGCTCACCTCTTTCCACAAAAACAGAATATTTCACAGAATTAATTCGAGACCAACCGACCAATATATTTATACACCATAAAGCTTCGCGCGCGTACACAAAGCCGCGCGCGATTGATTGGCGTTCCGGAACGAACGAAAAAAAAAAAATTCCAATAAAGCTTAACCTCAAACCGACGCGCGTGCAAGAGGCGCCGTGGCGGATCCGGAGCGCGCATCGTATCACCGGAAAAGCATCATCATAGCCCAAGGCCGCTACCTCTATATATAGATAGTTACTTCTCGATTTTCCTTCGCTTTCCCTTGGTTTTCATTAACTTCATTACGGATTCATTCGCCGCCTTATGAGGCCGTTACACCTCTCTGGCTTCATGAATATTTACGAGGATTATCCAGGCAGTAGCAGCAACACACGCGTCGCGCTCTCTCTCTCTCTCTCGATATTGTGTTTACGTTTGATTTATTTATTTATCCAAAGGGGAAGTAGTGACCTCGCGCAATTCTTATATATCATATCACTGTACACCACGTGCACGTATATATATATATATATATATGTTTATTAGTTCACCTCATGCACAGATCCGTCACACGCGCAGAATTGAGCCGCACGTATTTTTAATTTTTCTTCACGCGCGAATTAATCATATACCCAAGGGTCGACCCTTCGTCAACGCTTGGACGTATAGAAGATTTATGTGCAAGTTCCCTTATACCCTATACTAACAGCTGATATTTCGAAAATTACGTTGTTTCTTTCCGCCCTCTCTCTCTCTCTCTCTTGGCGATGAAAAATAACAATAAGAAAAATCACGGACGATCCGCTGAGCACCGCTGGACGCACGTTCTCTACTCGCCGTTTATTTATTTTCGTCTTAGAAGAGAGAGGAAGAGAGAGAATCTTGGGAGTAGGAGAGACTGAGACGACGGTGATACTTAATTAGTCCCTGGTATTATTCGCGTTCACGGTGTGCCCGCGTCGCGAGAGGGTATTAGGGATGTAAGGCCGTTGCTGTTGCTCTCACTCACTCTCTCTCTCTCTCTCTCATGAAGTTCCGCTATTTGTCAAAAACGTCAGACTGAGGTGCGAGCGGCTGTTGTGCGCCGCGCGTGTTGTGTGATCGATTGTTTGCCCTGAGCATCAAAGGCTTGAACGCGCGCGAGAGGAACGTGATTCGATATAGTTGTTGTATATACATATATATATACACGATGGGATAGGTGTTTGGCAAGTTTGAGTTTGTATTTCGTATACAACGAAGAGAGAGAGAGAGGTTGACTGCGTCTATATAGAGTTTCTTTGGAAAAATAAGATGGTGAAGTGTCCTCCACCGAAATTTAAAAAATCTAGAACCAAATACGGTTACATTTATCGTTAGGCACCCAAAAATTAGCACGGAAGTTTACGAATTTGAGTTGGCAACTCTTTCCACTTTTAGCTCTTCCCCTCTCTCTTGGACGTCGTCCCAACGGTATGCTTCTATGGTAAATTAACCGCGTGTACATTAACTTAATATTTAAGTTACTTCTACGCACGCTCGGCACGGCGCGAGAGAGCGCGTTGGCGTTACTTAAAATTAATGCGCCACAGAAGTACCATTGAGACTGTCTGGGACACAAAGGGTTGCTCAAAGGATAACTAAATCATTGAAAGAGATAGAGAGAGAGAGAAAACGAGGCCCCCTCGGTTGTTGACCAATTTACTAATTTAGCTCTATTGTAAAGTATGTTTTAAATTTTTTTTCTTCTTAATCTTCAAAGTTCTTTAAAGTTTAATACATATATGTTCAGGTCTATATTGCACGGGATGTATCAATTGGAGAACTTGTTTCGTTCAACAGTTTCTTTCAAATATATCCCCATTTTTTAGTTGAAAATATTTAAATCATAATTTCATGGATAAGTATATACATATAAGACTACCTCTTTTTATATAGATTTATATTCCAAGAAAATGGCTCATCAATAGCCGGATTAAACCTTTTCATTCGAGGGTTACCCCCATAGCAGCAGCCACCGCTGCTCTCAATACACCATCTTAATACATTGAATTCAGCTAAAACCTAATTCGCAATATTATCGTAAGCGCCCGAACGAACCCATATAACAAACCAATTACGCCTTCTCTCTTTCTCGCCGACCCATCAAAGATCGATACACCATCGGCTCTTCTTCTTCTTCTTCTTCTTCCTTCTCCATGAGAGACGACTATAAGCAACTTGCCGGCGGTGCTTGCTATATAACCCAGTCAAGCGGGCGATGACGAAGCGATTCCGAAATCTCATTCGACCGCCATTAATTTATTTAGGCCCATTAAGCGCCTCGTCGTCGTAGTCTCCGTCGCGACCCCTCAACCCTTGCCGAAAAAGGATTCCTCTCTCTCTCCTCCCATCGTCGTAGCGGTATCTTTCAAAACTTATCTCTCTGTCCCTCTCTCTTTCTCGCTCGGAGCTGTTGACAGGATTACCAGCCACTTGTCCCTCTCTTCCAGAAGCTCAGAGAGAGAGAGGAAAAATTAATTAGAATATCTGCCCCCCCGCTTCATCACCAGACTTTATCTCGTTTGGTATAGTATAGAGAAGACAGAGAAGGGGTAATGAATTCCTAATTCGGCGGGTAGTCGACGACGAGGTTTCGAAAAAAAAAAATAGGGAAAAACACTGTGAGTGTGAGACACGATAGGTCGGTTACACAGGATATATCCTTTATACTTACGCAATCGAATGGATTTTTCGTTATTACACGCGCGCGGTCGAAGATTTAGAGGAAGCACTTTTTTGTCTGGATTTAATTACGAGAGGAAAGAGAGAGAGAGAGAGAGAGAGAGAGAGAGAGATGGAGAGAAATGGCTTTCGAGATGTTACGTATGGGTGTCACTGCGGTGAGATAGGAGGGAAAATCCGTTGCGGTTCTTCGTCGTCGTTGGTTGAACACGCTGTAGTAAAGCTTGCTTTTTGAATGTACGCGACTGATACTGTAAACCCGTTTTTTCTCGTTCCCTGTGTCTTATCGTCCGTGCTATCGAGCGGTTTTACAGTTAAAAAGCTTATATTTAACTAAATTTCTTTTTAACTTTCCTAACGAACAAAATAACGTAGTATATGGGGTTTCTATACACATGCGTACATTAATTATAATCTATCTACAGGTCAACCGGTTTGTAACACCGAAATCCAATATTTTTTTTAATCTTTTTTCAAACTTACCTAATACGTTACATTAAGGATTACCTCTCTCGTAACCACATGTACAATCAAATAATTTTCCTTGACAAGAAACATTTATAGAAATAACATATATACGCTTTTGCTCCGGTACAACAATGTAAAAAATAAGACGTAACCATATATATATATATATATAATGTATTACTCTTAAAAATGACCGAAAACCAGCCAACAGCATTCCTTGCGAGCGCATTCCACAAGCTTCCTCTACACCCCCATAAATCCGCATACAGCAACTACTCCAACCAAAAAATCACCTGTACAACCTACCCTCTCTCTCTCTCTGCCACAAAATTTTTCCACTCCTCTCTCTCTCTCTCTCGCTTACCGCGACATCGGCACACACTACCACCACGGCGGGCATATCCATGCAAATTAGCCGCGCTTGTTCCTGCGACTTCTCTCTCTTTCTCTCCTCCCGCGCGTAGCTGCTGCAGCCAACAAATAACTCTCGGCGACACTCGCCACGAAACATCCTTCCGAGTTTGCACACACATAGACATATACAGAGGGATGTTGCTCTTTCTCTCTCTTTCTCTCTCTGTAGTGCGAGGGCCTGAGCTTCTCCGTGGGACCGTGAGGCCCCCCCTATTCGTCTCTGTCAAGGAGTAAATGGCCCTAGTATATACGTATATATACGTAGGTGCACATGCGCTTTTCTCTCTCTTTCTCTCTCTGATTTTCTCATTGACTCGGTCTTTCATGCCTGAGCTTGGGTATAAGTGCAGCCGCGTGCGTGTGTATATATATACGTACGTCGCACAAGGATCACTCGGCCAGAGAGAGAGAGAGAGAAAGAAGAAGAGGAGGATGAGTATGTGTATACCCTTTGAAAGCCGCGCGTCCGCGTGTGTCTTAGTTTCTTTTTTTTTCTGCTCCTCTCTCGCTCTCTTCTTCAGTGCTGTTGTGTGCGGTTGTTGTGTTCTTTTTGTTGTTGTAGGCTCCGGCAAGAAGGAGCCCATGTGCGCGTAGACCGTAAGAGAGAGAGAAAGAGCGAAAGAGTTATAAATGGGTTTTCGATGATTGTCGGACTAATTTTACGTTTCAATCGAGATTCGACGTGTATATATATGATTCACCGTACCTAATATGTGTGTGTGTGTGCAACGCAACGGTTGTCGATGAATCGAGCGTAATTTCCCGTAAACCGACCTGTCGATCTTCGGCCTTTTGATCAATTGCCTATAAAAGAAAGTCTTCGATATCAATCAGTTCGCGTACAATAAGTATACAACGTATATAATAATTATCATCGTTCCCGCGACTCGGCACTTTCACACAACACACTTAATAACACGAACTTCAATGCTCGAACCGTTAAAATATATATAGGTACCCACGCGACCTTGCGCTACAAAGTATCACGCGACGACGATTATTAAGTCTACCTAATCGACCCGTAAAATAACCTTATACATTTTTATCGATCTAATAAAACAAAAATCCCTCTCCCACTCAACCATCGTACCAAAAACTTCTGCGACGCACATACACGCAGGGGTCCCCTCCCCCCCGATTTCAATAACCTCGCACGGCTAATTTCGGTTTTTATTCACGCCACGACGATAAAACGTATTTCCAGAGGCTCTCTCGCACATACGCGTGCGCGCACTTTATTACGGCATATAAGAAAACTTTTACGAGGCGCGCGCGCGTTCTGTACGCTAACCCCTACGTATATATATATACGTATATACATATATAATATACGGCTGGGCGTACGATCCCTCCTGTTCTACGCCAACTTTTTCCGCTCAAGCGAGCGAGTGAGCGAGCGCGCGGGCATTCCGCAATTTTAAACAAATTTCGAACGCGTAACTTTCATCAAACTCGCGTCACCGTCGCGGAAATATATACAGCGAGAGAGAGAGAGAGAGAGAGAGAGAGAGAGAGAGAGTTGTCGCGTTGCAGCCACGCGCACGCGTCTCTCGTAATTAAAAAGGCATTCGGTTATAACAGTATATATACATATACGCGTGTGTGTGTATGCATAAGCGCTTGGTTTTTTAATCGCGACGTGTATTAAGAACCTTTCAATTTAATGAAAAATCCCAGGGGGCCGTAAGTCAAACAGTTCGCAATTTCCATCGCTATATATATACGCGTGCTGCTGACGACATCGCAACCTCATTTCGCATGGGTAGAGGATATGTATACTATTACTATACCATCGTCGACATCCCTGTGCCAAACAAACCACTTGTTAAAGTCACTCTATCTCGAGCACCTGACCCCATATATACGCTCGACAATTTATTTTTACAATCCCCGAGGGAAAGTAATATATATATGTGTGTATACGTGTGTATATGAGGAGGCGAAGTTGGATATATATATATATATAACAGAACGTGGCGATTGTTCGACTCGTTAAAAATCCATTATACAGCCGAAAAGGTGCAGGAGAGGAGGTTAGGTTGTGTGATGGCTCCTTACTCTGCAACTTTTCGAGAGTGCCGTTCGTCAGCGCCGAAACGGCAGTAGTTCTTCGCGCGCGTAAACATAATTCAACCGGCCGATTTAAATTCCGCGAGTGGAGGAGAAGAGAGAGAGAGAGAGAGAGAACGCGCGCGGCGCAGCAGCAACGGCTGGAGTGGAAGTTGGGCCGCCGAAAAATCAGATAATCGCCGTTCCGGGAGGAGCCAGAGGTACGGAACTAAGTTTTCGCTGAGAGAGAGAGAGAGAGACGGCAAAGCGCCAGAGAAGTAGGAGGGACCGAGGGAAAGGATGTATTAGTTGCTGGGATAGTCGGAGGCAAAAATAATTGGGAGACTGTGTGCGAGCGAGCGGTGGTACGCCAAGTGGTTTATGTCTGGTAGAAGGGTGCGAGAGTCGCGTTTGCAGATTTACAGGGACGAGAAAGGTTTTATATATATATATGTATAGAGGGGAGGATTGCGAATTGTTTTGCCTGTGTTGAATTAGATTAGTGCGTTGTTGCACGAGGGTTGATAGAATTTTATAGGTGGGAATAATTTAAATAATGGCCGTGCGTGAAGGGTGAGCGAAGGATGTGACTTTGAATAAATTTTGAACAAAGAGAGCGAATGTATCGTAAAGTTTGATAAGGGGTTAAAGGTTGCAGGGTTGAACCGAAATTTATTAATACTTCTGTAGGTTTGTTGTAGCGCTAAGGTAAAGGTTACGTGTTCTCTTTCTCTAATGCATTCTTAAAAGAGAGCAAAGAGTGAAGAAGAAGAAGAAGACGACTTCTTAGACGATTTCCGGTACCTTGGATTTTTGTTTTTCCTTCGCGGCACCCCCAGCCTCTCTACTTACTTGGAGCTCTTTTATACTTATTTGCGAGTTCTCGCTACGAGAGAGGGAAAAGGAGGCGCGAGACGAAAAATATTTTTTCAAGGATTTCTCAACAGTCGCCTGACATTTTTCCACAACTTTGCATTTGCATGGACGCGTGCACTGGCACCGAGTGAGAAAGGAAAGTTCTTTTCGAGATTAAGGATGTGTTTTTCTCTCTTTTCTCATCCGGTGGATTCTCGCCAGACTTCGCCCGCAGGTGCTCAAAGACGTCTTGGCGTCTATGTTTATAATTTAAGTTGTAATTTTTTCATCTCTTCTCGTGACTTCTTTTTTTTTATATAAGAAAGATTTTTGCAAACGTCACAGTTTCGTCATATAGTACCATAATTTCTGTTTCAAAATTCGAACTACAATATATAGCTACATCAATGTCATTCGTCTCTATATGTCCATAACGCATCATCAGTATATATATTACGGTTCATAATAACACGCAAACTACATGTAACTACAATTAATTGATGCATTATTTCCTTTCAATATTCTCTTCCACCACCAAACCTCTCAACCGGTCTTCAACCTTTAACCCCATATATAATCATCTCACCGTCTATATGGTATATAGCAACAGCCGCTGCAGCAGCAGTAGCGTTTTATCACTCGCTATATACTGCTGTATACAGTATACAGCGGCGCGTCATCGCGACGATCAACACCGCATCACGCTATATATATATACACGCATATACTCACTTCTCCCATCTCCGCGTTCACCTCTCTCTCTCGCCTCTCGAAACTCCGGCATCGTCGTCGTCGTCTTCTTTATCTCGCGTTCCGGAAGCACGTCGTCTATACCTACCTCTTTCCCCCCTCTTTACCTTCTCTCTCTTTCGTACATATATATACAAGTATAGTAGTCTTCCTTCCTTCCGTCGTCTCGCGGTCTTTTGCAAACGACGACGGGATATCGTCGATTGGCAATCGGTCCCCCGGGTTTTTCATCTTCCTTGTCTTGCGAGTATACACAGCAGCAGCAGTTTGTTTATCGAACGCCAGTAGTAGTAGTAGTAAGTAAGTATATACACAGGGCTTCGGTTTTCGATACTCGTGTAGAGTGCGGAACGGTATATAAGCATTGTGAGAGGAGGGCTTTGCGATGAAGAAGGGTTATATTGCATTTGGTTTGATCACGCCTGAGTGGTTGGATTAATTAGGCGGAGTAGTCTGTGATACTGTGACCTTGGGAATGGCAAACGATCGTAAGATATACATATATATTGTTGAGTATTGACTATGCTTTGGTATTATCGACATATCAATAAAGAATTCAACAGTCAACATTACATTGTGAATTCTGTCTCCTTTATTTCTCTAAGAAATCACGGAACTGCACGTAACCTCTGGAAATATATATATATAAACCCTATATCCGTCATCTTACACTTTTTTTTCCACAGCTGCACCTTAACCTCTGTAATAAACCTCATAAGCCCCAGCCCTGAGCATTTTTCTCCCTCATTACACTCCTCCGGCCACATCTCTCATCGCGCACAAATCGCACTTACACACTCTCTCTCTCACGTGGTCGCGTGTAAAAACACCACATCGTCCTTCTCCTCCTCTTATATCTATCGTCTCGTCATCTCTTCCTCTCTTTCTCTTACCCAATCGATGCCTCTTCGCTCTCATCCCCTTACAAATACGCTGCGCTCCATTTTCCCCTTTGGCGCGTTCGCTCGCGCTTCCTCATTTTTCAGCAGTTCCCTCTCTCCTCCCTCCCTCCCCTTCCTCCTTCGTTCTCGTGCTCTCCTTTATCTTAACTTTTTTGTACTCTCTCTCTCTCTCTCCCAAAAGGCGAGCGAGCGAGCGCACGCGCGTACAAAGCCCCATCGGGTGCGTTTCATTTTGCTAAAAGGAGCGAGAACTTTCTCTCTCTCTCGTAGTAGTAGTAGTAGCAGCAAAAGCCACCTGCGAGCAATGCCGATTCGATAAATCGCCGGACCGAGCTGCTGCTACTGCTCTTTCTCTCTCTCTCGTCTCTTATAGCTCGTTTTATCCTTTGTTCGTCCTTTTGGATTTTTCTTTCTCTCTCCCTCTCTTTCCCTCTCTTTCCGTCTGGAGCATGAAACTTGGCTGCTGCTTGCTTCTACTGCTGCTGCTGCTGCTACTGCTGCTTTATTGTCCTCCCGCGCTCTGCTCGCGCGTCCTTAAGAATGTTCGATGGAGACGCTTGGCATTTTCGAGGAATTGCCCTCGCTCGCTCTCTCTCGTCCCCCGCGCGCAAACG
>JAWWEQ010000010.1:35281013-35293197 GCA_035583055.1 Torymus tubicola | reverse complement strand
CCCCCCCCCCCCCCCCCCCCCCGATGCTTATATGAAGCCTCGCGGTTTTTCGATCTCCCTTTTATAAGCTTCTTCTTTGCTTCCTTTCTGTCGCGCGCGCTCTCTCTCTCTCACTCCCTCCCCCCCTACTGGTTTGTTTAATATCGATGTGGAGCTATTTATCGATTGCTTGGGAATTTCTTTGGGATTTGATAGACAGTCGAAATTAAAATTGCAGGGGTATAGAAAGAGAGATGCCACGTATCTCTCTCTCTCGTTCGCTCCGGTTCCTTTCTCTTTTATATCTCGCTCTCGGTATATATATATTCTTCCTCTCTTCTATTTTTTAATGAAATATACATCGGGACCTCATGATACGCCAGTCGCGCGATATATATATATGTATATACATTCGCGTTTCAACAAAGTGCATCGTGAAATATCAAGCAACGTTCCCTCCCTCTCTCTCTCTCTTTCTCCTCATGCAATTACACATAATTCATTTTGCGCAAAGAGCGAAAGCTTCCCTTCCACGCCTGGAAAATTCGCACACGGCCCGCAGTACCAAATTATACCTCCCTTTTCCAAAAAAAAGAAAAAAAACAACAACCATCGTACCCTAAAATCTCCCATACTCTCCCTCGTTTTCCGTCAACTCGAAAAGCCACCCACCCACATAGTAGTACCACCACCTGAAAAATAAAAAAAAAACCATCGCTACTACTGTCAGCATGAGCGTCGTGCTGAACAGCAAGAGAGAGAGAGAGTATACAATCCATCCAGGCGACGACGCCGCGCGTGAGCTAGCGCACACGGTAGAAGTTCGACGTGTGCACTACTACTACTACTACGTTACGCGTTGGGGGTGGTGAGCTTCGGCGGCTGCTTTTTCCTCTCTCTCTCTTTCTCTCTTGCTAGGTAGCTAGCTCACTCGTGCGATGCCAGCAACGAGATAAAGCGGTTCGCGTGCGTCCAGGCGCGCGCGCTCGCGCGCTCTTCCTGCAATATTAAGCGAGCACGAAAACGACGTTTGCACGAGTCGCCCTCACACCGTACATACATATATATATATATACCAAACGCAAGGGGATATTTCTCTTCTCTCTCTTTCGCGTGTGTATGTGTGTTTCTCTCTTGCTGGGTCGGTGGTGTTTTTTTTCTCTCGAGGAAGCGGTGTGGAATACGGTGGCGTTGCTGCTGTGCTGCTACTGCTGAATATTTCGGTGGTGCTCTCTTCGCGCGTGTGTATATATATATATACATATAGAAACACACTCGGGCAAAGGGTAAAAAAAAAGGTAAATAGAAATTATTAAAGTCAAGAGCAGTGGGGTGAAGGGTGTAGAAGTACGAGGAGGGTTAATGGAATTTGGAGGGGGTGCGGAGGGAGATTTGCTGGAGTAATTTGTTAGTTTGATTTAATAAGGTTTGGTTAGGAGTGTGCGGTGGTGGTGGTGGTGCTGCTGTTGAGGGAAGAGGGTAGATTTTGAAGCTATTTTAAGGTTTATTTAAAATTTAAGGAATGTGAGGGTGGATGTGACGTTTGTGTGTATGTGTGAGTGTGTGTGTAATGTCAAAGAGCAGGAGGATATTTGAATAAGTAACGACGATGACATAATGTTTTATGAATGTGAAAATTTTATGAAATGAACCGCGCGCGTGCCTGTCTCTCTCTCTCTCTCTCTCTCTGTGGACCCGTTAAAAGAGCGGTCGCATTTTTTACGTGACGACGAAATTGCATTTCAGAGCTTTTCGTGATCGTCTCTCTCTCTTGAGCTTGAGCTTGAGCTTGAAAAATTTTTTCCTCTTGTCGACCATTTCTCCAAAGCTATAGGTATAAACATAAACGCAATGTGAATAATAATGTACAGTAAACTTCATCAAACAAAATGTTTTGACGACATATGCAAGCTCATTATTTTGCTTTGCGCACGCGTAGAGATATATGAAGAATTTTCACGTCTAGTTACAGTATTCTCTCTCTTCCTTCTTCGATTAGCTGTTAGTACTATATAGTCTGGAAAACTTACGCCAACGCGCTCGGTATTATGGAGCTGCGCTTGGGGTAATTATGCATGGATATACCATTGCCATAGTTTCGGAACAATGTGTATAACTTACGATTAATTTCGTTTTACATTCTAATAACTTGTTGTAATTGGCCTGGAACTTGAGAGAGAGAGAGCTGAGCTCGCTCGGTCGACGCGACGCGACGCGGCTAACTTGTAAATTAGATGAATGAAGTAAGTGTGCGAGATGGTAATTAGCCGGGCATGATTTACGATTTCGCTTTCTTCGTTCAATTAAATTTTACCTATTGATGATAAAAGCACCACCAACACGCATTTCCGCGTTTTCGCTCTAATCTCTCGCACACACACACACAGCCTTTCACAGTCACCACTGCTGACCAACCACATATCTATAGACAATATCAAACCTGATTTATTCAGTTGCGAATT
This sequence comes from Torymus tubicola, assembly GCA_035583055.1. Lineage (NCBI taxonomy): Eukaryota > Metazoa > Arthropoda > Insecta > Hymenoptera > Torymidae > Torymus > Torymus tubicola. The sequence continues at coordinate 35,290,756 of JAWWEQ010000010.1, read as the reverse complement.
TTTCGTTCATGACGTCGTAGTATACGTCATTATATATCTATACACCCGTACGTACGCACGCACGTTTATATGACGTAACACACATATACCTCTAGACTCTTATTATGGGGGAAACCTATATGCATGCAGTAACGGCATGTCACCTAGATCGAGAGTCACGCGTGCGCAGAAATCTACAATGGAATATAATCGCGGTCTCTCTTTCTTCTTTCCACACTTCCTATAAGAGAAAGTTTTCACGACAGAGGAATACGTGCATATAATATACATAATAACGTTTCAAACAATTCTGTTCTGTATATATATACACACACGATTAAAAAAAAAAATCTATTCCATACCACTTTCGTATATACCGTTACCCGCACCACCACCACCCACTCTGCAAATGTAAGCGTCAATTAAACCCTCTCTCTCTCTCTCTTGGCATGAATAATTTCGAAAGCTCACGCGCGCGTGGTGCTGCTCCTGCGTGCTTTTATTACCTCGTGCGCGCGCGCGCAACGCACTACTCGGCCGCCTGTGGAGAAGAGAGAGAAGTGACGCGTCACGCTTGAACGCGGTTTATGACGTTGCTCTTTACGTCCACGAGACGACGACGACGAACGTCGACGATCGAGCGTATGTATATATAGGCAAGAGAAGAAGAAGAAGAAGAAGAAGTATAGTGAAGGAGGAAAAGGAGAGAGAGAGAGAGAATCGTTTCGAAAGCCGCTTGTCGTCGTTGTCTTTTTGCTGCTATAGCTTGTACGCGTAGAGGTGTATATATATATGCATAGCGTTGCTTCGACTCGCGAAACTGTTATAGTGTCGTTTTTTTTTGGGTTGGTATGGAATGCGTAGGAGAATGAGCGTCTCCTCTTTGTTTTGCCGAGTGGGAGGGTAAGAGGTTGCGTCGTTGCGTTGGTTATATGTGCACCATGAACGTATGTGCCTGCGTAGATATATATATATATGGTTGTAAAGTTGGATTTTTCAAATTTTCGCCGGGGGGACTCAAGTGCGTGGAGGGGCCGCGAGAGTTGAAAATTAAGTAGACGTTTTAAAGTACTCAAACGCGCGCGTATAATAACTCTTGAGGTTTTTAAAAATGTTGTTAAATCGTAGGTGTATTATACTTGCTGCTTTCAATTAATGCTTTTACGATACATTGATAACGTTTTGTACACACTCGGTTATGAAAATTCTGTTGTAACTCTGAATTATATACAAGATTCAATAGAGAATTTGTTGTTGATGTTTTTTTATCAATTTTAACCGGCCGCAATAATATGTAAAACACGCGAACAACCTTTTGTTGTTATAAAATCGGATTTCTCTATATACATATAGCTGTGGTGAGAAAAAAAACCACGTCAAAACTCCCTCAGCGGCTTTCGAAAATCCCCTTTTCATTTTTACCTACACGCACTCTTTCTCTCTCTCTCTCTCTCTCCACACTTCCAACTCTATTATTTCCCGAACCCTAGCACATACACACACACAACCACGCCTATACATATATACACAATTCGCATCGAAAAACGCGAAACTCCCCGCTAATAATCCATATTCCCCGGGCGCTTCCGCAGCAGCAGCAACTCTAATAATCCTCCTCCTCCTGTTCCTATACTACTACTACCGTCGTCGGCCATTAAAGCACTACCCTGTATACTCTATGAAACCGAAAAAAAGGAGATTAAAAAAACCGAAAGTTGGAGAAAAAAAAACAGACGTAGCCCCGCGCGTATATAGAGGAAAAATCAAACAGTGTATATATTCGTATACCAATACGTGCACGCGTGTCAATACGCATATAGTAGTCGATAACGTATACCGTGCGCATGTCATGCATGTGCGTAGTATGTGTGTATATATAACCTTCGATGTTACTACTGTCGTCGTCGCGGTGTATACGTGAAATATATGAATCATTCGCGGTATAGCGCTAAGAGAGCGATGTACCATACGGTATATAGATACACACGCAACGCGTAAAAAGAGAGAGAGAAGGGCGTGCCATCGTCGCGGCCACAAGAACCGGCTGGAATCGATCTCGTATCGATTATTGCGGTATCGATTGTTCTCTCTCTCATTCTCTCTCTTTCTCTCGGCGGGCCAAAGGCTCATTAAAAAGCCTACCCACGAGAGCCTCGTTAGCTCGTGAGTGAGAGAGAGAGAGAGAGGAGGGAGAGTATACGGACACAATGCGAGTGGTACACGGCTGCTGCTGCTGCAAGCTTTCTCTCTCTCTCTCTCTCTCTATGTTGGATGAAAGTGGCTCGCGCTCGCGACGGGAAATCAGTGTGTTATTATCGAGGGGGACGAGCCCCTCGTTAATTCGTCTCTGATAAGAGCACCACCAGCTTTTCCATAGCTCTCTTTCTCTCTCTCTCCCTCGGAGAGTCGATGATTAAAAGTTTGTTTTGTTTCCACGTGCTCACATATATATATATATATACACACACATACACGCGTAACCAGAGAGAGAGATGAGTGCGGTTGTGCATCGTATAGCCTGCGACGAGAAGAAGAGTATCGCATGAGCACGCAGCAGAGCTGCAGCTTTTTACGATGCTTATGGGTGGAGAGGAGAGGAGGGAGGCGTGGTGTTTTTCGGCGATAAAACGGTTAATGGCCGCAGCGAGAGAGCGTCGTATAATTCGACGAGTGGATTTTCTTTGTGGTGATTCGAGGTAACTTATTTGTTACCGGCGCTCTCTTCTCTCTCGTGCGACGAACGCCACGCGCGCACGCGGGAGTATGCGCGACCGTAATCTCGCGCGGTACGGTGTGCTGTTGTTGTTGTTGTTTTGGGAAAGAAGAGAGGGGAGAGGGGGAGGACGAAGCTGCAGGGCTTATTTTTAATGGGTCGGTTATATTCGTTTCTTCAAAAAAAGGATGGTATACATTATATCATATTGCTATTGTAAGAGAGAGAGCTGGAGAACGATACTGATACCCATCCCTGTTCCACCTCCTCCTCTTGTTCCTTTTTGAGAGAGGAAAATATTTTAACGAGCTTGGTAAAAAAAAAGAGAGAAAGAGAGAGAGAGAGCTAACTAAAGTGAAGAGAGAGAGAGAACACGTAATGAATAAATTTCAATGAAAGGAGAGAACGCGAAGGGCGAGAGGGAAGAAGAAAATTTCGTAGCAACGATTTCTGCGAGAATTTTTTGGAAAAATAATTGGATGAATTGTTCTTGAAAACCGTCGAGCGGCGGGCCTGGCCTAATTTGACGTTACATTAATAGACTACGGCTTTTCGTGCAGAGGCGCAAGCGTGCGGATGTGAAACGTCGGAATCAGACAATGAAATCTCTCTCTCTCTCGGTTTTACCTTCTACTCTCTGCAACTCGCTCAAAATTTTGCTCTGCAAAAGCTGCGCACAGTGAAGCTTTTTCAAAGAATAGGTCCTTCACGGTGCTGCACTAACGTATATATATGCCACTGAAAATAGCCCTTTTCAAAAGCCACCCCCGCACGCGAAATTCGTTTTGGTCGAATTTAACAACATGTCAAACAATAATGTGGTCTGAAGCAAGCTATACGCGCAAAAGCGCGCGCTGCTAATTTGGGAGTTGTTAAATGTGAGCTTGAATAGGTTGAATCGGAATAAGAGAGAGACTGACAGCCCTATTATTATTATTGTATATATCCTTGAATTTATTTCAATAAATTTGTGTAGTTATAAGCTTATTGAATGGTATACGCGAAATGCCGATATACCATAACAGGATTGGCGGAGGGTGGGGGGTTACATTTATTTTTGAGTATTCATAAAAATTTTCTGAAAAGGCTCTTTATACACCGACCACCGGAATCATATATTGGAAATATACAGGCGGATCAAATTTCGAGTGATTTTATTTACGAGATATTTTTTAAAATATCATTTGCAAAATTTAATTCACTGACTATATATACGGTAAATAAAGCAATTCCGAAACCATTTTTTTCCAGAAATGAAAATGAATAATAATGTCGCTTGAAATTCAAACTGCAAATTTCGCATGCGATGTTATTATCCATTGTATGGAGCAGTATTATTTAAAAAAACGTTCCCAAAGTTACATATACATAAATTTAATTATGCTACTGGTGGAAATGTAAATCCAAGGGTTGGTGTAATATTTGCCAATTCTCTAAGTAAAAATCATGTAACTGTAATTATGTTGCTATTGTTGACAAAAAATTGTATGCGTATGAAAATATTATATTATAAATGCTTCAGAATGTAACCATATTTGTAAATGATTCGAATTCTTAATTGTATTGATATGTTAACCAATAAAGTTCGTTTACATTCTACCAGGATAGTTATTTCATTATCCACTACATCATTTCAAATTCACACAATCATCAACAACAATCAATAATCACCCTAACCTTACCCTTCTTTTTTCTTTCCACAGAATCAACCGGTGGTGCATCCAGTCAGCTTAGGATGCGCCAAGGGGCGGGGCGGGCCGGCGGTGGCCCGCGGCGGGTCTGGGCCCTAATGGGCCTACTACTACTGCACATTTTACACCATCCAGTCCAGAGCACGCCCGACGCCATAGTCGCCCAGTTCCATGACAGTGAGATCGAGCGAATGAATCACCTGGTGGTAGAGAAGAACACAGGTCGTGTCTATGTGGGAGCAGTTAATCGACTTTATCAGCTATCACCTGACCTCCAACTCGTAGCAAAAGAGGTGACAGGGCCAAAAATGGATTCACCCGAATGTTCCATGATCGACTGTCCACCTGGTATCACAAGGAAGCTACTTGATAATATCAACAAGGCTCTCGTGATCGACTACACCAGCAGCAAGCTCATCTCCTGCGGCAGTCTGTTTCAGGTGAGTTTCGTGTAGTTCTATACAGAGAGAGAGAGGGAGAGAGGGAGACGAGTGAAAGTAGGGAAGGGCATGACCTTCCGAGAGAGAGATCGGGATGAGGCGATGCCCCGTGAGAGGTCGTTGAACCTATGTCGTGTATTGGGACTCTCGCGTGTATATACCGGTGTATACATGTATATATAGAAAGAGTCGTGTTAGTTCTAGGAGCGGGTATATATAACTGTATAAAGCAGAAGAATATTGGGGGGGTGACCTTTCGACCTTTATTGTTGGATGATGAGTTTCGTTTCTTCTTTTTTTTCTTTTTATTTTTTAATCTTAACGTGTACTTGTCTTAGTTGCTTTTCAAAAGCACACCCGTGGTGCTCCAAGAGTGTGTATATATAAATATAGTTCGTCCGATACGTATACAAGGTTTTATTCCTGTGTACGATTGATTTTCTTTATTTAAACAGGCGCGCAAAAAAGAACGATTCTCTCTCTCGCGCGCGCGCGCACAGAGCAGCAATAACTTTGCGAATTGATTGCACCTATAAAACGTACTGTCGTTTATTTAAAGTACACACATACGTACACACACGCACACATACTTTTATATATATATATATATATATATATATATATATATATATATCTATAACGTAAAACTTTTTGAAGTATTGATTTTCGATTCGTGACAAAGTTTTATTGCGCGCTCGCATGCACAGAAGTAGTTTAAAATAAACGTATACTCACATTTAATACATATATATACACAACATATCGTTGAACATTGTATTTATACAATTAGATAAGTGCACAAATAACAACTATAATTACAATTATAGTTACACGCACATAAATACGCGAAGGGGCAGGGGAGGGGGGGACGAGCGAGCAAAAAGTGTATACGCAACCCGCTGTCGTGGAACGCAACGACAAATAAATTTCCCGTTTTATTTGCGCGAGCACGCGTGCGCGGCGACTTGACGATATTTTACTGTAATGAGAACCATTAAAGGCGTACGCGTAGTATACGCGCGCGCGTCATATCACCGTATGATTTAATATGTACGAACGTTCATTAGGAATAATTGTAAATGTGTGCGCGTGAGCGATTCGTCAAACAAAAAAAGAACGTCGCTCTTGTAAAGTATACAGGCACGCGCGTCGACAATCAAACGCACACACTTGTATAATAATACTATACATATACGTGTTGATTAATATCGCTCAATCGAGGTCCTCAGCTGTTTTATTATAGCGCGAATTTTCAACAGCCCGGGCTCAATGTTATACAATTAAAAACGGCCTTTCGCAATTAACATATATCACCCCGTCATCCTCGTCGTCGACGTCATCATCATCATCATCCAAACGGCGAAATTGAATAACGCGCGTGAACGAACACACGTGTTATGTGTATGTGTGTGCTATACGAGTATATATGTACACGCGGGAAAATTTCACTTCTTCAGTTGTGTATATGCGCGCGCGCGTGCAAATGTAGTCGTCAAGCGATCGCTATAAATTACGAGAAAAAAATAATCGCACCTCCGCGCTTGGCTGGAAGCGTCGTAAAGTCTATGTATAGGTATAGGTTTATATACGCGATATGTATATACATATATATATATACATATACTTAAACTTGCTAGTCGAGAGCGAGAGTGAGAGAGAGAGAGACGCGCTTTGCTTGCTCGCGCGCGTGACCGAAACGATTTTCAACAAAGATCCTTTCCCTTCCTTTCCTCTTGCTCTCTGTGCTCGCTGCGCTTGTCTCGAGATCAAAAAAGGCATAATTTATAGAGAAATCCCTCACACGAGCGCGAGCGCGCGAGAGAACACGAGAGAGGAGAGTGTTTCGCTCTCTAGAGTCGCACAGGCCATATAGCCGCGCGCGCGGGCGCGCGGCCTAGGCATTCCTCGCTCTCCTCTCGACGTCGTGAATACGAGAAAGAGAGGGAGAGAACGAAAGAGCAAGAGAGAGAGAGAGAGAGAGAGAGACAAAAGAGGGAGAAAAAAACAGCCAGAATCCCAATCCAGATAAGGAATTCCCATAAAGTTAAACGAACAAGGAGAGAGCCTCGGCGTGACTCGCTCCTTCCTCTCCGTCTCTCTCTCTCTCTCTCTCTCTCTCTCCTTTTTGTTGTTCTCTCTGCACCGTTTCCCTTTCCCTTCGCGAAGAGGAGGACGCGAGGAGAGCCGGACGCGCGATAGTATACACGAGAGGCAAAGAGAGAGAGAGCGGATTTCATACGATCGCCCGCGCGCGGAAACGCGCGACGTTGCTTCTTTTTTTCTCTCTCTCTCTGTATCTCTCGGTGCAGTATATACGCGCGGAAAATCGCGTCGATAAATAAACGCCGATTCTGCGTTCGTAATTAATCTTTATTGACCGGGTTAATGGGCTGCGCTTGTACTATATTTATATACTAACACACGCGTATACATATACACGAGAGTTCGACGACGCATTTGTTTAATTGCAGAGCCGAGAGAGAGGGAGAGAGAAGCGTTTATGCATGTTACTGCTGCGGTAGCTACTGGGAGCCTCGTAAATATGCAAACACTGCGACGAATCGAGCGCGTGCGAGAGTTCAGAGATTATTATAAACCACTGCGAGAAAGAGAGAGGGAATCGAAGTTTTATGTAGATACACACGCACACGTCAACTAGATTAAAAAATATATAATCAGACACCGGAATTCTGTTGATTTCTTTTTTTTTTTTGGCCTTTTGCATTTATCTTATCGTACCGCGTTTTTGCAGTCGAAAGAGAGTCATAACGCCGCCTACGCGCACCGCGACTCGCAGTCGGAGAGCGAATAATAATTTATCTGCCAGGCAGGATGTGCACGCGCTCCGGACGGGAACAAAGGGAGTATGCGCGCACGAGCTTCGCGTATTCCGAGAATTGGAGATAATTTGCCGAAACGCGTGTAGTATGTATATAGATGTGTGTTTGTAGAAACGGTGGGTGGTGTCGGGTAGAACGGACGCGAGCGTCGTTTAAAAAATTAAATTGTCGTTTTTTTTTCTTCTTTTTCTTTTACAAAAACAAAATGTGTGTGTGTGGTGACCTCTTGTTTCTCTGCGTCGGTCGTCGTCGCTGCCGCTGGGTCTATGTTTTAATAACGAGTTACGCTTATGTTTTAATAACGAGTTTTATGGTTTGCGTTATCTTTGTTAATTTTCGTCGTAATGGAGCCCAGGTTGCTTTAATTTGTGAAGAGTCGTTGGTTTTTTGTTTTATTTTCACGTTTCAAGTGTTGTAAATTATTTTAACGATACGAAGTGCTTGTTATTCTCGCATGAAAGCTCTTTCAAACGCTTCTAATGTCGGGTCTAGCTACGAATAAATTTTTATAAACATAATCAAAATAAATATTTTAATGGGCAAAAAATAAAAGCATATAGAATTTAAGATGAGAATGCCGGTTGTAAAATTTTAAAAATAAATATTGTAGAAATTACTTATTTATGTAACAATAAATCACACTAATTGTGACATATACTTGCTTTCGAAGCGCTACCTTGCCCTTTGATATTTCGTCTAACCTCACTTTCTATCTTTCATCCACAGGGTATGTGCCAAATCCGCGACCTCAAGAACATCTCGGACGTAAAGACTGTTCTGGAACCAGTAGTAGCAAACAATGCTTCAGCGTCAACAGTTGCCTTCATTGCACCTGGACCACCGAATCCACCGGTAAGCCAAGTGATGTACGTCGGTGTCACCTACAGTGGCAACTCGCCCTACCGTTCTGAAGTCCCAGCTGTGTCTTCACGATCTCTCGATGAAGGTCGTATGCTAACAATTGCCGACACAGCTGTAACCACGGGTACGCGTATGTACGTGAACTCACTGTCACGTGAACGCTACCCTATCAACTACATCTATGGCTTCAGTAGCGAAGGCTTCAGTTACTTCCTCACCACGCAATTCAAGAGTACAAGCACTGCTGTCTACATATCGAAACTTGTGCGAGTTTGCCATGACGATCAGCATTACTATTCGTACACCGAGATACCAATCGAGTGTACTGGCAACAAAGGCAAGAACTACAATCTTGTGCAAGCTGCTTATATGGGTAAAGCTGGTTCAGTACTGGCTGGTGATTTGGGTAATACACCTCAGGATGATGTGCTATTCGCTGTGTTCGCCGAGAGTGACGGCTCTAGCAGTAGCAAAGCGAAGCCCGAGTCGGCGCTGTGCGTTTACTCGCTGAAGGCGATCAGAAGAAGGTTCATGAGCAATATACAAAAGTGCTTCAGCGGTACTGGGGAGAGAGGATTGGACTTCATCTCGCCAAGTCACAACTGCGTTTCAACGGTGAGTACCGTATATATATAGCTGTGAAATTGACTCTTCGTTTTATGTTCGGTGATATTTTGAGTAAGATTATTCTGTGTGTACTTGGAGTATTATCGAATTCTCATAGTGAATATCATCGCTGACTTGAACACGTACTATAAGAGATCTATTTCCAATCAAATGGAATAATAAACCTTGCAGCGCTTGGACAATGTAAAATCCTTTTTTCTACCTTTAACAACATAGCAGCAACCAAATCAACCGTAAAATTTTTATTCATTGGAAAGGGCGAAAAAATTGTAACTATAAAATCCCTTTATAAATACGTGATTTATCTTTTCTACCTATAATAGTACAATACACGGTTTGCACTCTATACTCTACTAAACAATTTAACCATTCACTCGTACCCTCCTACACACAGAAATCTCACAGTATTCCCCAATAATACGCGGTCGCGAGCCCCGCCCTCTCGCCACTTAATTAGCTGATGCGAGAGCTTAAAAATAAGAGAATGCTAAGAGTATTACGGTACGTACGCACATATCAAGTGTATATGCGTTTGTACGGTCTCGCGTGTCGATGTAATTAAACGCAGAGGACTGCGATGCGAATATATATA
>JAWWEQ010000010.1:35248664-35280913 GCA_035583055.1 Torymus tubicola | reverse complement strand
ACGTCGACTCTCTCTCTCTCTCTCTCTCTCTCTCTCTCTCTCTCTCTCTCTCTCTCTCTCTCTCTCTCTCTTTCACACACTCGCTAAACCGCTAACTCAAACACGCACGCGAGTCAGAATTAAATTAACCCCGTACTGGCGTGCAAGTCAGAGAGAGAAAAAAAAGACCAGCTACAAAGCTACTCTGCTCTCACCCCACTATATATATATATATGAAGAACAAAGGATCTCTCGAGGTATATATACGCATGCAGTTTGTGTCGCTGCTATGCAGAGCCAAACCGCGCCACCACTACCGTCGTCGTCGTCACTCTCTTTAGCGCCTCTTTAACCCGCTAAAGAGATACACATCCGCACGCACACGCGCATTAGCACGATGATCCTCCTCCTCCTCCACCGGTGCTATATACGCGTGTGTGCTAAGTAGGATAATTCGTCCCGAGGACGAGCTATCCTTTGTATATCCACGTTCTATACTCCTTCTCCATCCAAAATGTATATATATACGTGAGAAAGCGCGAACTGCACGCGCGTGTGTATATATAAGCGACGACAGCCTTATATTGGATTCGAAAGCGTATATAGTATAGTCTGCGTGCAGAGAGTAAGTTTCACTTCGCGAGAGAGAGAGAGAGAGAGAGCTCGTTTATATAGAGTCGAGTGAGAATTATCGACAGGCCGCGCGCGCGCACGGCGAGTGAACGAGCGAAAGTCGAACGACGTCCTTGAGCGGTCGTTGCTGCCGTCGTCGTTATAGTCGTTGATACACTTTTTCTCGAGTTTTTATATACATGAACGCGAGTACCGGTGTGGTGTTATATATGTATATATAAGGATGGGTGGTGCGGGTATTTGATGGAAATGTGATTGAGGTTATGTAAAGAATGTGTCGATAAGTTCTTAATTAAGTCTTGATTTATCGGAAAGGGACCAGGTGTTTATGAATAATTCTTTTTATACCAGTATATATACGAAAGCTGTAATGTATGTTAATTTTCGAGGTCACAGCTCGAATATATATACTTACAACCTGTGAACCGTACATTTTTACTACCAGAAAAATCACATTGTACCCTTTTTTTTCCTTTAGATATAACGTTTGGATTAAATTCATCTACAATCCTAATTGTATCGTTAAACGGCAGCCTCGGATACGAACTTTCTACACCGCGGTAACGTCGGTTCTATATATACCACCATCATTTTTAATTAAAGAAATTCTTTCTCTCTTGAGTCCTCTTAACCACGGTTCTCTCGTGCTCTCGCGGATAATCCGGCGACTTATTCAAAGTATCCTTAAACAAGGATCAACTAACGTGGTACGTGCTATACTCGCCCAAGCGCGTTGCATTAACAACCAATAAAACGCTACTTCATCGTATATACATATATATATATGTATACGTCAATTCTATTCGATACCCCTCTTTCGTCGTCTATAAACAATCCACACCTACTCGCGCACACGATCCAATCAACCCTCTCTCACTCGCTCTCGCATCGTTCCCAAAACGATACCTAATTTGTCTAATGGCCCCGAGGCGATTTACGGCCAAGTCCTCGTGCGCGCGCGCGCGTGTAACATAGCGTATATACACCTACTACTACTACTACCTTACCCATCGGAATTCCTCTCTCTCTCTCTCGCTCTCTTCGAAAGTCGATTTGAACTCTATGTGTATATATATATATATATACCTATCGATCGATCTCCAGCAAGTAGAAACTAATCCAAATTAGCTGACGGGAAAAAGGAGCGGCGATTTTTCTCCCTCTTGGTTCACTCACAGATCCCTCAAACTTGCCGGATTTCGCTGTGCTGCCCGCTGCTGGCTGGCTGAAGCTTTTTCATTCGATCTCTCTCTCTCTCTCCCCTTTCGCACAGTTCTCTACAGCGCCATTTTTCTCGTATACCTCGCCTTCGAGAAGTCTTAAGAGGCTCGCTACTACTGCTGCTACGTGTATATATATATGGGGAACGACGAAGGCGAAATTAATTGGCCTTTATGGGCGCGCGCGGGAGGGAAAAGTGCGCAGAGTAAAAGAGAGAGAAGCTTGCTTAATACCCTTTTGCCCTTTTCTCTCTACCACGTTTTTTCTCTTTCTTTATCATTCCTTCTCGTTTCTTTTTTCTCTCTCCTTACACGCGTTCGATTTATATATATATATAGGACTATAGGGTTACGGTGCTTCACGTCGACCTGATTGCGGATCGGAGTTATATTGTTTTTGCGCTAGATTTTCTAAGATTCGCGCCGTATCCCCGTTACATATATAGATCGATGCGGAGAAAAAGATTAAACGCGTAGTAATATCCGAAGAAAATATCGACAAGTAAAAAGGATATATTACGAAAAAATTATCATACAACATTGATAAAAAGAAATAAAAAAAACCGTTATATACACACACTCGACTATATAACTTACCGCGAAAAATCATTCCACCGCTTATATATACACCGTCAAACGCGTACATATATAGAGCCGCCGCGCGATTCCCCGCAGATACTGCACGACCGTAAAACTTTTAAACTCCTTCGCCCCCTTCACCGTAAACCGTCCCTTCCCCCTCCGTTACATCCACACAGCCTCGTTCCAGGTAATTAGGGGTCCTTTCCTTTCCCTTTCGATGTGTATGTAATATATATATACATATACGTACGCAGCAGCAGCAGGAGCGACGGCTGCTTTTTCATCCCCTATACGATTTAATTGCGCGCGCCTACACTCGTCAGCCTTTGACTCAAGAGATCAGATATATATATGTATATAGATATTCGTATGTATGTATAAATAATTTTTAATGAAATCAGGCGCAGGAGAGTTGAGGCAGAGAGCGAGAGTCAGATATATAGAGTCGCGAGTTTTATTACTATACGAAGACGAGGGAGAAACGACGACGACGACGACGTGTGTGGTATATATATATACACACTAGATGGGTAACGAGGAAGGCGGAGGGACGACGACGACGACCGGCGAGAAATTACCCCCGGCTAAGAGGGCGTGTGGGTTGTTTAGGGAGGAGAGTAAGAGAGAGAGAGAGAGGATATTGCGCGTGCAGGGAATTGCGGCTGATTTTCGGCGAGGACACATAGTATATATACGTGCACGTGTACACACCTGCGCGAAGCGTATAATGAAAAGAAGGTGTGCGGGTATGAGGTATAGAGGAGGGTTTAGGGATGAGATGTGTGTAAGAGATGGTTAAAGGTCGTGGAAGGTAGATGTGGTTTGTTACACGCGGAGTATATATATGCGACTTTTATGTCTCTTTTTTTGTATGTGTGGGTTTTTTTTTCATCGTCTGTGTATAAGAGAATTAGTTAACGTATTTAGGTAATCTGAGTGTATATGAATAAAATCGTGTGCTCTGTGTTATAACTTCGTTTACTTTATATTATATATACTTAATAATGTGAATATGAAATGAATGAAGTATTCACATAAAATATTATCGGAATAATTCCCTCATTATATCAAAGACAAACTATTATCCTCTTATAATCACACAAGTTTCGGTTAGATTAAACTCGTACGATTATAACTACCCGACCCCGCTCTTTTTGACTTTTTCCAAAATCCAAAAACTCCACACATCGTCAAATTCACCCCGAGCCTTTGATCCCATAAGCGCATATACAACTCTCATACTATACGATACGATATATCTATATAGACTCTATATATACTTTCGCCTACGAATAAGCAACTTAAATATTAAAGTTAACGCGCGCGCCGCTTTCGCATACCGCTACTTATATATATATATATATATATATATATATATATATACATATACACACACGCGCGTTATATACGCTGTGCTTAATGAATCGCGTAGAAGTGCAACGCGGTCGGGCCTCCAGTTAGGCGGAGGAGGATTAAAGTGGGTTATATACGTATATATATATATATACGCCGTCAGGTTTGTGCACTTCATTATTAAACGCGCGCGCGAGCGGCGCACCACCACCACGACCACGCGAGAAGTCGAAAATTTTGGCAAACACGCGGACTTTCCCGAGCGACTCTCGTGCGATGCGAATTCGTATAATAAAATATTTACCCACTTCTGGTATGTATATATATATATGCGTCTATAGGCATAGGAGTATGCTGTGTATATACACGCGGGGAATGATAAAATTAAACGCATAAGGATTCATGCGTATATCTTGAGCTTTCGTGGGGTGCGTCGCGGTATTGTCGCACAATCGAGAAAAGGTGCGAAAGCAGTATATAGCGATTATATAACTTTACGAAACGTTGTAGCAGCAGCTTGTATACATATAATGTATATATTGGCAAGTGCCATATGGATATGTATATTTGGGTACTAATTAAACGAGCTTTAAAAGGGGGGGGGGCGGATAGGGGAGGTAGTATAGACGATAAAAGTTTCTCTGTAGCAGCAGCAGCAACAGCAGGAGTATAGCAGCACTGTCCCTCGCTTGTGTAAAATATTATGACAACATTTGCTGTATATATAGAATACAAACCTATATATATATATATAAATTTGTGCGACCTTTTCATTATATGGAATCGCACGCGTCGCGCGCGCACGCCGAACTTTTAATTAGTAAACAAATTTTTCAACTCCCCAGGCTTCATTATCTATCTCATTAGGTAGAAAATCCGCGAGCGTAGCTCTGCTGTTGCATTCCTTCTAATTAATTCTCGCCGCCGCCACCGCTGCCGTACGCAATTATACTCTCCGCACGCGATTACACGTGTAACTTTTGCGCGAGCGAGCGCTACACATTTTATTCGACCGTTTCATCTATATGTATACATAATACATACGGAGATATATATATAGTTCTAGGTGTAGTTTTAACAAAAATTCGTTTAATTATATATATGTGAAAACTTGCATAACCTCTGTGTGGCATGTATGTGTGTGTGTGTGAAATGTCGCGGTACTCGGTCGATTAATTATCTTTCGGCTCTAGGTTTATGATCCCGATAAAATCGCGGAGAAATTTGCCGAACGGCAAGTGTACGTACGTACCCGTTTGTATTTCCGTCGAAATGTATTTTTAGACGGAGAGAGAGCGTAAATATACAACTTTTAATTTATATCGTTATATTCTGAAGTTTTAAAAAAATTTTTACATACTTCTATTTTCGACCGTTCGCCTTTATCTGATCCAATCTTTCGACGCTGAGATGGTAAAGGAAATTAATAAATATTAAAGTTTTATATTTGTAGTCACTCGCAGGGTATACGTATATGTTCATTTATTTCGTTAATCGAAGAGTTGGCTGTAAAAATAACGCTGTCTACTACATCAGTCTGTCGAATCACCAAAGCTACAAATGAATAATCAAATTTATTTCGTGCGGAAATTAACTTCAATCGTTCAGTAATTGTATCCTTTCACAAAGATATATACGTGTACCGATAATTACAAATCTACTGTCGTACTCGCGTAACAAAGTTCCGGTATATATTCCGAATTCTCAATATCTCCGCATACGGACTTGAAAATTCCTCGTGACATTTTGCACGCACAGTTATATATATATCCTCCGAACTACCCATACGTATATACCCTTTAACTCACTTATATCCTCTGTTCCCTAAAACTGATCCCTCAACCATCCGCATCCTCTCTCTATCTCTCAACCCATCTCTATACCACATCCCTATATACGCCCCTTAACCGCTACATATCCCTCTATACCAAAAAAAAAGGGAGAAAAGAATCCGTACGCGGATAATCATTTTACCTCTTCCCTATATCTCTCTCTCCCGCACTTCCGACAAATCCGAGCAGCGTGCACGCGTCCGAACAATAGAATCAACCTCGTATACCGCAGCTACATATATATATGTCCCTCTACAGTGGAAAAAAGCCGCCACAACCGCCACCGAAAATCCTCCCACGCAGTAGTACTAGTACAGAGCCACACCGAAAGAGACCGATCAGTCGAAGAGCTGCTGCTGCTGCTGCTACATACACCGCAAAAAAACTCGCTATGTGTCCAAGAGCAAGAGAGAGAGAAAGCGAACGGAAAACTGTCAATCAGCGCGCGCCAAAAAAGGCGCGATCCGGGTATATCACGCAGTATAGTATATATAGCCATACTGGCGGTGGTGTATATATACCAGGGCGACAATTAAAAACGGCGTTTCGCAACTGTCCCTGCTACTACTCCTGTCCACCTCTCTGATCGTGAGAATCACGCGCGTTGTATGTACGCGAATCCGATTTTCATTCCTTCCTCCGGGCGGCGGCATCTCTATACTCGTGCATCTCGATTTTCCGCTTTTTCCATATATATACCTATATACGTACGTACACACATACATACACGATCGATTCGTAGAAAGAGGGAGAGAGAGAGAGAACGGGACTACAGTATACACGTATATACTATATAGGCTCAGATGATGATGATTAATTGTCCGGCCGTGAGTCAACTGCGCTCATGCCTGTTATATCTCTGCGCGTATACAGACGCACTGATCTTATAATTGAAACGTCTTTGCGGATCGTTCGCATTTTTTTTTGCTGTATACCTTTTCGTATCCCGCGTGGCTTATTATTACTTCTTTGTCCGTATATACATATATATATACTATAAGTATACGCGCGTATCTCGCACCGAGGCCGTTATTACAAGCACATCTATATACTTCGATTTCGCAGCTTCGTCCGGTTTTTCCACACTATACTCGTATCGTCTTGTCTGTCGTGTGTTAATTAAGGATTATAAGCGCGAGGCTATGAGAAAATTCGATTTCCCGCTGCTATATATATATATATATATATGTATCCTTGCGACATACACACTGGCGCCAGTGCAGTGTGTATATAAGTATATAAGCGCCGAAGAAAACGTCGATTCAATTATAACCTGCAGGCGCGCGCTGGTTTTCTTTGTTTTAATTATATACAGCTGTGAACGCCGATATATAGGACGAGTGTGTTAACGATGTAAACGTATATATAGGTTTTTTTTTTTAATATTGTACTATGGTTCTATAATACGTGCGTTAGAATAGAACGACGCGGTTCTTTTTTTTTCAATTTTCTCTCGACGACGATAAATTTTTTGGTCACTAACTATATATATATATACGCGCGCGTGTGGTGCGTATATATACTGCGCAAGTTTCGGAAAAACTAATAAAAAAATTTTTATTGCCTACGCACAGACAGATGGACGGACGGATGGAGGCTATATGGATAGAGCTATATATATATACGTGAATTTTGATAGGATTTTTTTGCATTGCTTATTTTATTGGCTCTCGCTGTATATATCGATCCTTCGTGTGTGCCTGGCGAACACTAGCTTTTTCTCTCTTTCTCTATCTACATTTCCCTTGCGTTTTTTTTTCAAAATTTTGTCGATTTTTTTGTTGTTCCTGCTGCTTGCTGCTACTTTGTTTAAAATTTTTTTTTTCGAACGCACTCGTGCGCTCGGTTTATCGCGAACGAGGTGTACTCTGGTATACTTTTAACGGTTATTGTTGACGTTATATTATACGTTGAACCTCTTTCTTTTCTATATATCTATATATATATATTGTATATAATATGAACGGTAATTGAATTAGCTTTGCTGACGCCAAAAGTCTGTATAATAATACGACGGAAGTCGTAAAAATTAATGGTAATTAGTATTTGATTGGATAATGCGATACACGCGAAATTCAATTTTTTTTCTCTCTCTTAACTTAATTCCGTGAGTTATCTACATCAATTAATCAAATTTCGTAAGCTCTCTTTTACATGGTATTATATAGCTCAGACTATTAATTATATATTGCCATTCATATTAGTTCGTTCAATCATACGGCTAATACCCAAAAGTGCAGTTTTCTGTCGTATATTTTTATATAATTAAATAAACTCAATTAGTGAATTAAATTCGGATATATATATATAAACCAGCGCGTCTGTTACTACGTTAAAGTATAAAATTAACTTAAAAATGACAATTGAATTTCCTCTCAATCTTTATGCATTATTTCCTTCGATAAATCTCGTATACCACTGGAACCATCCGCCGGTGTGATCCAAGAATATAAGCTTCCCTCAAAACCGCAGATAATCAAATTTTTATTCGATGGAAAAATCGATCGATGTCAATTACACTTTCCTTTATTCATCAAATATACAAAAACACACGCCCAGCCCGTATATGCTTAATGCAACTCGAGCATGACGACCGAAATTTCCTGACGTGCATAATAACGTGCACAATTTTCGGGGAAAAGGCTAATCAAATTTTCCTAAAGCGCGATCACGAACGATACCGCATTTATGTATATAGATAAATCCAGATATACTGAAAATTATTGAATTTTTAGTTCGTTCTTTTTAATTCGAATTACCTATGACGCTGCAGCTTGACTTTTTTTCCCTCACTATCCATATTTCTCGGAATATACAAACAGTTGTTTTTTTCTTTTGCGGTATATCGAGCCCGCAATATTGCATTAATTCAAGCGTACATATGTACGATGTATCAAAAGTGTATATATAAAAATCGTTTAATACGATTAGCCATTGCATTATTCATACTATGTGGATGCGCATATTATACGTTTATTTTTTATATTATATACGCGTACATACCTACACATATATATTATACAGCGTTATGAATTTTCTGAAAAGCTCATTCCGATCGGCACTACTATCACATAACCCCGAATTAATAGACGTGCTCGAATGTATATGCGCGTATGCGCTTGGTTAGAGTTAGCGGCAGGAAATTATATCCAAAAATTTGCCGTTAACTTTATACATATGCGTATATGAGAGGTCGAATAACTAAAGTGTAGTTTATAATTCCAACCGAACGAGCCGCGACGGTGGCGGGGCGACGACAGCGCTTAATCAACCAAATTAAATCAAATGGCAATGAAAGTTCCTCTCTCTCTCTCTCTCGATGATTCACGTGTATATAATTATACAATTTATTCGTCGTTACTTTTCATTTATGGCGTAGGTAATAATCGCTGCGTATATATATATATATATATATACATACACATGCGCTAAAACAACGTAACCCCTACCAGTGGAAATTTATATCGGTCAGTTCACCGCGCATCCGATAAATCACGTACGCTCTCTCTCTCGCGTGGTAATTCAATTAATATCGCTATCGTCTCATTACTATCTTTTCATTAAAAATAATTACGTCGATGCGTCACATCAACAACCCAACCCTGCGTTTTTCCATCTCCCTTCCCCTTCAAAAAAAAAATACACCTCGCACAGTTCCGCTCGACAACAACGTCACGATCGTTCATGGTCTCAACATCAGTACAGCGGCGGTGGTGGTGAACAAAGCCTCGTAAAAATCGACGAGTGTTTATAGGTATGTTATATATATACCACACGCTCTCATCATAATAAACAGTCGTCGCGGAATCGATGGACCTTAGCCGCGCGCACGCGTCGATTAACGAGCAGATAAATGCTGCTGCCCCGCACGCGCCCGCGAAAAAGGGCGAAATCACGCTGTGTGTCTATATATATATATAGTATATATATATGTACCTCGTCATTCGCAAGAGAGAGAGAGAGAGGAATGACTTTGGCGGTTGTAAACGAGTTTACGCGCCCGTTGCTGCCCCGGAGGTCCAACCTCGTCATTTCTCAGCTTCTCGTACCTATATATACAGACATACTCTATGTCGCGTGGTATATATATATATATACGCGACGTCTTTGACGTAAATAATGATCAGTCGTGTGCACGCGTGGCCGTTCGACGTGAGAAATATGATGATCGTTGTGCGTTTATGAAATGGTCATGGACGTAAAGATGATAGTTCGCGGGTTTACGAATTGGTCTTCTTTTTTGTAATTCTTTTAAAGGATGCTAGAAATTTCGTGGAAGTGGGGAGGTGGGAGGGTGGAAGTTATATATAATGGTAATTTACTCTACGAGATTAATGAAATTATCGTAATATCCAGTTTAATTCTGTTTACCCCCCTCCGCCCGCTGCAATTCCGGCGACCTAATTAATGTGCTTTATTACATTTCCAGTTTCTACGGAAATAGATTGTTAATAATACGCTAATTGGTATTATGCGCCGTTGGTATAAATATAAATCACCGATTGCTTTCGTTCTATCTATAATATATACGTAAACACCTACGCCCATACACACTGATATTAGAAAATTCATTAGCGATATAAATTCTGATAATAATATACGATAACAAATATAATATTAAATAAGATTATCGTTGTACACTTCTCTGAAACTGAAAAATAACACCTCTTTTTCTTCTTTTTCATCAACAGCTGGTCGTCGAATCATCGACACAAGCCCAAGAATATGGCGACCTGGAGATCGATCCAAAATCTCCAGTTAACCCAGACATGTTGTTCGACACGCAACATCAGATGCATCTCTACGTTATGACCGAGAAGAAGATCTCGAAGGTGAAGGTACAAGAATGCTCAGTATACAAGACCTGCTGGGAATGTCTCAACGCTAAAGATCCTTACTGCGGCTGGTGTTCACTCGAGAACAAATGTAGCCTGCGTAGCGATTGTCAGGATGCTGCTAAGGATCCGCTTTACTGGATCTCTTACAAGAGCGGTAGATGTACGACCATTACCAGTGTCAATCCAGATCAGTTGCAAAGGACGACGGCGAGGACACTCGAGCTAGCGATTGAGAATCTACCGAGTCTGCCAGGACAGTTTTTGTGCGCGTTCTCAGCGTTGGACAAGACGCTGATTACGAATGCTACGAGGTAGGATAATATGAGGGTTGGGATTAATTGCGGGTAGTGGTTAGAATTGTTTTAAATAATATTTTTACTGGATATTAGAGATTTTTTTGGTTTATATGTAGATTTTTCACTTATATATTAATGATTTATTTTCTAATGCAATCGGGCAAAATTATTTGTACCTAAAATAATAAAAAATAAAGAATTCGAAATTTCAATAAATTTCAATAGTTAAAACATAAAAAATCTGATAGAATATTTCTGTTGTTTAAAAAAAACTGTTTGTTATATTCAATCTAAAATAAGTAAAATACAAAAGTTCTTATTTTACTCCATTTGGTCTTTTTCATATAAGTACATTTAATTAAAAAATGAAATATCGGTCGAGAAAAAAACATATTTTTAATTTTTATTACATGTGCGTAATAATACTTGGTTTATCACAAACTATAAACATGATTCTAGATAATAACCAATATACCAATGTATTTGAATATTTTATAAAACTGCTTTACGAAGCTAACATAAACATTTACGATGTTTAGAAAATCCTACGGCGTGAACTGCACGACACCACGTACAGACCTTCTGCCACCCATACCTCAGGGTCAACACCACTTCACGGCGAAGCTTTCAGTTCGCATGACCAACGGTCCGGACCTCGTTGCCACAGATTTCACATTCTTCGACTGCAGCACACATAGCTCGTGCACCCAATGTGTCTCCTCCAACTTCCCTTGCGACTGGTGTGTCGACGGACACAGATGTACCCACGATACTGCCGAGAACTGCCGAAATGATATCCTGGTTACTGGTGTTAGCGTAAGTATATCTATATATTCGCTCTTTTTGTTCGTTATCGCAACCAAAATTTACTTTCAACACGTGTCTCTATCACTATTATCATCATCATAGACGTCGATGGTCGTCGTCGTCCTCATCCTTTTACTACCGCACGTAAAAATCTATCTCACTTTCCTCCCTTCCTCTCGAATTCATAAATTCCGATCCTCCACCACCACTACTACCATCGTCGTACTTCACGTATATAAAACGGGAGAATCTCACTCATACGCGTTCCACCCTCTCTATCTATCTATCTCTACCGTCGTATGAAGCTATTGATTCGTAAAATTCAACGAGGGGAGCTCGTAAAGCCGGAATCCCTCTGTCGTGTATTAAAAGAGTGGGATATCGGATTGCAATTAAAAAAAGAGATTGGAAGGAAGAAATGTGGTTAATGCTGATGAATCATTACAGAGAATGGGACCAAGCTACAGAAGTGGCCCAGCATTCTGTCCGACGATCAATGCCACTGACTCTAAGGAGATCCTCGTGTCGTCTGGTATCAAGAAGGCTATTCGCGTCAAGGTTCACATTATTGGGGTAAGTGGTTTGGATTTTTTTTTATTGATGTTATCAATTAATCTAATATAGGTAACTCTTAACTCAAACTAGAAATACATATGTTATTTTCATAACCAATTAATAATTGTAAATTCTTTAACCTCTGTCCACCAGCAATTCATCGTCCAAACACGATTCGTGTGTCAATTCAATATTGAAGGTCGCGTGACGAGTGTGACAGCTCGACTTCTCGCCGACACGATCTACTGCGACGACACCGAATTCTCATACACATCGCGTGCACCTAACATAACTGTACCTTTCGCTGTGATCTGGGGTGGTTCCAAGCCTCTCGACAATCCTGACAACATCCACGTGGTAATCTACCGTTGCCGCGACATGGCCGACAACTGCGGTATGTGCCTTGCACTGGCTGACAAATACGGTTGCGGTTGGTGTATGACGTCTGATCGCTGCGAAGTCAAGGATCAGTGCGACAAAGGTAATGGCACATGGCTGGATAGGAACCAAACCTGTCCGAATCCTGAGATTCTCAGGTTCGAACCATTGATGGGACCCTGGGAAGGACACACGAACATTACCATCACGGGTATCAATCTGGGAAAGACGTTCAAAGATATCTACCAGGGTGTGACCGTAGTAGGATTGATCTGCCAACCGTACGAGCATCTATATATACGCACAAAACAGATCGTGTGTCACGTCGATGGACCTGGCGATAATAAGGTGAGAATTTTTAATGGTGTTTTGTAGAGAGTATAATTAGATCGGATTACTAGTATAGATTGAATAACTAATTTGCTCCGGTGTATCTGTTACATCCAGTTTTTGCATACAAAACTGATTCTAATTTCGATAATGTGTTACACGTTATGCATTTGCGTGATGATTAGCTGCTTTAAGTGCGCAATTAGCATGAAATGAAATTTAAACATCATACAAATGTCGTTA
Source organism: Torymus tubicola (assembly GCA_035583055.1). NCBI lineage: Eukaryota > Metazoa > Arthropoda > Insecta > Hymenoptera > Torymidae > Torymus > Torymus tubicola. Next base: position 35,267,867 of record JAWWEQ010000010.1, on the reverse strand, counting down.
TTACGATACTAATTGACCCACTGCACAGATTGTGCAAAACGATCGTCAAATGAGGTAGTCGATTATTAAGGTCGTTACGTGAATTAATAACAATAACAACAGTATCAAAATACTCCTGAATAAATATATAGCGTTTACAGATATCGAAGTTTAATGAAAAGTTCATATACAACCCGATATCCCTTATATGTTACTACACGAAATATAATAACTTTGAATAAATAACCAGAACTTGTTTACCAACTGCAATTAATTAATTTTATTAAACATTTCAGCTCCGCGAAGGCCCAGTTATCGTCAAAATCGAGGATTTCCGTGGCCAGTCCAAGGAAATGTACAAATTCGTCGACCCGAACATCACGGATATCTCACCGAAACACGGCCCTATGAGCGGTGGCACGCGTCTGCGTATAACCGGCGTCTACATGAACGCTGGTAGCCGTATCCAAGCCTTTATCGACGAACTGCCCTGTGACATCAACAATACTGAACACGACGAGGTCTTATGTATAACAAGCGCAAGTGATCACACACGTAAGGCATCCCTCAGGATGCAATTTGACAACTCGGTACGCCAGTATAACGGTTTCTACGAGTACGTTGAGGACCCAAAGATCGAGAGCGTAGAAAGCGGTGTCGCTGGTGGTCAGGTCAAGATACCCAAGGGAATACCATCCGGTGGTATCAAGATCAGTGTCACTGGCACCAATCTCGCTTACATTGAGAAGCCTGAGATATACGTGTACTATGATGGAAAGCAATACCTCTCGCAGGCTTGCAGAATTCTCAGCCAGACCAACATGGTGTGCTTGTCTCCGAACATTGATGTACGTCCCGGTGAGCTGGATGCCGAGAATCCTCTGAAACTGGAGTATGGATTCAGAATGGACAATGTCGCCAGGGTACAGAACCTCACACAACAGAAGCTCAATCATTTCTTGTTATATCCCGATCCGATATACGAGGAGTTTGATGAGGAGGTTAAATACTACAAGGTAATGTTTTGTTATTCTCTCATCTGATGCTCATCTATATTGTTCTATCCGAATGAGATTGTGAATCAACTCTTCTTTATTGAATTTTCAGAGCGATTATCTGACGATTAACGGTCAGCACTTGGACCGCGCCTGCCAAGAGTCCGACGTCGTCGTAAAGATCGGCGACGCTTACTGCAACGTCACGTCTCTCTCCCGTCAACAATTGACCTGCCGTCCACCAGACACCCAACCACCAGCGCTTGATGCTGCAGGCAACCCTAAACCCGATCTTCCCGAGGTTATCGTCACCGTAGGTGGCAAGCTTGAGTACAAAATCGGCAAGCTCAGCTACGCCTTACCCGCTGGTCTGAACAATCCACTCAACAAACCTGCTCTCATCGGTGTCATTGCGGCTATTATCATTCTCGTAATCGTCTTCATCGCCTTCCTCATCGCCTACAGGCGCAAGTCTACCGAGAGCAATCGTGTGCTCAAGAACATGCAGGAACAGATGGACATACTGGAGCTGCGCGTCGCTGCCGAGTGCAAGGAAGCTTTCGCTGAGCTGCAGACTGAGATGACCGATCTGACCGGTGATCTAACCAGCGGTGGCATACCTTTCCTCGATTACAGAACTTATGCGATGAATATACTCTTCCCATCTGACGACAATCACGTGGTATTGCAATGGGACAGGCCTGAGCTTGTGCGCAAGGAGAAAGGTCTGAGGCTGTTTGGACAGCTCATCATGAACAAGACGTTCCTCTTGCTGTTCGTCAGGACCCTCGAAAGCAATCGTTACTTTTCTATGCGCGATAGGGTTAACGTCGCGAGCCTCATTATGGTGACGCTGCAGAGCAAAATGGAATATTGTACCGATATTCTGAAGACTTTGCTCGCCGATCTCATCGAGAAGTGCATGGAGGGCAAGAGCCATCCTAAGCTGCTGTTGCGAAGGTATTTATCGATTATCTGTAATTTACGTTCGCAAGATTTAGTTCAATGGGTTAAAAAATTAATTGTCTTTTTAGAACCGAGAGCGTTGCTGAGAAAATGCTGACAGCCTGGTTCACCTTCCTGCTGTATAAATTCATGCGCGAGTGCGCCGGTGAACCTTTGTACTTACTTTTCCGTGCCATGAAGCAGCAGGTCGATAAGGGACCAGTGGATGCCATTACTTCGGAAGCTAGATACTCCTTGTCGGAGGAGAAGCTCATCAGGCAGTCAATAGATTTCAAGCCGATGGTACTTTGAAATCTTTATCATTCATATTGTATTAGACTATGACGTAAAATATTAAAATATGATATAATGTACGATATTATTCTTTTCAGACGGTTTACGTGTCAATTTCACAACAGACGGTCTTTGTTGGTGGCATGGATCCCAACACCGAAAACGTTCCAGTAAAAGTTCTAGACTGTGATACTATTTCTCAAGTCAAGGAGAAGGCGCTCGATACCATTTATCGGTCCACGCCGTACAGCCAGCGACCAAGAAAAGATGATCTTGACCTCGGTAAGCTTTATTATCATCAAAATTTTTAATATCAGCGTTCAATATATTTTTTACGATTATTCATTGTAATATTTTCTTTATTAGAATGGAGAACCGGAGCCTCTGGCAGGCTGATCCTTTACGACGAGGACTCGACCACAAAGATCGAAAGCGAATGGAAGAAGCGCAACACTCTGAACCATTACCGTGTGCCAGACGGCGCCTCATTGAACCTCGTTTCCAAGCAATCCTCAATCTACAATCTCTCAATCCTATCCGAGAAGACTGACAAATCTCACAAGTACGAGACCTTGAATCTCAGCAAATTCAGTTCGGCAAGTCCGCCTCTGTCACGTGCTACCTCGCCCCTGAACCACGATCACGACGGTGGTCTCAAAGTCTGGCATCTCGTCAAGCACCACGATTCAGACGCACAGAAAGAAGGCGAACGCGGTAACAAAATGGTCTCTGAGATCTATCTCACTAGACTGCTCGCCACCAAGGGTACCTTGCAAAAGTTCGTCGACGACCTTTTCGAGACGATATTCAGTACAGCGCATCGCGGCTCAGCTCTGCCTCTGGCTATCAAATATATGTTTGACTTTTTGGACGATCAAGCGCTGCATCATCAGATCACCGACCCCGAGGTCGTTCACACATGGAAGAGCAATCTGTTGCCACTCAGGTTCTGGGTGAATCTCATAAAAAATCCAAACTTTATCTTTGACATTCACAAATCGAACATCGTCGACGCCTGCTTCTCCGTAGTCGCACAGACCTTCATGGACAGCTGCTCTACGTCAGACCACAGATTAGGTAAAATATTCGACAATCAATTTCTTTTAAAACACTTCCGTTTATCATTACAGATTAAAATTCATGTGATGTTTTCTTTTAATTTATAGGCAAAGACTCGCCGAGTTCGAAGTTGCTCTACGCTAAGGACATTCCAGTGTACAAAGAATGGGTAGAGCGTTACTATTCGGACATCAAGCTGATGCAAGCTATTTCCGATCAGGACATGAATGCCATGCTCGCAGAAGAATCAAGAGTAAGTATTCCCCGTAATTCTCAAAAATTCTCTACGATTACAAACAACCTTTTCACTAAACGCAATCCTGTATCATCTCTTGTCCACAGCTGCACACAAACGAATTCAACACGAACTGCGCCCTGTTTGAGCTCTACACCTACGCTAGCAAGTACAACGAGCAGCTGACGGTGACCCTTGAAGAGGATGAATTCTCGACGAAGCAGAGGCTCGCGTACAAGCTCGAGCAGGTGCACAATATAATGGCCGCGGACGGCAATCCCTGATGTCCCGTTTACACGAGCAAGCACTCGAACAAGCCAGCGCGTAACGAGCTGCCTTGCTGAGGGCCAAGGGGCTCGGCGCTCGTAGGCAGCCTGCACAGTGGCACTACTAGCAGCAGCGGAGGCGGTATTGGTGGTGGTGGTGGCACGACCACGTCGTCAACCGTCGCTGCTGCCATCGAGGACTACTGGCACGTATCAGGTCTACTGGACGCCGAGCATCAGTATCTACTCGCATCGCCGCCGCCTGCCAAGCGCGCCGACCCAACCTCCCCGAGTGTGAGCCGTAGATAAAGCAACCGCGCGTGCTGCGGCAAGTGCGCGTTGAAAAAAGAGAAAGAGAGATATATATACATACCGGCATATATCCAAGAACTCGATCGAGAATGTGGTTTCTTTTAAATCTCATGATTATTGTCTATTTTTTTAATCTTTTTTTTTCTCAATTGTCTTTCCTTTTTTTCTTCTCTCTCTTCTTTTTTTTTATAAAACTTCTTGGTTCGCGTGTAAGTGTATGCACACATCTCTTCGCAGCCGCGAAAAGTTACGACGATATATATATATATAAATAAATATATACGCCCACGGGGTATGCGACGCCTGCGATTTCTTCGAAACATGAAGAACGTATATACGTACGCGCGCAGGCGTGTGCACGTGTGGTGTCTGTATAAGTGTGTTTCTTGTGTCTTCTCGTTGAGGGAAGAAAGTTTTTTTCAATGGACGCTAGCTTTACTTAGCGCCGGTTTCTGAAAAAGCTTGGCTTTGAATTGTGCACTGCGGCGAGGCATACGAATAAGTGTAAATAATGGAGAGCTGGAACGCGAGTCTTTATTATTATTATTATATTATTATTATATTATATTATTATATTATTATTGTATTTAGGTTTACCGAAACAATTTGTTAGCGTGTTGCTCTGTGTGTGTGCGAGAATGAAAGAGATGATGATGATGATGTGTGACTTCCGGTCGCACTCGCTAGCCCGTTAGGAATTCTCGTTTTTGTGTTTTGTAAGGTGAAACGAACGATGTTTTTACTGCACACACGCGTTATATGGAGAAAAGAGGCCAGAATCCACAATCACTCCGCTCGGTTCTGTTTTTCTTTTCCTTTTTTTTTTTTATAAATTAACGCGCTATATTGCCTGGTCCGAACTGTGGATGGATCGAACGAGATTTAGCAATACGAAAATGTCTTGTGGGGAAAATTCGCGTACGCGTAGCTTTCCTCCGTTTGAGTTTAACGAATATATATATAGATAGATAGATATACTCTCCGAACAATTTTTTGTATTATGTTTTAATTGTATAAATTTTGTAAAGTCTTTTTTACGAGCCAATCGAGCACATTCAGTTTTCTTTTCTACTCATTTTACCTTCTTATTATACTACCGCGGTATTAAGATTTAATGCGGCTCGATTGTGTAAAGTGGGCTGTTCGTTGACAAAAAAAAAAAAAATTTGAGCAGACTGATCGGTTATATCTTGATTGGAATTTTGTATATTTGTGCAAAGCCACTGCCAAAGCGGGCTCTCCCGATTGATCCGGGGAGAACGCGGGAGAGAAGAGTGGCGCGAGATTTCTTAAACGAATACACATCTCCATCCACTGAAATATTTAAACAAATCGAGAGTTAAGGATTAAACAAAAGTAAAAAAAGTATGATCGTCGTGATAAGAGGAATAAATAAGTACGTAAGTCATCGATAATCGCTATTGTCTTGATTGACTGATCGATGCGGAAATATATATTATTATTAATATTATTATTATATACATGGATGGTATGTCATTATGTATATGTGTACATATATACACACTTATTACACGAACGCGGCGCGTGTGTATGTATATATCTAGGCTAGGAAATATTATCGACGTTTAAAAAAAAAAAAGGAGAACAGGCCTCTCCCGCCCTTCTCCCATTTGTACGACGTAGCGAGGATTCATTCGTTCTTTTTCTATAAAAGGCAGAACTGGTTTTAAAAATTGCGGAGAGCTGAGTTTTCTATAATAAATACTCAGTTGTTATGAAGCACAAGTGCTACATTAACTAATACAAAAAGTGATCTTGCAGTGTCTTTTTTTCCTCTTTAAAATATTTCTCGTAAATAACGCAAATACAAAACGTATCTGCGAATATTTGGAATTTTAGAAATTTCAGACTAAACGAGGTATGCTTTGAAGAGGAAAAAATCGAACAATCAAGATACGCGCTTTCCAGTACTATATCTTTAAAGCCAATTACTGCCTTTCGAGCATTCCGTGTGAGACGAGATGAAGACGTGCAATATCACGAGCTGTGGGAGGGGGGAAGGGAAAAGTTTCGAAAAAAGAAAAAGCTGACAGAGCAGCAGCGTATAGAAAAAATAACGCGTGAGTTATAAGGAAAAAAAAAACAAACAAATATTAAGTGTGAGCGCGAATCAGACGCATTTTTTCGAGAACAGACTGTGTATTAGCTAGTAGAATTAACCTTAACGATTATACAAGGAAAGCAAAGTAAAAATAAAAAAAAGTAACTGGACTATGGCCGATCGTATGGCCGGCTCGATGTGACGGTTGTGTTGAGTGTTTTCGCGTGCTTCCTCGCCAAGCCCTTTCGGTCTCTCTCCGCCTAAAAAAAATTTACATTAACCCACTTTGTCTCTTCCAGAGATCTTGGGCGAATCGTTGTCGAAAATTTGAGGTTTATCGATTGACGAATATTTCAATTCTTACGAAGTTGAGACTAACTCTAAACTAGTCAGACAACTAGTTTAAACAAACGATAATTCTCTTATTCTATATATTTTTATTGTAATTATTATGAAATTATTGAATTACTTTATAGGTATTAATAAAGTTTTATTTAAATATTATCCAATAAAGAAATTACTATTGTAAATTATTTAAATTAGTTTACGATACGAATGAGACCTCAACCGAACGATTCGTCGGAGCGACTCTGACTTTCTTACTGTGGAAGTTTCGAAGTGTGTGCGTGTGTGCGTGTGCGTTTTCGAACCACCGTCTAATCTCATGATTGTTATTGTCATTTATCATCTTAAACGAAAAAAAAAATCCCCAATCATTCTCACATCACCATCGTATCGTCGTCGTGTCATCATCGTCATTATTCGCTGTCATAGTGTATACACACACACCGCCATAAAGAGTTCTCGGACCGAAATAATAAAGGGCCATCGACTCGCAACTTTCAATGCTCCTTAACAAATCGTTCTCGTCCTTCCTCCATATGACTCTCTTTTACAGTCCTAAGTAAGAAATGGAAAACGATACAAAATAACGAATTCCATTAACTTCATGGAACAACCCCGACTCCTTTTTCCAACGATTGAAAAAAATTCCTGCCCCTAAAAGTCCTTTTATAGGTATTCAGCTTCAACGCCTCCGTCGTCATGTTGTTGTCACTCTTAATTATTAATAATTGTAATATATATATAACAAAAAAAAAATAACGATCACTGTTGAGTATTGTCTGATTGTAATAACATTGATATTGAATCGATATGAATTGATAATCATTAATTAAACGTCGACATTACTCTGTGGATATATTTCATAAGGAAAAAAATTTTGGTGTGGTGTGTCTGGCTGTGCGATCAACTGATTTATAATTATTTGGCTATAAGGGTGTGTGAAATGGCGAGTCCTTGAATTTCTAAAAATTGATCATCTTGCCCCGCCTTTTTTACTACAAACTCTCAAAGAATCTCCATTGTTTTATATATGCGTTTTTTACAATGTTTTTTACATACTTTTTTAAAACTATTTTAAGCATTTTTTATCGCGATTTTAATCTCATAACTAAAGTTTTCTTCTCAAAGTTGTAGGAATTTTCCACATAATACGAGAGTGAGAGAGAGAGAAAGATGATGAATTTTTCGAAAGTTCAAAGGCTAACCGTATTCCTTTACAAGTACGTGAGTGAAACGCGCATATGAGTGTGTGCGGGGCCTCTGCACTGTTAAAGGAAAATGGGAAAATGAAACACTTGATTGTCCTGTGCGTCAATTCAATGTGCAAGTCGTGCAGCGGAGAAAGTATTTATTGCTCGAAAGAATAATGAACAAAAATAAAAAAGAATAATGAATCGCTGATAAAGAAAGAAAAAGGACACGAATTTTTTAGCGCGTGCGTCGCCACTGTAAACGAGTGAAGAAAAATACGAGCGTAAGCGAAATTATATATGTGTATGTGTGAGTGCGAGAGAGCGAACGACCGAGAGTGGAAGAAAGAAATCTGCTAGCAATTGCCAGAATGTGAAACTCGACGTTTTATATGAATTCTCCTTTTTTGTAAGACACTTTTCGTCCTGTTTCATATATAAAGAAGAAAGAAAAAATGTTTCATTCTAACGTTCATTATTTTTTTTTTCTCAATCAATGCCTCGATCACTTTCAACTTTTCAAAACATCTTTTCTATCATTCTCAAAGATTTCACTTACCTCCAATCTCTTTTTACCTTCTTTCATATTCGTTCTTTATTTACCACATCATGTTTTCTTCACAATTTGCAGCAGACATACACGTAAAAAGAAAAAGATAAACCGGGTACGATCTCGAACGGGAAAATTTTGCACGACGAGGGGCCGGAGTATTTTTCAAATGGGTTTTTTTTTCGAAAACCGCGAGCAATTGACAAGAATAAAGAAACGAGGTTTTTAAGGAAAAAAAGGCAGACAGGGTCGCACAATAACGGAGATGTAGACAAAAGAGCCGAATCGATGAGATTGATCAACGAACCGAACGAAAGAAAAAAAAAACGGTAACATGGCCCCGAGGTCTCGCTGTTCTCCGAGTATAGAACAACTTTTTAATGGTACTAATAAACCCAAAGTGCCTCTGGTAGATTTTTGGGTATAAGATTGAGTAATAAAGAAAAACGTCGATAACTAAAAGAGAATTTTTTTACTAGCTGAAAAAAGAGGCAAGAGGGTGGAAATAAAAATTGCGGGTGAATAAAAAAAAAACGAGTTAAATGAAACAATGACAAGGAACAAGAATCATTGATAAATAAATAGAAAAATGAGAAAATACAAACGTGGTTTTCAGCGTAAACTTTTTTTGCAATGCTAAAATAACGAAACGAGAATGCCACGAGTCGTTATCTGATTGATTCATCAATGTCATTATCGTCGTCATTGTAATCATTGCACATTAGCACGATTATCACTGCGTTTTAACGTCTCCCAAAGCCATTTTGAGATTAAACGTGTATATGTGAGATTGAATTTCAAATGATGCAGCAGTAGCAGCAGAGCACAATATGACAATTGAAAATTACCAGCGAGGAGCGAACACGTGAAAATTGGTGTAGCAATGCAGTTTAATAACGTTAATATATATTGAGTGCGAGGAGTGAAGAGGGTTTAAAACTTGTAGCACTGAGAAAATAATTATTAAAGTTTATCCAAATTCAGTATTAAGAACGATTTAAATAATTTTAAGAATTTTGAGACTAAATACTACTCATTCTTCCATTTAATTAGTATTTTTAATGTAAATTTGTCCCTTTTATCATTAGTTTTTTTTTGACAAATGTTCGTCGAATTTCATCGATGAAAAATATTTTTTTCTCAGTGAAATAATCGTTCTCTTAAAACGTGTGCTTGAAGCATGTACAGCGTTTTTTAAAAATCTCGTCGATTGAAGATCGATCTCCTTTTAAAAGGTAAAAATGTTTAATATCGCACAATAATTAATATCAAAGGTAAACTGTAATAACGTCTATCGATTAAAAAAAATCACCGCTGCTATCTTCTGATTTTCCGAAAGAAAAAAACAAACAAATAACACGAGCGATTCCAATAGAATTTTCAATTTTAACGAAACATCGTTTTAACAAACTGCATGGGGGAGGATATTCAAGTCTCGGAAGGATTATCTCTGGAGCTGACTTTCGTTCTCAGCAATAGGGAGCTTCGTTGTATATGTATGCATATCGTGTGTTGTATATACGAATAAACAGAATATAAATACGAAACAAAAAAAAATATTATATATATAAATATAAATATGGATATAAATGTACGTCTATTAGATAGGCATATGATAATTTTTTGCCACACGCAAAAACAAGAAAAGAAAAATGATAACGAGAAAACAAAAAGTAAAGACACTCACACACACACACACACACACACACACACACACAAATGCAGAAATAAAAGTAAATAAGAAAAAAAAGACGATGCGAAAAAATAAAGCGCGATAAAAGTTGATGAAAAAAAAAAATGAAAACAAAAAATAACCAATAGCCTAGTCTACCTAATTTCCAATAATATATCTGTGTCTGTATGCCTGCTTGGATACTTCAAGTGCAACAAGTGGCCACATGTATGTTATTTTAAAAATGACCACGTTCAAACGTTAATTACACGATATCATTGTAAATAAAGGGCTTCGTTTTTTCGACTATATATATAAATATAAATATAATTTCACGTTGAGATTTTTAAACGAACAATAAAGATATGGCATTTCACCGTGATGAGAGAGTAAGAGCGATATAAAGATGGGTACTGTGATCGATTGCAATTAATTTCTTCGGATGCGAGAATAATTTAAGAAGCAATAATTCATGATCGAGCGCGACGGAGAAATGAGAAAATAATAAAAAAAAAAAAAAGAAAAAAATGAATCAATTTTAAAATAAGTAGATGTGACCATCTCGATTGTAGCATTCCCTTTCTTCATGGACAACAACAACAAAAAAAAGCCAATGTGTTTTTCTACTTTGTAATAATTATATACTTCGAGGCGAGATTCTTTTTATTCCGATAATAACTCGGCGCTATTAGCAAGTGATTTGCGAGATAAACTCGATTAATATACGATCGCAAAGATCGTGCATGATAGGGAATAACACAAAAAAGAAGCAAAAAAATTTTAATACCTGAACTGAAAGCATTCACTGCCTGAATTTTTTTACCTAACACATGACACAAACGTTATATATAAAATTGAAACGCGAGACCAAGTCGTTGACACGTTCATTTTGCCCTGATATAGCAATTATTCTTTTACTCGTCTATACACTATATGTTATTACTTTGACATTCTTTCTGTCCGATTTTGCGATTGTGGACATATCCACAATGAAACCTGACACCATAAAATTGTATTTCCATTGGACTATCCAAGAGTTATATATATATACCATAAACGCGCAAGAACAAAATGTTTGTACTTTTTTCTTACCTACTAAGTATTTCCGCAAAATGAAATAATCCTCTTTCGTACCTAAAAGTATAAGAAAACACTTCTAAAAGAAAAATTCAATTATCGTTGTTAAACCTCCCCCTTTTGGGTCCCTCCCCCCGAATGTGAGAGAGGCGTGCGCGAAAAGGAATAGCGGATCGTTATATTAATATAAGTATATATTATATACGTTTTACGTTCGATTATCAACGTTTCTTTCCATTCGCGAATGACTCAGGAAGAGCAAATAGAGCGAGAAAAGCTGCGTGAAACAAAAAAAACGAGAACGAACGAAATAGATGGAGGAGGGGGTGGTTGGGAGTCTGTACGAAACAAATGGGCTCAAACCATATGAAATCGTCAGATCGCGAGACTAGAGAGACAAGAGGAAATTTTTTTGTTTCTTCCGCTTCGGTGACCCTTCCTCCTCTCTCTCCCTCTCCTGTCGTTCATTTTCCACGTGTCAATCAATTTAACGAGAAATGCGCGCAAAGAGAAGAAGATAGAGAAAGAGAGGAAGAAGCAGCAGAAAAAAGAGAGCGTAAATTGACAGAGTGAATGAAAGGCACAGAGTGAATTTGCGCGTATGCGAAAAGTCAGTATATAAGTGACTGCGCGCGAGGATATGAGAAAGTGAATCCGAACATTCGCCGCGTGGAACGATACGATTATTTTGTTCTTTTTTACTTCGATATAAATATAATAGGCGTAATAATAATGATATCCTTGATTTTAATCGATAGTTCATGTTCCTTTATCCGCTCACGTGAGATTATGATATTATTAAGTGGAGATATAAATATATATATGAAAATGGATATATATATATATATGAAAAAAAAATGAACGAACATTACTGTATATGTATATCGCATAAAAAAAAAGAAGATGATGATGATGATGGTGAAGAAAGAAAACTCCTGGACGAAGCAATTATTTTGTACTTGTTTTGTAATCTTAATATACAAATATAAATATAAATATATATATATATATATAATTGTAAATGTACATGCAGATGAATCGACGATTACTATACGTCTTTGAGTTACGTCAAACTGTCTTCTTCTTTTTTTTTCTCCTCTCTGTACACTTTTTTTTTATTAAAAAAATCGCCATTTTTGTCAAAGTTCTTTTTTTCTTAAAAGTTAATTTCGTTTAATTTCAAGGACGATTATCAATCATTATTGCTATTATTTTTGTATAAATGTGTGATCGATAGTATGAATAGTGTAACAATAATTTTGTATGTTTATTGAACCAAAAATAAATAATTATTGATGATGAATCTCATTCTTTGTTCAGCGGCACTGCCGCAGCCTCCATTTCTTGTCTCAATTCAATACTCCTAGATCGCACCTGAAACAAAATTTACACATATCATTTCATAAAGTACGCTTTTTCGAAATACTTCAAAACTACTATAACTTTTTTTAACGTTTTTGTCATTTTATTTCTATTATCTCAAAAAAAAATCCAGAATTTCAAAAAATAATGCTAAAAACGATTAAATTCTTGAATTATTGCACTAGACTATATAAAAAGACTTTACAAACCCGCCTTTAATATTTACAAATTCAAAAATCTATTCACCTAACGAACTAACGTATAAATATTTTTAATTGTGAAAAAAAAACTGCATTTCATCTACTATCCTCAACCCCACTACCAACGATCCAACTCACATTCTTAATCTTGCTAGCCCGCTTTATACTCCTGGGCCCAATAGTGCTCAGCACAACGGGCAGCAGCATCAACCCATGCCAGAGTCCAAATACGATGACGAGAAGGAAAATCTTGAAGAAAGCGCGGAATACATAGGCCGTGGAGAAGGAGAGCAGCGAGAGAGCAAGTAGCGTGGAACCGGCACCGAAAAGGACAGCCGAGCCAATATGTCGCATAGCCTTGAGCGCACGTAAACGTCGATCGGCGCTGCGACTCGCACCCTCGAGCTCGCTCGAATTCAGGAAGGCGTGCGCTACGTGGGCCGCGTAGTCGACGCTAAGACCCACAGCTAATTCTAAACCTGTGGCAAGAAGAAGAAAGTTCAAGAAAATTATGCATATTTAAATGTAATAGTACATAATTTATGTTTAAATTAATTACAAATTTTGTAACTTTATCTTAAGTGTTTGCAAGCGAAGAACAAACAAATATAAATTTGTGTAAAAAATTTTTTAACAAACTGAGAGACTAAAACATAAATTACGGTTCTTTCGGACCAGGTATGTTAAGTACTATTTCTTTTAGAAATTTTTACTCTGTTTTTCAAAATAGAATTGATATATTAACGTGCCAGGAATACGTTAGATATCATTATAAATGTTGATCAATTTTTTATGCAGCAAAAAGAAAAAGTTGAGTATGCATTTACGTCACTCTTTCTCTCATAAAATTAACTTACACATCATTTAAAAGACAGTTATTCTATAAAAACAGTTTAAAAAGCATGCCAAAAAAACTGACGCTACTAGTCATTTCACTTTTTTTGTGATAATTTATCTCTGTAGTTGAATCATTCTAATCTACGCTTTCCAGTTATTACGTTGATAGTCATTCATGAGTCATAAATTCATGCGTCGTTAAAACACAATGAAATTTTTCAATAATTTTATTCTCGCCTTTAATTATGAATAGTCATATTGTTGCTCCTTAAAAATTAAAAAATTAAAAAAAAAAGACCTACCTATACAAGAGGCAATATCAATGGTAAGTCCCCAGTAGTACATAAATCCACAAACGTCCAAAAGCGTGAGCAAAACGCAGAGTAATATCCAGACGCAAGTTTGCGGTTCGGCAATTAAAAACATCGTCATGCCCATGACGCAGATCAGGGCCAAAATGAGATTCCTGACGACTTCTTGAGAAATGACCTTATCGGTAACCCACGTAGCGAACATTTCACACCAAACGGTCGCGAAGCCATCGAGGCCTGCCTCTGCAACCGTTTGTTTCGCCCCGTCCATACCCGGTATCCATTCGTAAGGAGATGCGAATTTTCTAAACACAAAGTCGATGCTGGTTATCGTCAGCGGGGGCGTCATCACGCCACAGCTGGCGTTGCCTGCGAATCGGAAATTGCGCTGGTATTTGCCACCAACGCGGCTGAAGAGGAATTTCGAAAGGTAAGTGCGGAATTGCTCGTCGGTGAGTGTTTTGTTCTCTGCGTCTGTAATAATGTTGTTTATTTATTGTTTAATACAAACGTTAAAATGGCAGTTATAACGTTTGTATATTTACCTATATCATAATTGGCATCGACGAAGTGAACAAAATCTACGGGCCAATTCTTCACACTTTCCGCGTACGAAGCAGCCTCCATGGTCCGGCTAAGGTTTAGAATTTTTGGGAAACTCTGTACAATGTCCATGTCGCTCATGAACACAGTGGCGTCGAATCCCACCTTCGGGAATCCTTCCTCCTTCACCACGATAAACTTGCTAAGGTAACAGTCCTGTGGCAAGAACCAAACGGGATCGAACCATTGCTCAAGCTGACTGGTACCAAAACCGGCAAGTACCGCGAATACTGTGGTAATGATCAGAACAATGAGTTTGCCTGGGATCGTGAGAATTACTTTCGTATATAATTTATCTATCAGCCTCCAGGAGATTGTCTGAGAAGCGTCGATTGCTGATGGCACGAATTCTTCATGCTTTATGCACGGACAGACGCCGTTGCGTCTGTTCTCCACGCGTTGACAATCGAGCGTGAAGAAGGCGACGAAAAACGTCACCTGCAGAATAAACGTTACTAAAACACCGACGGCGGCGTATATACAAAATGAGTGCAGGGACGGCAATATCTGGAATTTTAATGATATTCGAGTTTAGTTGAGTGCGCTTTGAAATTACGTTTAATCAATAAAAAAATGACTATATTATATACTTACTGTTGAGGCACCAATAACAAATGCGACAACATCTGTAAGTGAGGTGACGGAAATCGCGGCTCCAGCATGGCTTAAGGCTAAAGCTACTCTTTCGGGCAGCGGTCTTTTTCGATTTTTCTCGTGCGACGATATTTCTTCCCACGAGGCCATCATGACAAAAGTGTCATCGACACCTAGACCCATTAGCATGAATGGCAGTGACGTGTGAACTGGGCCGTATGGGATTCCGATAATTGAGCATAATCCTATGGCAACGGCGAAAGCACCTCCTATGCAGAATAAAGCTACACTGGTCAGCCAAAACTGTAAATAAAATATGGGAAAATTAATTTTAAAACGTTTCTTCGAATAGTGATGAATGATTCACGAGTTATGTGATTTGCTGTGTGTTGGACTTACACGCCATTCAACCCAGTTAAACTTAGAAAGTATCACCTGTACATACACTGACATTAATATAACACCAGCAATAAGTTTTTCAACGTCATGAAAAATACTATCTCGACTTATATCGCCGAAGCTTCTACCAGCTTCATAATAAACCGAGTAGCTTTGATTAGTTCTCTTTCTTAAACGTGTTAAATCTCTGGAGACTTCGTCAAGCTCTAGAAGAAACACTTCTTCCCAATCGTGAATTTCTTTCGTCGACTGTGCAAAAGTAAAAATTGCTTATTAGAATAAAAATGTAAAACGTAAGATTACGGAATGTAAAACCTCATTTTTCATGGGTTTTCAACAAGGAAATTCAAATCTGTAAAAAGAAATACATTACTTCATTAATTAAAGTAGTTTTCTTTTGATTGCAGAATAAAATCATTATGAATCCAAAAGACAATTTGTAATCTTACCTTACCCAATCTGCTGTACCTGCATCATTACCCATTTCATCAAAGTTAACAACAGTAAAATTTATATAAACTGTCCATTGCGTTTTAACAAATTTAGCTTTAACAATTCTTCCTCTCTCATCTCTTGTAATACCTCCTAGTAATTCACTAAAATTCATTGGATGGCCCAATGTTGGGCTATTAGTTGTAGAATGTAATTTCTTTATAATTTGTTCTTTTGTTTGTGACTTAATTAAAGTTGAATTAAACTCCCAAATGTCCATAATACTGAATAATAAGCAACCTTTTGGAAGGCTGTTTAGTATACCACAATACAATTCCGTTGGCAAGTGTACTCCTGCATCATACCCTGTTTTATTGGTCATAGAAAGATCTTTATCAAAAAAATCATCATTCATTTGTCGTTTATTACGTTCAGGTCCAGTGATACCTGAGATAATAGGAACTCTGTAATTAAAAATAAATTTTTACAAACCAGTACACAATAGACTATCATTTGGGATAAAATAAAAATCATACTTAAAACAAATATCTGTCCAAGAAATCTTTGGTGTGCTATTAGTTTGTGCATTCATTATCGTCTTTGTTATTTCATTTAATTGAAAAAGAGCTTGCGGCTCAAGTACATCATCCGCAGCAAATATTATACTTTCTATTCTCTGCCCTTCTTTGAAAGTTGACGTCAACCATTCTGTGTCTCGAACAAAATCTGAATCTGGTGGTACCCATAATTTCAAAGGATTTTTTTCCTGTCTGAATCTCAGTAAACCGGCAAGACACACAATCACAAGTACTGAACAGCATACCATCCATGTCTTTGGTCGTCGAGCAATTTGTAGTCCAAGACTAGAGAAAGTTAATAGAAGGGTTATTAATAATTGCAGGCATGATAATCAGCTTTAATAGCTTAAGTGTTGCAACTTACTTATAAAAGAACCGTTCAACCAGATGAGATATAAATTGTGGAATGCGATACAACGTCTCTAGTGGAGACCACTTATCAGTTTTTTCCGCAATTTCCATGGAATTAATGTAAGTGAAATATTTTCTTCTGAAACGTAATATACGTTCCTAAAAAGTTAGTTAAAATAATTATTAAATTTTATCACGACACAATAACACACTAATAAAAGCTTGAGTCAATTTCTTTTTAAAATCATTACACACAAATGAACAACAAAAAACTATATTCTTGAAAAAAAAAAAGAAAAAGAAAAAAAAAGAATTGACACAACAATTAAACAAAAACATATTAGCACTTTATTATAATTAACCTTCGTTTGAACGGTCAGTAGTTGTGTGCATGAGTCGCGTGCGTTATGGCATAGTTATGATCATTTTATGAGCAACGCATAAATGACAAAAGGGTCAATCGACTTTTCAATCTTCAAAAGTTGATAAGATAATTGCTGAGCGCCGTCGGCTCTACGACGAGAGCATCTGCACCCGGCGCGGTCACAAATATTGATCTCATTTTCGCAGACGTGTAATTATTATTACAAGTGCACTGCGTTTTGACGATGACACCACACCACAAAAGATAACAACAACAACGACCGCGATGACAACGATTCTCAAAAACCACAATTACTGCAGACAAAGAGAGAGCTGAGAGCGAGCGACTCTCTATATATACATATATATAAATCCCGCGAACCGCCACTAATGACACTTCGGAGCACACATGCTGTTACTGCGCGAGACAACAACAGATAGCAATTGACTCAAGTGGCCCGTATACATGCAATCGGTGTCCCGCACACTACACGATATATAAGACAAACACAGAGCAGCAACTGAATGCTCGTGCCTTTTCTCTCTATATATATAATTATCTATATACAGAAGAAGAAATGTGCTTTTTCGGTAAAACCGTGCGAGCTCCGGCTGCTCGTCTCATACTGACGGTACGCCAACAAATCGTATATAAGAAAGAGTCAGACTGGTCGGCGATGCAAGTGTATTAGTATATAAGATACCAAGGTTGCCCGGTGCAAGCGCCGGCAAATGACAGGTCAAGCCCGCGTGCGTATGTAAGTTAAATAAACGCGCACGCGCCAAAAGCCGCGACTTTTTAAATCACCAATTCTGTGTATACGTGCGCCCTCCCGAATCGAGGCTTTTTCTATACTATACTAGGTCAGCTGCAACAGCAACGACCTTGCGCGTGTGTGTTTTGTTTTGTATATGTTATTTGCTTCTGTTGTTGCGTTGCCATCGCCGGCCGCCCCGTATATTACTTACTGCGCATGCAGATGCAACATGCGGTGGTTTGGCCCTGTATACGAGGTGATTGAGTAGGGTTCTGTTTTATCGGCGAAGGTGTGTTAAGAAACCGCGGGAGATTTGAATTTAAGCGGAGGATTGTTATATGTATAGGATTACCTTGGTGTTGGTGATAAGTTCTCTGATGAGAGTGTTATCTGATGTCCTTCGATGAGTAATGTGTGTATATATTATGTGCAAGGTCGCACTTTCACGATGACGTTGACCGGGTAAGTATTGGCAAATTAGTGACGATCGTGGTCATGATTATAAGATATAGCGAATCGGCTATAATGTTACTTTAATACTTGCGATGAAGTGTGCGAGAACAAGAGATGAATTAAATACAATTATTGATTCTTATCTTCGATTCAACTGGTATGCATTATCCGCTCACGTTAAAAATAACACTTAAACAACTGTGATTATTAAACTTGACGGATAGTAATAATCGCTGTGAGAATGATGAACGATTGGACATCTTGATTTTTCGTTTTTTTTCTTTAATCGTAAAAATACGGAAGAAAAAAAACAGTAAGTACGAGTGAAAATTACATCACTTATATATGCGAGATTTTAATGCTAACGACTGATGTCTAATCGGAAAGATTTGTATATCGGATCGGCCATCGAATATGGTCAGCACGCTTGCGAGGACAGTCAGAAACTGGCGGAAGTTCATATATACGTAAAAAGGTGGGAGAGACAGACGCGCGCGCGCGTGTGCGATTCTGAATAAGAGGATTAGATAAGCAGTTGAAACGTGTAATCTCTCAAGCACGTACTTATGCGTGCTTATATTTTTGTTTCGCTTTTTTGTCCCTCTTTCGTATCAACGTCGAATAATAAAACCCGCATCGACGTTATACATATATTGCGTGCGGGTTGGTATATAAGTAAAGTCCGTGATGTAGCATATTTTATATATAATCGAACTTTACGTTTTCAGTAAAAAGAACAAACACGTGTGTATATATAAGGTATATGAGAGAGGCGTTATTATATTTCTGTGGCTCCGAGGCATAACGACATAAGTCCACTTTTGGAGTTTCTGCGAAAAATGGGTTTCAATGTTCAAACTTATTCGTATAAGATTAGAATAAATGAGATAGGCCGCGATACTCTACTAATCAATTAACACATTTAAAACAAATATTTACACGGTGGTATGACCAGGTTGTGCATTTTCTCCTTCGTGAAAA
>JAWWEQ010000010.1:35172752-35248564 GCA_035583055.1 Torymus tubicola | reverse complement strand
CTAGTTATTGTATATATTTAATATAAAATAATTTTTATATTCAATTTGGTTGGATAAAATAAATCACTGCTGGACTTGTGTTGTTATGCCGCGCACTAAATTTGAAAAATGGACTTGTTTTGCGTATATCGTAGTTTTAGGGCAATATTTTAGCTACTACTGACAGTTTTAAATGAAAAAGACCCATTTGAAGATACAATTAAATTCAAGGTTTTCCCGATTTAAAAAAAAAATGGACTTATGTCGTTATGTTTTGAAGCCACATATATATAGCACGTGCAAGAAACATTAATTTCAATAATTCGCGAAGGTGAAAACACTGTTCCGATCGTCACGTCAATGCGGTTTTCGGTGTGTTATTATCGTACTGCTTATAGCACGTATAATGTTAATTGAAAATTGAAATATGTATATGTATATTTTAATGCGGTTTTCTTCAGCGTTTTCGGCTAGGTTTTTTTTTCTTTTCAATGTCGCGAATGCACGAGACACTGACTTGCACAATAATGCGAGCGATAGTATATATACATAAAGAGTCTTTACATGTAAAAGAGACCGGAAGATGTACATAATAATAAAGTACGCGTGGCGTATGTATGAAAGGCGCACGTTTTTCTTTCGCGTGCGTGCACCTCTTGTGTGTAAGTATGTGCAGGTAGAAGTACTGAAGCGTTATATAGCCCTGACCTTGACCCAAAAGCCTCGGCTTTATAAAGCAATGAAAGGATCAAGTACACTGCACTCTATGATTAATTATGGAATTATCGATGTTAACGCTGAGGGTAGGCGGAACGAGGAAAAAAATAATAAGAACGCAGTCGCGAAGTGTATATAGAGACGTTTGTTTTAAAAATAGAGTCGCATATATATTTTTTTTCGGTTTTTCGTTTTTTTTTACAATTACATAACAATCGTTATAAAGTAAATACAATGGTAAACGTATATTTATATATATAGATATATGAGAAAAATACTGTTATCATTTTCACTTATATGTTTTTGTTTTCCCTTTCGACGTATAAAAATCTACACATAATATATAATGTATACTTTTGCGAATTCTATATAAAATTCATGGAATGACGGTAAATGTTACACTGCCTGAGTATATTTCTTAAATTTACAAAATTAATTCAAATTAAATCACAATTCGCACGCAAGTATTCGCACTTTCGCTGAGTTACTGTGCCGTGCAGTTTACGCTTATCTATATATGGCTGAAACGGATGTGCATCCTGTCGCATTCGTATGCGCAGAACTGATCTACATTACACGGCGACGACACGAGTTTTTGTCGAAAACTCACGTAAATTTTCCACGAACGCGATTCCGAACTCGCATCAATATTAATACCTGATTATACAATTGAGTTTTCAGCTGCGTTTTATTCAACTACGTTTTCGTTGTGTGTTAAAGATACATCGCGTGAAAAAAAGTCAAAATATTCTTGATACTTCTGTATAAAACGTTACGTATGAACCGGAGACTTTAGAATATCTAGCTATAAATCTATATTGTTACAAAAAAATTATTACTCTTAATTTAAAAAGTGGTATTGCGCGATATCTCGCCCACCTTTTTACCCATTATCAAATACGTAATCGAAAAAGGAGCACTTTCATCCGTAAAACTCCGAGATATCAAAGCGCTTTCTGAACACGGTGTCTTTAAGATATGCCCCAATCGCCGCGTCGTCCAGCATTTCCTCAATAATTTTTCTAAAGCCCAGTTGACTGGCCAACACGTACTTGCACTCATTATCGTTGACGCTAGCTACGAGAGTCTGCATGTTCTCAGTCATGGACTTGCTTATGGTTTTCTCAAGTTTGTATCTCTTGGCACAATCAATGGCTACGGTAGTAGTGAGACGTTTCGACGTGACGAAATCCTTGAGGTACTTCGATTCACCGTTTAGCAGACAGTGCGTATATATGGCGCTCGCCCAGTCGACGTGATGGTCATAGGCGCGTGCGACTACCAATGCCTGTGAGAAGTTGAGATGTCGACAGATCGCCTTGTTGATTTCCTCGTTGCTAAGGTTCAAGATGCACGGGAATTGCTGGGCTTGCGTGGCGGAATTCAACAAGGATATTTGCAGAGCAACCAGCTGTGCTTGGTGGGAACATCTATTTGCTAGATTCAACTTATTGTCCTGAAAGATTAAATGTTTGGTAAGATAAAATAGATTATCTTACGTGCGCAAATGCATAGTATATGTTTATAAAATTTTACCTGCAAAAAATATTGAGTGGCATGTGTAAAGTTCGCTATTGCTAATTGTAGCCTTTTCTCGGTTGATTCGTTCCTTGTAAATTTTATCTCTACGCTCGGATTGTACACTGTTCGGCCACACTCCTTTTTAGCATCATTAACCAAATCGTGTATAACTTCCTTCGCTTCGCTTTCCCACATCAACGCGATTTCGTAATAAAGCCGGAAATGTAGGGCTACGATATTGAATAAATCTTTGTTTTCAGGACAATGTCGTTTGAGAAAATCCAAAAGAGCCATTCTTAATCCCGGAACCTATTGATAACATTTTAATAGTTCTTTTATTAAGATTTGAAATTTCGGAGGTACGGTAAATTATCGTTATCACTCACTTTATCTAACCCTCTGCCGAGTAGAAATTCAAACTGATCGTTTTCCGTAAGTATTTGAAAAATATAATTCATTTCTGTAAAACGACCGACGCCAGTGACTAGACGGACCAATAAACTCCAGTGCTTCAAATTTTGAAGAGAATTAGCAAGTTGTTGACATTTTCTGAGGACTGAGGCGATGCCCTCCATATTACACGAAGCAGTAAAACAGTCATGGGAGCGGATTAAAAGTTCAACAATGATTTTCAACGTAACAACTGAAAAAGAAAAAAAGAATAAAATTTTAAAAAAGATTCGAAGTAACGTTTATGTTATAGATAGTTTTTCAATATTTACGGTTTCTTTTTTCTCCATACGAGTGTCCGAGTAATTTATTCGCCATATCTAAGAGTTTTAAGCCTAATAGAGAGGAGTCTTTACAAAGTTCTATCACAGATTGCAAATTCATATTATAATTCCAACCAGATACCGGCTCATTCAATTCGTCTGAAAACAAAATTATGATTATAAATAACGAAATAAGTATATGTTGAATAGTTAAATTCAAAAAGTCAAATCACCTTCAATTACTTGAGTAATATGCGCAACAATTTCTTCCGCAAGAAAATGAGCTATTCTTTGATTTTCTATCTGATAAGTTGTAATGATATCTCGAGCGATCTCGAGTTTTCTGTCGCATGGGCTGCTTACGATTTCTTGAAGGAACTGCATGGGGTTATTTAACGTCAAGAGAACCTGATAACTTTTTCCCAATTGAACGGCCAACCGGTAACACAAAAGTAATCTTATCCCAATGTCAATTCCGTGACTTAAAGTTTCTATTAAACTAGTTAACAGTGCCAAGCAATCGCATTGTTCTTGTTGTTCTAGGATAAAGGTCACATTTTCTGCATTGGTGACATTATTCAACGTGAGAGATGGAGATGACAGATTAACTAGAAACATATAAATAAAATATTAGACTATCGTTGAGTGTAATTTTTAAATGGATACTGTAAAATAAGAAATTCATTCATACGCGAAGCTGCTGATGGTAATCGTTGCAGTCCAAGGCCCCGTAAGGTATTATTTCTGTGTCTAGGCTTGTCAAACTCGGTGAGTAAAGATTTCTGTTGTATGGTCAATTGATAAGGCGAAATTTCACCTTCAGCTAGACTCAAACATAACATCAGTACTTGCAGCTCCTATAAAAATATCACATTTAGTACACTCATGCGAGAATAAAACATAATATCTTTTAAAAGGCACTTACCCTATTTCTTTCATTAAAAATGGCACTAATTCGAAGCGCTGTATCCAATTTTCCTGCATCCAATAAACGTCCAATCAAAACTTCAACGGCTGCTTTCTCATCAGGTTCAGTGAGCGTACAATTCACCTGTAGTCCACTGACACTAGATAACAGCTCAGTTTTCAATTTTTTAAAAACCGTGTTTTGAGATTTGATTTCAATGTTTTCAGGACCTGCTAGAATACAGGATTTCCACATAGCCATTTCGACTGTGTCGCACGTTTGACGGTCGGTTGAATTTTGTTCGAGGATTTCTAAAGCTAGCTTTAGAATTTCGTACCTAAAATATTTTATTATTATTGATGAGCATTATTTACTCGAAATTAGTATCTGTCAAATGATAAATATGTATACCTTTCTTTATAAGACTTTACTTTTTCTGCATGCTCAACGAAAAATTCTGCAGCTTTTTCATAACAAACATCGTACTTCTTAAAGTCTGTGAAACAGCGAGTCCAGAAGCGAGAATCCACTACTCCGTCCTTATCGGCATTTTGTTTGAATTCGCTGCGATACTATAACACATTTAAACAATTATTATATAGTAATAAGAACATATTATTAGAATTTAAAAAGTATTAGTTTTCGAAATAAGCTTACTTGTGCAAGTATGACTTTTGAAGCTTTCAAGTTGGCAACTTTTGAGAGTCGCAACGCCTTATCGTAATCTTCCAGGCCGACCAATTCGTTGACGCATTTCTCGATCTCTGCTTCAGATTCGTGTATTTTTACGGTCGTGTCAAAGCAGAAAAAGTTCAAACTAACTGTTGTCTCAGAAAGTATTTTTGTGTATTCCAACAACGAATCAAAGTCCGGTGCATCAACTAATTACCAGATAAGTGTTATAAATCAAGAACTATATATGTAAACATAATAATTTTTTATTATTTTAAGAAAGCAGTTTACCTATTAATTTCTTGTGAAACTCAGACTTTATTAAGATATTGAGTAATTCTATTTGTGCGCGTGTACTCTGCAACGCATTTCCGAGAGCAACGATAATGCATTTCACAACTACCATGTGGATCCAGTAAACATTTTCCAAGTAAGTCGCATCACTGCACTCCCAATTAATCAGTTTCTGAAATATTTTATCGATATTCATTAAGTATAATTATAACATTTATTGTTTTGAATTTTTTCAATTTTTTTTTTAAAGAAATCTTTGTGTGTTTATTTATTAATATTTATACTTACGTTACATTTATAATTTGTACAATTAGTTATAAAATTATCTAAATGTTGCTCGGGATCTTTGAAATTTCCATAATTAATGCATTCAGATAAAAACTCAAAAATAATCTTCAAAGGGTTTTCCTAAAAATGTGAGGAATGATTAATAATTAATGTTAAAATATTTCGGAAAAAATATTTTTGATAAAAGATAAATTATTACGGGCATGAATATTTGTAATCCTCTACAAAGTGTGTTGATGAATCCGTATGATATCATGTTATAAAATAGATCCAAGACCGTACTGGCCGTCCAAATTTGACTTTCCAAACATTCCTCGTAATTCTTTGCGAAATTGGCATTTTCGGCTGATATAACCAGCCAAGAATAGCAGTAAGATGAAATCGAGGAAGGCTATTATGTAGAATCAGAGAAAAATAAACGAACATTTGTTATTGTTCATTATTCGTAAGTTGAAATAAGCTAAAGTTGTTTACCTCGTAACAAGTGGCCAAAACAGTGAGGATCGGAGATTTGAAGGTTCGTGAAGCATTGAGTAAATTACCAGGCGGATCTTGGCTTTGATGACATTTTAAAATAATCAGCCACAAATCATCGACGAATGTTGAAACGTTCAAAACCGCATTTAGACTTATAATGTTATTGTTGGGCTTCGTAAACGAATTAATTTCATTGGAAAATTGTGGTAGAGTAGATTCAGAGATATCCTGAAATGTTTTGCTTAAAAGTAGTAAGTACTTACTAAAATTTAAAAAAAAAAGTATGTATATTCATACTAACATGCTTAGCTCCATTTTCAATGCCCAGTGCTTGACGAGAATCTTTTTCCTTAGTTTTTTCATCTTTCATGAATTTTTCATTTTCAGTAGATAAATTTTGTCGTAATAATTCGGCGTTGTTTAGCGACAGTAATAAATGCTCTTTCAGACTGGCACTATCAAAATGCTGTACACATTCTATAATCTGTTAACAAAAACAAAATGTTTATCATGAAAAGTAACGAATCTATTAAGTAGCTCATTCAGAAGAAAAAATGATATGTATTACCTGGCTAATTGGGTATGCAAAAATGTGACCAACTAATATAAATTCGAACCAAGCGTCATGCGACGCCAAATACTTAAGTAGAGACATAGGCAAAAGAGCATTATGTGTTCTAGCGAATTTTACTATAACATCCCAGGTACATAGACATTGGATAAATTCCTCGTTGTCATCAAATATTTTAACGTTCAAGCGAGAGTGAAAACTACGTTCTAAATAATTTAATACCGATTTTAGTTCCTGATGATTATTGTAAATAATGGATTCGAGCGAGTTCTCTGAAAACAGAAACGTAAAAAATGTCTTTAAAAAAATTTTGAGAAGTTAAGAATAAATAATCCAATCAATTAATGCGAAAATACATACCAATAGAAATGTTTAGTTCTTTTTTGACAAACTGAGCAGCTGTAATATGAAGTCTTAAATTGTCAGAATTAATTCCGAGAATTTCCAAAAACGATATGCAGCCACTAATTACGTCTAATTCTTTCGAGTGACGCAATGCAAAAACATGCGCAGACAGAGCCGCTTGGGCTTTCCTGGAATTGAGAATTGTAACTTTAGTAATCAATTGTTATGACTGCATTTTTAAATAGTGGATTATTCTTAATCAAACTTACGTTTTTGGTGATATTCCACCAGCTAATTTTTCTTGTTGGGTTTGGAGAATGTATACGGCCATATTAGGACGTGCTTCTCTTAGGTAATTAAGGTAGCTTAGTTTTTCTTTGTGACCAAATTTTTTTACTAGATTTTCATCAAAAAAATCTGGCATTGCTTCGTTTCTCGTTCTCCATTTATAGAATAATGTAGAATTAAATTTTTTATAACCATCTAAAAGTTGATACATCGTTGCATTATTGTTTGATGAATTTGGCTCCAATTCGTTTTTTAAGTCCACTAAATGGAATATCACAGAATCAAGTACATCCTTTGGCAGTGTCAATGTTTTCAATTGTAAACCTTCATTACTATTAAATAATTCTTTTAATGTTACTTCATTGTTCATTTCTTTAGACTTTGCATAATGCAAAAATATTAATGTAAATGAAATAATTGGATTTTGTTTTAAAAATTGAAAAATGTCATTAGACAAATATTTAATTGTTTCAATTATTCCTACTTCTAAAAAGTCTTTAAAATCAGTTGTAGTATTGCACATATCTTTTAGGGACTCAAAAAGCTCTCTATTCTTCATATCTATCTTTTGAGATTCATTATCTTCAAAGTAGTTTCTTGAAAGTCCAACAACATTTAGTTTTGAGAAGAAATGCTTTTTGTCAATGTTGCAGAGTGGGTTAGCAAGAACCTTTTGAAAGTCAGAAATTGGAATACATTCTCCAAACATTCTGGATAAAATTAGTTTGATATTATTTCGCTCTTTGGCAACAAATATTCCATATCTGTAAAAGAAAGCATTATAGATATAAAGTGGTAATCATGAGACAAAATCATAATGTATAAATTGTAAGTGTTATATTTACCTGCTGAGATAATTAAGAATCAAATTATTTATAGGAAGTGTTGCATTTGATGATTCTATAGAAGCTATCATTTCTTCAGTTATTTTTAAATTAGTAAATAATAATTGAATGTCACTTCTATGCTCACTGTTATTATCTACTACATTTTCTGTACTGTTAAAATTGAGATCAATCCATAGCTTTAACAATTCAATTTTATTGTTTGCAAATAAAAAACTCCAAACTACATCATTCTTCAAATAAGCAACAATATTTGGTTCATAATGATAAAAATAGAGCTCTGTATAAAGAGCATCTTTAATACTTTGCGGTAAATTTATTATCTCTTCAAGGCACTTATGTGAGATCAAATCATGTTGAAGGCTAAAAAAAATTTTGATGATAAGCTTTAATTACAGTCAGTGAACAGTAATTTTAAATGATAAATACATTTTTTAAAGAGTAGTAAAACTTACTTAAATTTCTCTTCGTACTTGGTAATTAAATTGACGATGTTCCAAGCTTCCTTCTCATCATTGTTAAATGTTGATTCTACATGTCGAGCTAAATAATCTCTTAATGCTGGTTCTTTACATTTCAAACAAATTGCTCGAATATAGTCTATAGGAGTTCTACCCTATAATTTAAATAATTGATTTTAAAAAACTTTATAAAAGATATATTTTTATAGATCAATTATAAAAATCTATACTTACAACATTCTTCAAAATATGAGATGCTCTGTGAACTTGTTTCTTTTTTAAGAGCTCATTAACCCAAACTTCAACTTCACTAGAAAAGAAAGCTCTAGCCTCTTGGATGGAACAATGTCTCCGATGCTCCAGATATTTGTAAGCCAATTCTATGTGTGTTCCTTTGGCAGATGCCTCTCGGACAATCTCTCTATCTCCAAGTCCGTTCCATCCTGACCAGACACCTGCCAACTCTCCAGTTAAGCATTCAACGGGTATTCCACCTACAGTCGCTGAGTTTGCCATGTTTGAGGAATCTCATCGAACTCTCCAGTCCCATTGACTTGCTTGACTTTGTATGCTACTGTCGTCTCTGAGCCACACACTACGAGTCACTCTCAAACAATCTCTTTTAGATAGCTACAGGCGATGAGTCAATGCACTATTCTCCTCAGTATATTGCTATGACCCACTTATAGTAACAAAAACAGGCACATCTATATACATTTCTCGACAATTGAAGCTGAAACCACGTCGTAAACAATCGTAACTATACACTGTGTATATAAACAAAGTTCGGATATAAGCCGAAAAGGTATGAAAAAAATGAAGAACTAATGACGTGATTGTGGCTAATTACAAGTATCGTCGAGACTGGACGGTTCTCAGTTCCGGATAAGATAAGCCCAGATAACGGCACTCTGGATTCGTTTGCACTGTCATATCGTTACAAATGCATCTCTTGTCATTCTCTCTTTACGCTATTATAACACTGTTTTTCGTTTACACAAAAAAAAAATGACTGACATCCGACCCTCGTGCGCTAATCAGCTGATTTTCATCTTATCAGATAATCCCGTAGATAAACAGATGATCGCAAGCGTATTCCCGCGCGCATATTAAACTGCGCGACGCGACGATGGAACGAAAAACTGCTGCAGAATTGAGGAAATAAAAAGTTAAAAGCGAAAAGTTGCGGAGAAAAGCTCATGCGCGGCCAATCAAAACATTTGCTGAAAATATGGGAGGACAGCAGACGATAAGAATTACGCGATAGGATTGTAATGTAATGCGTATATGTATATATGAGTAAGGTATTAAAAATACTCTTTGTTCCAACCAGAAATTCGGAAGTCGAAATCAAAATATGATTTTGTAGAATATTTACATAACAAAATAAATATGTACGACAAAAGTAAATATTTATATTGATTGGGCATTTAAGAAATGGACGCGATAACAGCTGAGGTTGTGGAACCGCGATTATTTATTTTTATTAATACTTCCATTGTTTACTTTATAGTTATTTGTATTTAAAAAAACCCTCTATTTTAAAGATAATAAATCAACCACTCATTTCAACATCAATTTTAAAAAACACGAAATATCGCACCTGCACCGCGTTCCAACCCGAATCGATCAACCCCGCATTTTCCCGTGCGGCAACAAATCGAAATCAATAATTCCAAACAACTGTTATATATATAGCCTTGATTTTCGCAAACTGCTCATATATATATATACACTCTCGTATATTATGCTCTTTGAGTCTGACCTAAAAATCACTGTCATTATACTGTCACGTGCATGATGCGTATATCACACATCAACCGCGCACACGTTCCACAAAGTCCATCCAAACTATCGACATTCAACAAACCCTCCTCCCCCCCTCCTATCGCATATATATACATATCCGTTTTTGCAAAACACACATCGCACCTTTATATATACCTACATACATCATCCGCTCCGAAAAATCTCTCTCTCGCAAATCCAGCTCCAAGCGCACGCGCGCATGTGTTTCCGCTCGCTCGCTCGCGCAACTCTCTCTCTTGCTTTTTTTTCTTTTTTCGCGCACACCCACACTATATAATACGTATATACGTATATAACAACACCTACGCGTGCGCGTGCTTGCTTGCTTACGATGATATGTCTCTCGCGAATGGAAATTCGCGCAGTAGTGTCTGTGTGTGTGCGAGAGAGAGAGAGAGAGAAAGAGTGATGTGTGCCGTGATGTGCTACTGTTCTGCCTTAGTAGCGCACCGCTGCTCGCTCGGCCTACATAACATGTCACCTGTAAACAACAAGCACCGAAAATAAAAAGTGTCCGGCCGCGTGCTCGCGTCGTCGTCGAACTTATAGTGTCTTGTTATCTACTTAATATATATATACATATATATATATATATATCAGAAAGGGTGGTATATTAGTATACCAAAAAAAAGTAGCCGTAATGAGGGAAGACGAGGCGGCGTTGACGAGGAAGCGCCGCGCTGCCGTCACCATCACCGCCGTTGTCAAGGACGTCACCGCCGCAGGGTCGACGCTCCTCCGCACCTACTACAGCAGCAGCAACGTAATCGCACGTGGTGGACTGCCCCGGGCGGCTAGTCGTCGCTGAGCCATATATATATATACGTATATATATATATATATATATATACGCGACGATTTGTATAGTTGTAAACTTATATATATATTATATACATTGTTGTTATATATATATACGCGAATTTATTTCGCGGTGAGGAGAGCCAGAGAGACAGACTTTCTCTTCGGGGTGGTATGAGCAAGGAGGAAGATCATCGCGACGACGACGCGCGGGGCACGAGTCGAACAACACGATGACGGACGTCATACTCGATCGAGGCACTACTGCCTACCTGGTGAGTATAAGAGAGAAGGAGCTAGATAATGAGAGACAGAGCTTTTTTTGGAATTGTTGGTGCGAATGTATATATTATAAGCTTCGACGATGGATTGGAATATATGTATATAGGTGCTTATACAGCTGCGCTTTCTCTCTCTCTCTCTCTCTCGCGCGCGCGGTTTTAATTGATCAATACGAATTTAATGGCAATTGTATATGTATGTGTATATATGTACGTGTGTGCGGGTGAGAGCAAGAGAAAGAGCGAGATAGAAAGACAGTATAGCTCCTTGGAATTGCAATTGCGGCGTTGTTTGGGATCAAGATTGGAGTAGATTGGCAACTGATTGTTACTTGTTATTCAATTATTTTTTTTAATATTTTTCGTAACTATATACGTTGTTGAGAAATTTTTCTCGATATTATTATGAATATATAATTGATTATGTTTATTTCGAAATTGTTTTAAAGCTCAATTGTGCTATAATTATTTTTTAGTATTAAATGGTTTGTAAGTTTGTTTGTAACTACAACAATAACATAAATAAATAATCGACGTTTGTTTGTTTCAGGATTCTGAATGTAAAAATGATATTCCTGTTGTATCACAGCCAACAACAAGAGGGGGTCTCAGAGTTTACAAAATTGTTGTTCTTGGTGAAGGAGGTGTTGGCAAGTCAGGTAATCTTTAATCTTATAATTTTTTTTTGAAAATATGATTGTTACTAAGTAGTATTTCAAATTTTACAGCTGTTACTTTACAATTTGTAAGTCACAGTTTTTTAAATGACCATGATCCAACTATTGGTGAGTTTTTATTAAAAGTTAATAAAAATGTACATCAACAATTCATAGAGTTCACAAGATTATAATGTATGATATCACTTTATAGAGGATTCATATCAACAGCAAGCAGTTATAGATGGTGAAGCTGCTTTGCTGGATATTTTAGACACAGCAGGCCAGGTGAGAAAAAAAACTTTTTACTTCATAAAATCAGAAATAGAGGATAAATATAAGAATATATTAAAATATATATTTGATATCATTGCTAGGTGGAATTCACAGCAATGAGAGATCAATACATGCGGTGTGGAGAAGGTTTTATGATATGCTATTCTGTAACTGATCGACATAGTTTTCAAGAAGTTCTTGAATATCGTAAATTGATATCTCGAGTTCGCGCCAATGAAGACATTCCTCTTGTACTTGTTGGAAACAAATTTGATTTGCAGCATCAACGTGAGGTAGATAATAAAATTTAATTTCAGTATGATTATATTTTTAATATTATTGCAATTAATTAGGTTTTTTAATTGTTGAGTCAATTGTTTTAATTTAAATTTTTTTTACAGGTAACTACAGATGAAGGAAAAGCTTTGGCTACACAGCTGGGTTGTCCTTTTTATGAAACATCTGCAGCTCTTCGTCAGTTTATTGATGATGCATTCTACTCTTTAGTTAGACAAATACGAATGAAAGAAAGATCTCGAACTGCTCCACGAAAACACAGTCGGTGGTGGAGATTGCGTTCAATCTTTGCATTCATTTTTAGAAGAAAACGTCAACCAAATCCTCATTACTCCCCCTAAGATTAACGGATAATAGTAAAAGGCAGCTATCATATGAAACATACCTGGTGCGAACACAACGAAATCTGTGAGTCGAGTGAGTCTTCCCAGCAGATGAAAATTTTATAAATTTAGTTTTTTAGGTGCAGGCACCTTATTCGATTTTAGAAATAACCAAATGAAATTTTTATAAGTATAACTTTATTCATGTTGAGATATTTTTAAATTTTATATGTAATTTATTAATTTGCAGAATATTTTTAATTGCAATATGCACTTAAAAATGAATCCATGAAATCAGTTACATATTTTAAATGTTAATTATTTAAATTAATTTATTTTAAAATAAGAAAAAACTGTTACCAAATATTTAGAAGTAGTGGCATTTCTTTCAATAACATTGGTTTGCACACTTTTAATTAAAAGAATAGAAATACTTCTTAACAGGAATTATTTTATTACAAATTTACAAAAAAAATTCCAGAAAGTATTTTTTGCTAGAGAAAGTTTCTCTGCTTAGGTGTAGTGTTTGTAACCTTGTCCAAAGACAAAGAAACGGCCTTTAACGTATATACGAACATAAAGCAAAATTTTAGAAACCCTTTGTATTTTGTAGACCCTTAAGTAATTACAAAAACGCAACAGTGAAATATAAATAAGCTTCAGTATATAATGATATATCTAGTCGCTACTTAACGTGTCCTAGTCAAGCATTGCATTTTGTTAAATAAAATAATGATTTTTTTAATGAGATTATTGCCTTCCATTTAAAGAAATATATACTTTAATATTGTGCAAACATGAACTTTCAAAATTTTATATAAATTTATTTTCAAATAATTAAGTGAAAAAATTTTTTATACGAATATTTTTTACTAGTTATGAAAAATATATGTAGAATTATTTTTTGTATAAGTATTTTAATATTAGCATATATATTTTCATTTTTAATTTAAAATTGAAAATATATTAAGTTCATAAGTTAAATCTACATTTAATTATAAGAGAGGACTAAATCTTTATATATACTATTGCAAAATTAAAATTATAATTAAATTCTATAAAATAATATTAAGATATTATTTAAAAAGTTATTTAATATGTTTAATCTTGTTTTCCAACTCTTCCTGATTAAAATTTATTGGATATGATACAAAATTGAAATAAAGATATTGCATCAGGAAGAGTATTTTTAACATTTTATCATGCAAAAGTTAATATAAAAAGTTATAATAATAAAATACACATCATTAAATGTTATGAAATTGTACAATTCATTACAAATCGCAATTATGTTTAAAATTTAAGTTAAAAATCATCAATTGATATATACGAATATTTAAAAGAAATTATGTAAACTTATTTATGAGAATGTTATAACTATGTCATGTTGCATTTAGCAAATGCAAAGTTGATGTTAATTATATGAAAAGAGAATTTATCGTCATAAAACCTATGTATTCGGTTAAAAACTAAGAAATGTAGAGTTTTTGTCCATTACCTAAATTAATACAAAAAAGTTTTGTACCTCGACAGAACGCAAATTATGTGAATCCCAGCTTTAATATCCAAAGTTAGTAAGCGAATATTATACATTGACAATATAAAATCACTTTTTCATGCTCTGGCAGAACGAAGATATTGTATATCAAATTGCCTGCATGATTTTAATCAGTTAAAAATCATTTTAGAATGTAGTGATTCATTCATGCGTGAGAACGTAAGCAATAACGATCGTACTATTTATGGGAACAACCTTTAGACTTTAGGCCAAAGTGTGAGCGAATTTGTAAGATTCATTTTCTGTTATATCGTCGGAGCGAATCAAACATAAAAAATCTATGTAAAAATCTTAGTCTATTTATTTCTACCTTATTTCAAACGATAGCATTAATTTTATCCTAATTCACATGATAATGTACACAAAAGTTTTACAAACAATTTAGTTACATGTAACTAACACAAAAAATTTTCGGTAAAAATTGTCTCTTATTCTCTCCTTAATTATAATAATTTTTGAGAGAATTGGAAATATCTATACATCTTAAGACATTTTAGGTAAATAGCTTTTCACAATTATTTTCAAACGCACTTTGTGCGATGTAGGTAATTGACCCATTATATAACAAAATAAATTTTAAAATAAAAA
The DNA here is from genome assembly GCA_035583055.1 of Torymus tubicola. Taxonomy (NCBI): domain Eukaryota; kingdom Metazoa; phylum Arthropoda; class Insecta; order Hymenoptera; family Torymidae; genus Torymus; species Torymus tubicola. The sequence goes on along the minus strand of JAWWEQ010000010.1, from coordinate 35,233,900 downwards.
AAAATGATCTTTTTAACAATAATATGTTCTGAGAATATCACTAATGACAGTTACAAAATTGATATTATAGATATGAAGCTAATGCACTCATTATCTATATTACATTTTTCAAAAGCTTAGAAACTTTCCATTTCAGTTCCTGGTTTAAATAAAATTTTAATAAATTTCTATTCAACTGGTTCATCAAAATGATAATACTCTAAAAAATTAATGTTTCTTGATAACTGGTACAGTAATAATCCTTTACTCTTTCATATCATGAGCTTTAGGATCAGACATTAAATTGAAATTTATTTCCGACTCTATTGCATTGTTTCCATCAATCCCATTGACTTCTGCTGCATTATCATCTAAAAAGAGGTTATGAATAAATAAATGTTCAAAATGAACTTATTTTTAATTGTTACAAATCAAATAATTAATAGCTTTTAATATTTTATACAACTATTGTCAAAGAAAAATAATTGATAGTAAAACTGTGTTATTTTAAAATCATATACTTTTTGTACAAAATACAAATGTGTACAATAAAAGATAAAATAAAGTATAAAAATAAGGATTTTATTAGGTTAATCATTATAAATTTTAGAAGTATATTTACCCCTCATATTGCTATTATCTTTGTCCTGATTATCTTGTGCTTGAGGTTCAGCATCTGCTACATTTGGTGGGGCATTTACTTGAGGAGGTGACTGAACATTTACTGCCGTTTTATTAGCTTGAGATTTTTCCAACATACGAGCTGAAAATTATTATATTTTTTTTTACTATTTCACAATTAATTTAATTAATTTTTTTCCCATATTTAAATGTCTTATCTTCTAAGTAATGTGGAATTTATATTAAAAAAGTAAAATTAGTTTCATAACAATAGTATATTTTATAAACAAAATTTTCAAACTAGATAACATTTATCTTTAACTCCATCTGAAAAATATGACAGTGCTACCTAATCTTAAGTGTTAGTAATACAAAAACTTCATAAAAAATCACTCATGCATAGAACACTCTGTACTGATTCATATGGCTCGTTTGAATAAATTAGTCTTTTAATTTTGTAACAGAAAAACGAGGAGTAAGGCGCACTGCGCCAGGTGGATCATGAGGTAGTATAGGAATCCCATGAAAATGCATTCCTTCTTGACCCCGTGCATGAACATGAACAGCTGATGTTTCAATTGGACCCAAATGCGCTGCATTTATGACCTTGCTGCTTGCTAAATTATTAGAGTCCAAAATGCTTTCAACATTCAAATTTTATCAACATTAAAATATTTAAAAAAAAACTTACCAATAGGTAATGCAGGTACTGACTTTGATTGTGGTGCATTGATTGTAAGTTTAAACTTCTCAAAATCGTCTTTCACCTAGAAGAAATATCAAATATAACTATGACTTATAGAAATAGTTAAAGGTCATCATTTAAATGAAATTTTATTTATAAATTTTTCGATAATTACATGAAAATCTTTTAAGTAGTATAAAAATAATTATTAAGTAGAAATTTAAAAACTAACTTGTTTCAGTTCATCGTCAAGCTTTTTATTTTCTTCTTTTTGCATATCAAGCTGCACCTCTATAGTTTTTTTATCCAATCTCAGAGCTTCTAGAGTGGCAGTTTTGGTTAGATCAGTTCGTTTATAAGATTCAATTTCCTTAGTGCATGTAGACATAGCATCCTCTACTTGTGACAACTTAACATGAGTAGTCCTTGCATCCTCTTTACAGCCTTTAACTTCTTTGTCAATTTCAGAGCGTTGTGTCATACATTGGTCTCTCTCTTTTCCACTAAAAATTCAAAATAATATTCATATTTGAATCATAAATAAAACATAAAGAAGATTTGTTCAACTCGATAGAACAATGGAGTACGCAAATGAAAAGTACCTCATCTTCAATTCTTCAGTCAATTCATCAATTTGTCGGGCAAGTTCATAATTTGTTGAAGATAAGGTCCACCAGTTGCAAGCCATCATAATGCAAGCAATGAGGAGTCCACCGACAAGAAGGGGAGGACAACGTCCTCCTCCTACTCTCATACTGTCTATACTCATACCTCTGAGACTCACAAAATCCTCCCAACACTTTATTTATTATTTTCTCTATTCTATAAACTATATGTATTCGCGATATTTCAATGTAACTCTTACCATGGAGTCACTTAATGCTTATTCTATTATCTGAGTTACAATATTGATACCTCAAGTAAAGCTTCTACTGTTCATGTCTCTCGGAAGCCTGTTTCGACGGATATTAATAACGCAAAACGTCATGAATTTATGAAAATTCGCATTTTAATCTTCACTTTTCACCGTATCTACGCTCTTTAACGCTCGAGCGAGCCTGCTGAAACATTTAATTAAATCTAAAACAGCTGATTTATGACACTATATCAACATTTAGTCGTCGACGCGGCACTTCGTAGAGTTGATTTCGTGTTTTTTTTACAACCCGATCCGCGCAGGGCCACTGGCCGGATCGTGATGTGATGAATATCGTTCTCTCTCTCTCTCTTTCTCACGCATATATATCGAGTACTTGCCCCGCACATATACATATATATATATATATATACACTTTCCAGTTTCCATCCGGAGCTTTGCAGTGTTGCCATCTTCTCGCTCTCTCCCGCGCGCGCGAGCAATGGCCGCCTGCCGCCGACATTCAAATCTCTCCAGCCGGACGGCTCGTTGAATCTAAAAATAATCATTCGCCAATCGCCATGCTAACTATCTTACAACCCTTATCTACAATATACAACCACCTATGTATTCGTAATTTTAATCGTTAAACAACGAGACACGGAATATCATTGCATAAACAGAAATCATCCAAAGCGTGTGGACGCAGTGTACTTATTAAGTCGCGGATAGTGCGCAAAGGCACAGATACTATTATCAGTGCGTGCGCGATTCGGCGAAGAGGAACAGAGCGAGCCAAACCGCCGTTTTGCAAAAACACATGTAGACCGTGATTATGGCGGGATCACGGAAATTCTTGAAAATACCTTGTATTACGGCGCTATGTGTCTTAATTTTTGCCTTGCCCTTCGCGTGGGCTGATAGGCTCAATGTGCCGCGGGTCCTGTTACCCATCTTTAATGACTTCCCCGTGAATTTCACCCTCGAAGTCACCGAGGGCGGTTGCTATCAATGGTAAGATTTTTCCACGATTATTGAAAGAAGTTTATGGTTCTTCGACTTTTTACCGATTTTTCGTTTGGAGTACTTTCAAAAGTTTTCGACTTTGAATTTTTCTTTCGTTCTATAGTGATTGAAAATTCGGAGTTTTTGAACATAACCTCACTTTTTGTTTCATGAATAATTTTAAAATTAATTATGTGAAGATACGTTATAAATACTACTTTTGAGTTATGATTTTCATTTACTTGACTATTTACTAAAAATTAGTGGATTGATATATTAACAGTATTGTTGTATTTGCATTTAAATAGGTCTACATCTCGACCAGATATTGTACGCTTGATTCCAATCAATGAGGATTATGATAACTCATGCTCTATACAAGTTATAGTTCAAACAGTCACCAGAGACCCTACTAGGAAGACTGCTATTATCCTTGCAGAGGATGTAAGCACTGGACACTTCTTAAGATGCGATGTCATAGTAGATGCTATATTTTCATTAAATATGGTTACTACTACAAGAGAATTATTTATAGAAGAAGCTCCAGAAGCTTTTGAAGTGCGTGCTTATGATGAACAAGGAAATGAGTTTACTACATTAGCTGGTATTGAATTCAACTGGGAGATTGGAAACATTGATAAGAAGGGCTTGCAAGTTAACAAAGCACCAAACAATGTGCTAAGATTCATGACTTTCCAAGAATCACCTTATGAAACTCCTCATTCTGTGGATTTACTTGATGCAATTGGAAAAACAGGAAACATTGTCTTATTAGAAGGTGTTAAGACTGGAACTGCAAAAGTTGCTGTGAAATTATTACATCCTGAATATAAACATGTACCTCCTGTAGAAGTGGAACTGATTGTGGTTGCCAATTTAATCATTATACCATCAGATGTTACAATAATGCCATTTGACAGTTTTGTATACAGAATAGTACAAGTAAATATCAATATTTATTATCTTTTTAATTTAGAAAATTATTGTTTATTAAAGGTAATTCTTACAATTTTGCATAGGTTCATCAAGGCCGTCTTGAGGAAATACATATTCCTACAAGTCAATATTACCTAGAAGCTGAGAATCCTCATATCCTGGAAATCAATAAGGCCAAAACAAGTGCTTATGCTTTAATGGGTGGAAAAACAAAAGTTCTTTTATATGATAAAAACGTTCATGAAGAATATGGAGTTATTCTACCAACTGCCACAGTGAATGTTAATGAAGTTTCCTATATATCAGTTGCTGCTTTACCTCATCGAACTCGATCACTTATTCTTGGATACACTCATGAAATAATTGTTGAACTTTTTGACAGGTAAAAATTAACTAATGATTTTAAACCCACTAAATTTTAAATATAAACTAATGAGTATTTCATCTTTTAGCAAGGATCACAAATTTTATATTGGTGAAGGTGTTGAAGTCACAATGAAAGTTAATGAAAACTTTTTTGATAAAAAATTAACAACACAAAATGGAACTCATGTTGTTGCTGTACCAATTTCAACAGGAACAACTGTAGTAGAAGCAACCTTACACGGTGTAATCAATAATAAAGGAAAAAGAATACCAATCAATCCAGAGCTTACAGCTAAAGCAGAATTTGTAGTTCATAGCCCAGTAACAATTCATCCAAGGATTTTAGCCTTACCATGGGATCCAAAAGTTAAAACAAGGTAAACATCCAGTTGTATTTTAAAATATTTATTCAATTTAAAAAATATATATTTAATCATTTCGATTTATAAATTTAAATACTTTAGAATCAAAAGTCTCAAGTTACTATATTTCTATTTATAGATATGATGTAGCTCTTAAAGCAAGTGGTGGTGATGGCTCTTACAACTGGAACAGCCGTCAACCCGCAATTGTCAGTGTATCCCAAAACGGAGCTTTAAAGATCTTGCAAAAAGGAACAGCCGATGTAACTGTTTCACTTGTTCGCAATGTTCATAATCGTGATACAGCAAAGGTACACGTGCTGGTCCCCTCCAAATTGGAAATCGTACAGTATAATATGGAGGCAGCAGTTGGTGAAGTCATTCACCTTCATATTGCACTTTACGGAGAGCTTCACGATGGATCAGAGGTAAAATTAGTTCCATTCAACGACTGTCAAGATTTATCTTTCGATGTCGACATTCCGGACGGCAACTTTGTGGAAACTGAGAGCGAGAACGTTAACCCAGTTAATCATGCTTGCGCTATCGTTGCAATCGTTAGTGAAAATGTTGGTGCCTCCAAGGTTTCAGTAACATATGGTAGGACCTTAACTGACAACGTCACTGTATCGGCCTACGAACCCCTTGTAGTAATGCATCCAGCCAAAGCTGAAACTGTTTTACCGGTTGGTTCATCGAGGAACATCATTTTCAGAGGTGGACCACTACCTTGGGCTGGAGTACGACATGGTTACCGAAGGGAAGCGCGTGTTTCCGACAGCAACGTCCTCGAAGTATCCGAACAGGAAACAGCGAATGAGGGCGAAATTTCTGTGTTCAAAGTTCTCTGTAAATCCCTCGGTGACGGCTACGTGACTTTCAGCGTCTACAACGAGCCGATACAACCCTCTTCCAGAGGTGTCGAGGCGGTAGCGAATGTCAGGGTTTTCTGTGCTAAACCCCGATTTATTTACCTATTGCCAGAATTTAAGGACGGAAAAAATTGCCCAGTTAACCAAGATACAGAAAGAATCGTCGCGCACAGCGAGGAATCGCTCAGATTGCTTATAATTGTTAAAGACCAGAACGGACGACGCTTCGATAACGTGACAAGTTTGAACATTGACTGGAACATGAAACCATCTGCAAGTGCGGCACTTGAAATTCCGATTGGAAGCTTGGAAGAAACAACTTCTGAGTATAATGTGATATTACCGAAAAACTATTATCAGCAACTCATACCTAAGCGATACATCGATTCATTGACCTTGAAAGCCAAGGTGACCGGATATCAGAAAAATATTCTTCAACGGTAATTGAAATTCAACAGTTTTAATATTTATTATTTTTGTATCACTCTGTGTAATTATATCATTATTTTACTTCTTTACAGATATAGAATTACTCCGGAATATCCTCCGTTCCCCACGGAGAACGATAAAGGTGCCATAGCAACTCCGTTGATCGAAGCTAGCGTCAACATATTTTTGGTGAACGATACTGTGATAATTCCAAATAGACTGAAAATCCTCAATGACCCCAACAGCAAATTCTACCTACAAGTTAGTCAGGGCTCAGGTTACTATGACCTCGTGCTCAGTAACGAGGAAGTAGCGGACGTGCGTTACGTTGAGCCCACACGCACCATCAGCATTATCCCAAGAAGATCTGGAACCCTCAAGATCGAGCTCATCGATCTGTGTCTCTCTTCGCGACCTGCCGAGGTAGAGGTAGAAGTTCAACAACTAGCTAGTTTCGAAGTCGAGAGCGTGAACAAAGTTGAGAAGGGCAAATCTATCGTCGCCAAACTTCAACTTTACGATACCAATGGATTTCTCATGATGCTACCCAGTCTCGATGCTCTGGATATCAAATTGGAGACGGAGAATGGATACATAAGCATCAAACGTATGCCGGCGAAGGATCAGGGTAGCGCACCGTTCGACAAGATTCTTTATCAGATTCACGGTCTCGAAGAAGGTGAGGCACAAGTCGTTTTCAGCAGCGGCCAGGGTGCCAACGAAGTTCGTAGCGAGACTGTCTTTATCCAAGTTTTCCCGCCACTACAAGTTCTCCCGAAGAATCTCACCACACTCGTCGGTACCATCTATCAAATCTCCACGGTCGGTGGACCTAAGAACGCCCTAATCGAGTTTTCAACAGACGACGAGGAGATTCTTGAGATCGACGGTAGCGGCGTGATCGAGGGCAAGACCACTGGCGAGACGACTATCTTCGCCAAGGCTGTTGGTGAGAATTCCAAGGGCAAGAAGGTTGTATTCTCCCAAGACCACGCTTTAGTCCGAGTGATCCTACTGGAGGGCGTGAAAATCGTGGTGCCTACGCTAAGAGTGAAAGTTGGCGCTGTAATTCCTGTATGGGCTTTTGGTATTCCTGATCATCTAACGCCGTTGATCATCGGCTCCATGAAGTCACCGCTAGTTTTCACCTGGTCGACAAGTGACTCCGAACTGATGACACTGCATAATATGTACGAGGGCACGGGAATCAATGTCAGGTACCAGAACGAGGTGGCGCTAAGGGCGAAGGCTATCAATCCTGGAATAGCGACAATTGTACTGACAGCAACGACACCCTGCAATGTCCTCGGTGGTTGCCGTGTTCAGCCGAGCTTCAGTTCTTCCGTAAAAGTAGAGATATTTGAAGAGCTACGACTGATCAACGACGATGTGGCTTCTGAGTCATTGGTTCTGCTCATGGCACCAAATTCGTCGATTAAGCTACGAACGAATCGTGATAAATTTGGATCGACTTCGTACAAGGTGCTGACCAGTGGACAGAGCACCGTAGAATCCGATGTAGATTCGAATGCCTTGACTTCCGTGTCTAATATTATTAGTGTTGATAAAAATGGCGTGCTCAAGGCAGGTGAGCACTATGGAAGTGGAATTGTTACCGTTACAAATGTCGAAGCCTATAGTTCGAAGCAAATCCTTACAATTGCTGTCTACGTTAGTACACGTTTATTTTGTTCTTATATAACTGTTTTGAATAGTTATAACTTTTTATTTTATTATTTTTTTCTCATTTTAGATTAAACCTATTCATTACGTGATGTTATCCTTGAAATCGAACGTTCGCATCCGAGCTGGCGAAGAATTAACTATGTTGCCGAAAGGTATGGACTTGGATTACGTTCTTGAGTATTACGACAACGTTGGCGCTAAATTTCATGCTGCCGAAATTGATTTCAAAACTTTATCGAGTCGCACTGATTTGATAACGTTCACTCAGAACGACGTGAATACAGTCAATGCTAAATTCCTCGAAAATGGCGAGCTTATTGTGAAAGTCTACAATGAGAAGTATCCTAATTTGATGTTTGATTACGTGCACATGGCAATCGGGGACGTTCTTTTCCCAACTAAGGTATGATCAACAATTTGTACATTTATAGCAACATGTCCTAATTATGGATTTTAAAATATTTTAGACCACTCTTACCGTCGGTGATGTAGTATGTTTCTCAATGCCGTTGTTGTCTTCGGACGGAGATCCAGGTTACTGGCAATCTTCAGCACCAGAAGTTCTATCTGTCGATCCGATCACCGGTATTGGACGAGCTCGAAGTCCAGGCAACGCTCGAGTTAAACATAGCATCGCCACGCACCTTCGTGATGAAGTTGAAGTCTCCGTAAACCCCATAGGCAAGATGACGCTTGTCCCGTTGAAGGGCAAGAATGTGACTGGCACGGAAATCTTCAGCGTACCACTGATACTCAAGGGCAAGCACGAGACTATCAAAGAAAATAACATACTGTCGAGAGGTTTGGGCGGTTGTAGAACTTTCTCATCCTTTTCTCTGGGTCATTACCCATTCATCTGTACGGTGCAGTTTGCTCCGATACACTCGACCGTCGGCGTGAAAGATCTTTTCTATGCTAAGCCACGGTTTGATATAGTAACTGGTGAGTTATCTTTTGGTGACATTTTATCTGATGCAACTTTCTTATACATTTGTCATGATATGTAATTGAAAATATTTGATTAATTTAGGGTTCTATTATTGCGATATTATTCCTATGGGATTACCATCGGTGCTATCTAGTACACTGGAAACTAGATTAAGAATTAACGCTTTAAGTCGAGATTTAGAAGGAACTCCGATCGAAGTATCTTATCTGCCGCCTATGTACATTCCTACAAGGGAAATAATATTCTTAAGTTCGCTAGGACAAGAAGTTCCCGTTGCTAATTTAGATATTTATGGTCTTCCCCATGTTTTGGAGCATATTATCGTAAGTAATATAATGATAATGATAATGATGATTTTTCATTTAAGATTATTAATATATTCTACTATAACTTTACGAATATGTTTTTATTACCTTGTATTTTCAATTTCATAAAAAAATATTATTAATTTTATGTAGATTGAAGCTCCCGAGGAAGTTAGCGTTGGTGCTCGCCAGTTTCTTACGAAGAATGTGGCGCAATATAAACTGAGTTTAACGCAGAATCAAGACGAGGTTCAAGGTCGTAAAATTATCATTACAAATGAGCTGACGAAGCAAAATGTTTCGGTATGAATTCGAGCTTTTAACCGTTTTATTTTTTTTTTCTTCTTTTTTGTAAAAATACAATAAAATTTTAATTTTTTTTTATAGCTTTTAATTCGAGTGCCTAAATATGATCAATTCCCACGAATTTCGGGTATCCATTGGGTAGATTACATGTACTTCCATCGTTATACCTTAGGAACATTTGTTATACTGACAATATCCTTTTTCCACTGTAAGTTAAATATTTTAATATTGATGATTTTTTATTCTAATTTTTATAAATATTACCTAATGCATAAAATATTTACAGTTTGGAAAAACAAAATGGCAAATGTTGACGTCTCAATAAAAAATAAGAACGTTTTTGGTAAGTAATATTAAAAACTGCATTCATTCATTCATAAAATTAGAAAGATGATTATTTGGGAATAATTCATAAAATAAAAACTTTTCGAAGCTTTGGTAAAAGTATAAAATATTTGTTTCAGCTGAAAAATGTTCACCACCACTGAAAAAATCACCACCAGGATCAACGTCAATGAATAATGCATCAACCTCATCTAGTCCAGGAAGTCCCGGTTCGCCGTTAAGGCCATTCTCTGCATTTGAGCCAGTGTATGGTGATCCTCGAGGATATTTCACACCAAACGCTAGGAGAAATAGGACTGGTCTATAAATTGTCTATTTGTGAATCTTCGTCTTCTTAAGGCTGTCGCACGATTTGCAAATTTTCTAAACCTTTCAATAATTTTTGTAAGACTAACGTTTTTCTTGTAATAATTTTATTACGGGTAGAGCTCTCACGTTTAAACAGAAGTCAAGACTTACCATTATACAGTGACGTACATGATATTTGATGAGTGTATATAAAGTGTAATTATAGTAGGACTTTAAGAGGATAGAAAGATAAAAGAATGAAACAGTCAATTGATTGACGGTGAATCGAAATAGGTGAATGAACGGGTGTGAGTTGAAACTCAATGTTAACTTTGTACTTTAAATGCCATGGAGATTTTTTTTCTTCTGTGACTTATATAATTCTGTATGCAGCTGAAGGAATGGAATCAGTTTATTATCATTTGAATGATTGAAAATTTTCTTTCATTACTTCGTAATGAGAAAATACTTCTTAATATAAATTTCTTCTTAATTATATTCTTCATTACTTCGTAATGAGAAAATTTAGGAGTTGAGATTACTTAATTTTTTAAGTTATTCTTTGAAATATGCTTTTTTGGGTTTCATTAATTTGTTCCTTTTATATAATCATTATATTTAAATAATTTTAATAGAATAAATCAAATACTTGTGTTTTACAGAATTGTTTTATTTTGTTTAATTAAATTTTTATACTGTTTCTTTTTTAATTTTTGAAATGAATCATAGAAATAAAATTTTCAATTAAAAACTGTAAAACATAAGCATTTACTGAATGTGATCAATAAATAAATAACTAACAAATTAGTGAAAGTGATAGAAAAGACTTCAACAGTAAACTTTGTATGAACCAGAAATTGATTGAAACTTATCTATGTAAATATACTTTCTCTAACTAAAAAATGTTAGTGTACTTGATAAGCAAGGGCTTTTTTAATAAAGTGTTTGAAGTAAATCTTTATAAATAATGTTTATTACAAAATTCGAAGTATACAACGAAACAGTCGCACCTCTCACAATCACGCAAAAAAATAACTTCTTTGTATAAATGTTCTACTTAAGATTATGAGTTGTGTAAACATTCAATGTTTCTTTATGTTCTTAGACAGCTTTTCGTATTTCCTTTTGCTGGAGAACCAAAGGGCAAATGGAATTGCAAGGGAAGGCAGAGTCATTACTGCAAATGCAGCCCAGTCAATCTGGAAAAAAATTTTTTAGAATTTGAAATAATTTTTTTACTAAAATAGTTAATGATGATATTATAAACTACTTTAATTATTTTCTATTACAATTCAAATTGAAATGTTTATAATAAAAAAAAATATATAAACGAAATTATAAATAATAAAAAAATTAATTCTAGTTTTGAAACAAATCTTTGAACTTACCACATGGGAAGAGAACTTCTTGTCGTACTCCTTGTACGAGGTGAAGTATGCCAAGCCAGGTTCGCTGCTAGCAGCAACTTGTAGCCTGGGAGCATCATCTTTCCTGCGGTACAGCACCTCAGCAGAAGTGAAGTTAAAGTAACCAGGTTTCCTTGGCCTAACAACAACGGTGTGCGTCACATTTGTGTTTGGTGGAACACGGTCAATTCTGGCACTCAGTTCACCACTGACATGGGCAAAGTTATCAGGATCAAAGGAGTTGTCAGTGATTTCAACCTCCAGAGCAGCTGAGCTACCAATATTGTACACCGTGTACTGAAATCCAGAAGGTATATATTAATAAACTATTTGAACTGATATAAACTATCGGCACTTTTATAAAAAAAATGTTTCTGATCAACCTTTACAAGTTGTTTTATAAAAGAAAATTTCTATTTTTGAACAAGATATTATAAACAAATTGTGAATAAACAAAATGGGAATATCTACCTTAACAATAACATCCATGTTCTCAACAAGGTACTTGTTGTGGACATGTTTGGCCACAAGGAGACGTGCTCCTTCTGTCTCCTCCTCTTCACCGCATACTGCCACCAGCACTGCAGCTGCTACGCAAAGTAAAAATTGGAGCTTCATGCTGAAAAAGAAAACAGTCATCACATCAGAGATCATTTAAAAGTCAACGAACCGACGAAAAATATGGGAATCGACAGTAAAGTCAGCACAAAGGCGTCTGCTTCGATTTGATTATTTTTCGATTAAACAACTTTTCAGTCTCGCGCTTTCCTGAAAAGCGATAAAAACTACCGAATAACATCCCGTGAGAGACTTTGATCATTCATGAATCCAAAGATTCATTCAAAATAAGCATTAAATCGCTTGCGTATGTTTCGACCTGACTAAGCGTCTCTCACAGGTTGTTCCATCTTGCACTTAACCCGATAACACTCTGTTACCGTCAACGAACTCTCTAATATCCTTCCGAATTGTAAACTTTATAAAGAAATGAAAACTCGCGCACTTACGTTGCACAATGAATGTGCAATTTTCATTATACAAAACGAAGATAACGGTGAAATAGAGGAATTTTTCACCTACCTGCCTTGGAGCGCTGGCTAACCTGCGAATAAACACGGGACAAATGGCCGGGTTGACTAGCAGCGACGACGGCACATGTGGCGCATCGGTTATTATACGCGTATACTTTAGTACGGTACTCTGAAGCCAGCGCCGCTCTCGTATTCTGCCACGTACTCCGATTTCGAGAGGCGCGCAGCGCGCCGCGCAGCATATAGGCACGTCATCATATCATCGTGGTGGTGTGCAGTTCATTCGAGAGATCAAAATTCGTGGTCTGGGGAGTGGGGAAGGAGGAGGTAATCGAACGCGACTTCCGGCCGCACTGCTGACAACATTTCGCCGCCGAACTGTCGATCAGCTGATTTTGACACTCCTCTTCTTCCTCGGCTCCGAAGTGTATTTTTTCGGAGTTTTGGATCAAAGTTTTATTAATTATATCTGGTTTTTCTGGTATATTGAGTGTTGTAAATATATTGAGAAGAAACGACTATGTAAGTGTTAACGATAACTTTGCAGCATAGGTGTGTGATTATACGAAGATGATAAAGACTGCCATTTGTTGATTGTTGACGTTGGCCTGTAATCAAAGCATTGTAAAGTTCTAAGAAAATTGTGCGAAAATGTCGGCGAAAGTATATCAACCTGATCAGGAGTTGGAGACGAAGGTGAAAAAAGGTATTTTTTTGTCTTTAATAGCTTAAAAAAGATTATAAATATTAAATTTATATTAGGGTTATGTATACTATTCAAAATATTCAATAACATTTGATTTATATCTTAAAATATTGCATGTTTGTACGACAATTGATTGTAAAATGATTATTCTGTTTTTAGCCACGGAAAGAATTTCTGAAAACATGCACATTGTCGCCAATGAACCATCCTTGGCATTTTATAGGCTACAAGAGCACGTTCGAAAAGCCTTGCCTCCAATGGTGGAGAAAAGGGTCGAGGTACTGGCACTGAGACAACAGCTTCAGGGTCATTGCTATGATGTTGAGTATGCAGTTAGTGCAATCAAAGGCATGGAAGGAGCGACCAAGAGCTTCAATAGTACATTGGAATTATTAAAGAATGCTATTTTTTACAAACAGCAAATCAAATACGAAGAACAGCGCCGTAAAAAGACAGAAGGCAATAAAGAATCAATGTACAAGAGGCTCTCTGCTCATATACCTACATTGCCGGATGATCTTTCTGATGTCGTTAGAGAGACTGCAAATCGAGTTGAGTCAATGATGAATCATGCAAGGCACTCTAGCGCAGAGGGACAGAGAACTAATTGATTTATGGTGGAGTTAGTTAATTTGTTGTCGCTACACTTGTTAAGTACTTTATAATGTGCAGTTCTTTTGTACTAAATTATAATTATGACTGAGAGAGCTTTACTGATCATCCTATGTGATTGTTTCATTTCTGTTCACATAAAATTTTTATTTACTTTTTTTCATTGTGCTTTTTTGAAATGAATTATTTAAAATGGTATTGATCTTATTGCAATTGTAAATATGATGTTAAATACTGTGTAAGTGTCTATGAAATCAATGAAGTAACGTTAAATAAAAAAAATTATTTATTATATTTCAAAAGTGTTTTGTATTATTCATACAATTTTTTAAATAAAAATATTAATATTTAATATATAGACAATTATATAGTAAAGAATAGGTCAGGCTAATTTTTCAACTGTTTTGAGAGCAAGAAATCCGCGAGAAATTAAAAATCTATCCTATATACTTATATCCTATTGTATCAGGTATAAATCGATTTTACTAAATATTTGCTCCAATTTCAATTAAATCGTTTCCATATAATTTTCTCTAAATTTAAATATCAAAACCCTATAAAAAACAAAATTACAAACTGTCGCTCTAAAATACATAAAAATCTACGAATACGCTTTATCATTATGAGTTGTCAATTCTCATTAAACCTATAAGCACCAAAGCGACAGATGCCTGCCTTATTATTCAACCCTTCGATTTCGAGCCCTAATCTCCTTCACCTCGCGCATGTGTACTAAAGTATACATCACATCTAGCTGTTCCCCTCTCTCTCTCTCTCTCTCTCCTCTATTGCACCGTGAAAGTGCTTGCCTCAGTGTGGAGTGGGGACAGCTCGCACGCGTGCCGAGCAACTGCTGCTGCTGCTATACGTGCTGTGTACAAGACTGTCGGGGGCGTTATGTGACTTTTTTCGAAAGCGAGCGCCCGCATGAGAGAGAGAGAGATATCTTTCGGGAAAGCACACACAATATAATTCGGCGAACGAGGATGTCGTCGCCGTCGTCGTCGTCGTGGCCCGGAGTCGTCTGAATCCCCGCGCCATCAGTGTATGTGTGTGCACTTTCTCTCGAGTTGTGTGAGAAAGAGAGAGAGAGAGACGGAAACAGAGGAGTCGTGATAGCTCTGGGTAAGTAAGTGTATATTGTATATAAGGTGTGTGTGTATGCGATACTGATGGATGGGACGATGAGTCCGATGCGGTCTGCTTTTCGTCGGGTTAAGGTTATGTCATGCAGACGGTCGATATGTATCATAAGTGTGAGAAAATAAATTGCTCCGAATTATTTAGTTTAAATATATAAGTGCAAAGAGAAAGGAGATATTTTTTGGGTTATCGAGTGCAAGGGTTGATTGCCCGGGTCACTCATCGATCGGGTCGAGAGGCTGACGAGGTCGAGAGGGTTGGTTATAGTCTCGGGGGTTACGTGATCTTTTAATAATTTATATAGCGTTATGCGAGTTCAATTTTACGTCTGCTGCATTGTCTTGTGTTATCTTTTCGTGTGTCGCGTTGTTGTTAACAACAAAGGAAATTGTAATTGGTGCTAGAAACGGAAAAGGAATTGATTTTCTTTGGTATAGAATATAGATAAGTGCTATGTTACTGTTTCACCGTTTGAGGTTAGGGCGGGAAATGTAAATATATTCAAACTGGAGCTTGCAAGCGATTGCACGTTTTTTGACAAGAGTTCTGTCGATTATTTTAAGAAGGCGCATATATAAGTGCATAGTCTAACATAATACAGCTAAACAATAAAACTGAAATAACATCCAAAGTATATATATATGAAATTCTCGACTTTCTACGATGCTATTTACTGTTAGTAAAATACAGTTTTATTTTAATTAAAACTGTTTTTTATTTACTTTAACAAGTTCAAGAACGAGGAAAATTTACTGTTTTATTCATTGTCGTTCGTGGTTTTCACGATCTTATTTGTAATTTTTATAAAAAATATACATGAAATCGATTAATTTCATAAATATTTTTGTACATTAATTGATAATGAAATTCATTACAATTTCACATTAATTTATAATATAGCATAAATTAGTTTCATTATATGAGTTTAATGCTACTTAAACTTTAAAACTGGTTTACCTATGGAAGAATGTGAAAGCGCGGGAACGCAAACTAGCTAGACTTCAAATTTAATGCTATATAGAAGGTTTTTTTAAAGTTTGGTTCGCACTCACTTATGTAATAAGTATCTACATAAGTTATGCAATTTTCAATGTAGAACAGTATTGATAAAAATAGGTGTTTTTCTACGTCAGCGATGAGCTGCCATAAATTTCAATTATTCATTATTAATATATGTATTATTTTTTGCTTTCCGTAAAGTAGAGCGCAATAATTGCCCGTTTGCAAGTATATAGGTATACGGCAAAGCATATAAAAAAAGTACGATTATGATGAAGATTCTCAGCTTTGTTTTTTTTTTATAATTCAATGTAATTCAATTCAGTATGTGTTTAATTTCAATGAGTCGCGATTGAATTCCATGTAAGTTCGCACCATCATGCTTTATTACATGAATTAACAATTTAGTAAATATAAGATGAGATATTCAAATGAGGATTATTAATTATACCAGCGTGAAAGCTATCGAATAAAAAATTATTTTTATTAGTATACCATTTAGGCATTGCATTAGAGGATAAAAAATGTAAATAATGTATAATTTATCAATCGTAAGTGCGATTTCACGTTAAATAATTATTAAGCCATTTAAAGTGATTTCATGTTTATTAAGAGTAATAAAACCCCTTTTTAAAAGAAATCGCTCAAGCGATTACATATATAGATAGTTTAATAGTTGACGCTATATTAAGATCGTGCAGTATACTTTATGAACAAATGTTGTATAGGGAGGCCTTGACGTTTATCATTGCCAAAATAATTATTCTTCAATTGTCATGGAGGAGAAAAACTAAAACACTTGTTGATGTATAGTCGAAATCGGTGACGATTTTCGTCTACACATTAAGATGATGATCATTTCATTTTTCTGGATGTAATTCTAGATTTTTTTATCTTATCATTTAGGGTGTAAAGTTCACCAAATTTCGCATATCAAGTCTTGAATACAATCTTCTAATCCATATAAGCGATTAGCATTCTGTAACTTTTTATAGTATAAGATATTTCAATATACTTTACTTTGGAACGTTCCCGCTTTTCTTAATTAATTCCTTCATTTCTACAGCTGCACTGATATTTTGTATTAATTGTTACGTGTGCATAGTATATGCACAATGTCACGAAACAGATTGATTTGTCAGGTATCACAAAAATAAAGTGGTTCATCGAGCCGAAATTTTACATTAATATTTGGTAGGGTCCATATTAACTTTATACAAAATTTCATACAATTTTCAATACCTTTTATTAAATTAACAACTATCTTAATAGACACATGTAGTATTAGAATGTAAATGTAAATGAAAAAAATATCGAAAAAATAATTATGGACTATGGCTTGTTCGAGTTAAAAACTATTATTTTAAATAAATACGTTGAATTTATGAAAATTTAACATTATTATCTATTTGTAAAAAATTTTGTAAATATTATCTATATTTGTATGGAAATTACGTCTACGAATGCGCTAGTGTAAAGGTTTAACGAAAAATGTTTTTTGCTAATTTTTTTATTTTGTTTTTTGTAAGATATTTTTTTATATATTATTTATGAAACTAAAAAAATTTACTTTTAAAAGTATAAAAATTCTTTGGATTTATTATGAATGTAGCTAGGTCACGTAGACAATACTTTATATAGCTATTGAATGTAATACTATACAAGAGGCAACTCTGATGGAAACCTAAAATTTCTTTTGCCCAATTTCTAGTCCCGGTGAGATGATTTTTTTCCTATTATTCGAATATTAAATTTATGTAATGTTATTAATTTATATTTTGCTAAGCTATACAATGCATTATAATATTCTCCACTATACGATAAGATTATTAAGTAAATTGAATGCAAATTTGTTTTGTTACGTCAATCTGTGAAATAGGCAAATAGTGGTTGGAAAAGCGTTTCATGATAGCGATATTCATTATCCCGTTTTACTAGCTATTTTCCAAGTTTATGGTAATTTTATACAGATGAATTTAACGGAGCTCTCGGTAAATTTTGCGTTCAGTAAATTTTGTCCTGGCATGAAAGGAATATCAGAAATCCAACGGCGGTGCCGTTGCTTGCACCGCCAACAAATCGCACGTTTTTAAGGAATATTTAATCTATAAGAGCAGATCATTGTAAAATTGAAAAAGATTCATTGCAATATGTTTTTTTGCCACATAAATAGTATGATATTGTTATAAAAAACTAAAATTTTGGTTAATATTGAAAGACAATTAAATGAAGCATGACCAAATGAAATTAAATAGTTTAGTATGAATTCTACGAAACTCGAAATGTTTAAGGTGATATCACAGAAAATTTTCCTATTCACCATTAAAAATTCTGTAACATTCTAGTGTTTCGCAATGGTAATTTTGACTGTGGAATTCACGGTAATTATTTTTTAGAAAAATTCTTCGATATTATTTGTCGATACGCAGGAACATAAGAAAGTTTACTCAAAAGCATGAGTAAATCCGATTACAATATAAAAAATTGTTTTCATCATGTTTTATTTAATACATCTTTTTTCTTAACGAATTAATTAATTTCAATCTCTTTCATTAATTATTAAACGCTTTTTTTTAACTAGAATTCTTTTACCACAGCACCGTCATCCTTAAAATTCACACTGAAAGGAGGAAAAAAGCAAAGAAATTACTTTTAAGATAACCATAACATACTAAAAATGTATATTAAAATTTTAGAACCAGCCAGAAATAATTGTAACTGGAAAATCTCCGAAAAAATCTTGCCTGCATAAAATCTCTCCAATTCCAGCCCTTCATTTACTTGACTAAATCATATATCACTACCGTCACAATTAATTTCCCATCTTACTCCTTTCTCATCATCACCTACATATATATCCGAAACATCTCAATCCCATCTCCAACACACACCCACGTAATCCCTTGCATCAATATAACAATAACGCCCTCGGCACGCGCTTCGTGACCCAATGGAAGGTTCCTCCGTCCATTCGCCCCTCGCGCACTAATTACCATTGACGACAACGTCGTCGTCGTCGTTGTCTCGTCGCAAAGAACCACGCGCGTATCCAAGAGATCAACGGCAGCGAAAAAGGACGACGCCACCAAGCGCGCGTTTTGTCGAAGGCCGTCGTCGTGGCTCTCTCTCTCTCTCTCTCTCTCTCACTCACACCCTAATCACGATTTGTCTTTAATATAACATAACGGCCGAGCAGCGTTCGCTTACTCGCACTCTCTCTCTCTCTCTCTCTCTCTCTCTCTCGCATAACTTTGAAAGTTGACGGAAAGAGGCCAGGGCCGAATACGCTCACTCTCGACGCGTGAGTATGTGTGTGTGTGTGTGTGTATCTTGTGCGTATGGTGTGTATAGTATAGTGCGAGGTGCGAATTATTGGCTTTTATTGAGAGAAAGAGAGATATATATTCTGCGAACGCAAGATGATCTCTCGCGAACTTTGCAGTATCGTCGAGAACGAGAGGAGAGGAGTATGACCTGTGAACGGTCGCGCCTGTTGAGTGCATATATGGGTAATAATCGGTGTAGAAGGACGAGGATGATTTATGTGTGTATGTGCGTAACAGTGTATGTGTACACGGAAACGTGAAGTTTTTCACGTAGGCAAAGTGGATATAATTAGGAGGGTGTGGATAGGAATATTTGCTAACGAGGTTTCTTCTATTTTGTTTGACCGTTTCGCTCTCGCGCATTTGAGAATTTTTTGTTAATATCGTCGGCTTTGAGAACCATGAGAGGAACGATAATATATTTTTTTTGGACAATTGGTTGTTTATTCAAAGCTTTTGTGTCATTATTAGTTTTACAATGATATTTCGTACAATTTAGCGTTAAAAGAAATATTATATATATACTCAGAACGAAGTGTGAACATAATTAGCATTATATATTTGCAATGTAAATTTCCTATATTTGTTCTATTAACCAAATATATCGCGACGAATATCTAACCGAATGATTCTCAAAACCAAAGATTCTTCGTAAACCCAATATTCGCTCGAATGAATTACAACAACCACATCATCATATATCATATATATATATATATATATAATAAAACCAATGCGCCGGGTATGCGCGCGTGTCTTATATATTATAACCGCAAGAGAGAACAATCAGTGCCGCGTCCGTTCGTCCGAACCGCGCTGATGTCATAGTACCTAGAGAGTAAATTTGACTTCTATATAGCCGGCATTCTCACTCATCTGTATATGTTTTCTTATTTAATTAGCCGTCGCGGGTATACGCATGTGTATATATATATGCGGCCACGTGCACGGTAAACGACCCTACATAGCCTTCCGATTAATTAAAGTGTTATTTTTCTGTATCAGTAGGTTGGGCAACGGTGGTGCGTTTGGAATTTTCTAGGCTATCGGTTTGCTTTTGCGTTATATATACGTTGTTGTATATTATGAGTGTTATATACATATATGTATATTGGTATAATGATTGTATACGCAGTTCTTTGGATAAAAATATTATTCGAATGGTGAACCTTAAGTACACAAATATGTGAGCAATTCTGTAGGAAATCTATGGTTAGGGGTTAGAAAAAAAATTAATATAAAATTTTAGTTATACAGCTGCTATAAATATTTTTATGTATTAAGTATATTCGTCACAGATATATACGAGAAAAATATATTGAATCAAAGAAAAGAATTTTTCGACATTTTTGACATCTTTTGACATGTGGATTGTGATGGTTAACCAACATCAAACTCTCATGAAAGGTCCATTGTGCAATTAAGTAATTGCAAATATAAATACTGTTCATCAAAGAAATAGGTATACAATGTTAAAAATTTTTTTCTAGATTTTCATTCCATTTTCTAAAAGCTTTTTTTATTTTAAGGAAAAATTTAAAAATAATTTATTATAGCAGTGAATTTTTAAATAATTATTCAAGGAATTAAATCAGCTTCCAAACATTAAAATTAATTAAAAATTTAAAAAAATTTAAATCATTGTACAAATTATTGTTTTAATCAATAAATCTGTGTTTTAATGAATATAATAATTTTGAGTTTAAATCCCTTACATTATCGGATCTTATTAAAGTAAAATAGAAATTATTTTCTACAAAATCTATATACCTTCGGGTATAACTACTTTATTTCTAGCTAAAAATTGTTGAAATATATATATTGTATTAAGGGCTCTCAGCCCGTATAATAATATTAAATAAATAAATAAATAAAAAATCGGAAAATCCTTGAGATGTTTATCATTTTTTTGTTAAGACAGCAACACTGTCACAACATTGTCACAACACTGTCAGCATCACTAAGTTTTTTACATATTTTACTCATCTTTATCGAAAGAAAAGTTACTAGAGAGATGTGTGTAAATTTTTTTCTACACTCTACATTAATTTTTTGTAGAATATCGATCATATATTGAGCGAGAAAATTTTCCTACTCCTAATTAGTGTTAATTTAAAAACGATATGCTGTTTCTATAACTATTTTCTCCAAGATTTTATTTAAACTAGTCATGTCTATGCGGGATTCGCCTGTCACTTTTGTTTTTGTAATCTAGCAACTCTGCTAGGTTACAAAAACAGCTTCCATCAATCAAATCACGAATAAAATGATTTTACAACAACAAATCCATCATTTTTTTAAGATAGAATGATCTAAAAAAGAAAGATCTTAAACATCTTCTAGCTATGTATAATTAAATTTCCAGAATATGATTAATTTTCAGCTTAAACTTAGCTAGAACCCCCGGTAATAAAATTACGATTTTAGCTTCAAATCTATCCAAAATCTGCTCAAACAAATCTAGTCTAATGTATTACTCACATAAAACTTGATTAATTTCTACCAGTTTCATTTACCGTTACAACAACGAAGACAACACGACGACATTATCTTTCTCTCTTTCTCCCGTATCATTATACTCGCAGCGCGCGCGCGCGCATATCAAGGGTGAAAGTGACTTCGCTCTCGTAACTCGCACGATTTCGGTGCGATTTTAGCCGCGCGTGCGCACGTGTATGTATGCGATTATTTCCACGCATAATCGCACGTGTGTATTGTGATATATATATATATGCGTTTGCTTTCTTTTTCGTCATCGCGACGACTTACATATATACTTATATATATATAACACTTACAATACAATCGTTCTCGCGCCTTTATATATTATTCGCCTCAGCTTGCACATACCCACCCACCCACTTTTGAACAAATAAATTAGCGAATCGTGCGGTGCGAAAAACAAAGTTCGTTTGTTGATCCCCGCAGCGCGTGAGTAATGTAATACCAATGTTTGCATAAGATCACCGTTATAATTGCTATAATATACCGAATGGTGATCTGAAAAACCCAACCCCCGAAAAACAAATTATACACCCGCGTAATATACATCCGCTGTAGTGTGAACATATATGTATGGAGTTCCCGGAACCGATTTGCGTAGAGCCGCACGGAGAATGTTTCTTTGGCAATGAACAACTTGCTGAAAGTGCGTCGCGGTGCGGAGAGTGTAGCCTGCTGTATGGGATATATATACAGTAGTGACGCGAGTAAAGCTTCGAATTTTTAAATATAGATCGCACGCGGGTAATCCAGTCGTTCAACGAAATTTTACTATATATATTGACAGTCCGATCGTTTATATATCCTACACCGATAAATTTTCCGTGAGGTTAAACTAGTGAATGAATGATTCAATGCGACGAGCCGTACACGTAATTTATCTTGTAATCTTGTAATTAATTAACAATTATAATTATACATCGATTACAAAATATGGGTGGTATATTATATTCTTACTTTCGATAAGCTTCCTTATCGGTGTATCCCATCGAACCGAAGGTAACACGTGTATATATACGTATAAGTATATCGATGAACGTTGTAATTGAAGTGAATGAAAATGTTTACTTCGGTAGCTATACACGCGTATCTGTCAACGTATATTTTTAACGATTCCTCCGTTGTTATCGTATACATATATATATATATATATATATATAATACGAAGTTAAAGAAGAAAGATCCCAACGCCGCCGGCGCAAATATATACATAACCGTGTCACGCGAATATATAGAGAATTTAGACCATCGCACCCTTGAGATTTTAAATTCTCTTTTTACGTCAATCGCGCGGTGGCAAAAATCATATCAGTGATATTGTAATTTTCCATGTATATACCATACATCTCATCTCCGTCGTACATATATATACCAATGACTTTGTATGCCACGCGACTACAAGCCGGAGACATATAGAAGTCATTCAATTCTCAGCGACGACGTTGACAGCTATACGCGAGTCATTCATAATATACATGTATACGAGTTCGCGTGTGTATATAACCGGTAATATACTTTTCGACGACTATATATACAGAGGCACTGTTAACTCTCGGTGACTCATACGCGTATATAGTACCGCATGCTTTTCACGATTTTCTATCTCACTCGTGCTCCCTACAGGCAGGCATCCTCCTAAGAAAAAGCGTCACGACTTGGGAATTCCCGTGGGTTATCGACTGCGCCAACGCAGTGCGAATTGTATATAGATATATATTCTAGTCGCGTGCGCGTACACCTCGTGTATATATGCGCCGGAGCGCAGAAAAAAAAGAAGTCAAATCAGAGATATAAATATATATATTGTGCATAAACGCACGTTCGGTTGATATAATGGTATATATTATAACGCCAGCACTTTTTCTCAGAGAAAATTTTTTTTTTCAGGGTCACATTGTGTATTGTAGGCGTTATAATATCGTTCATCATGCATATATATTTCGCGATGATATGGGTGAAACGCGTGCACGCGTCTGTCTGGCGGCCAATGATAATTGCGAGGTTTGCAGCTCAACGTGAATTTCTTTTTTATCATCGTGCATATATATATATATATATATATATATGTATTGTACCAGCTTGTACAAGTTTGTTATGAATTTTAATAAAAATTAAAGATAAACTGTAAAAACGATAAAAAGACAACGAATCGGACGGCAATGTTTCGAAAAAAACATACATGTAATATATACCTACACTCGGTTACTGAAAATATTTTTTTCAAATTACAATCGCATTACTAATACATATAGAAAAAGAAAGTATCATATAACAGCTGTCGATACAAAAACCGGTAAAATTAACTACATTCGCGTGAATATTATTACTCTTTTTTTTTCATTTCTGTGTGATAAATTTCCAAACGAATTACTTGTAAATGATTCGAATTGTAAATGAGATAAGCCATCGCGCAGCAGGTATACGGAACCCAAACCTCGTCACTTCACTTCGTGCAGGAAGAATACATATACATATCGGTTCTTCTCTCTTTCTTCTCGGCATTATACACACGACGCGTGTATTGTAATATATACGCGCACACTTCATTGACGCACACTAACGGAACCAATTAACTCGAAAAGTATATATATGTATATACAGATAATACACGCGTATACTTCCGAAGGCCTCCAAAATCATTTTCGACTAATTAAAAAGTCGTCGACATATAACTTCGTTGATATTACGATTCATCGTGTATACATCACACACACACACACATATGCGATCCATAATTAATTCACAGTATATAATCGGTCGCTTGCACTGTATACGTGTATATGTATATATAAGTGCGCGCACTTTTCTCTAATTGTCCCAATCGAGACGAATCAATCGCAACGCGTGCGAAATTCCCGCCGTTCAGCGAAAGCCTCTTGGATTCTCAGGAACCCAATATACGCATGTAATACGATATACGTTCTCACATTCTTCTTCTCCTTCTTATTATACCCTTTATTCAATCGTTCCTTTTACAGTCAATTTTTCGTACGTCCCAAACCAGTTGCCGACCTCCCCCACGCGCATGTATATATATACTCTCCTTCTCATTATACATACATATATATACCCACTTTGCGAAAATACCATCATTACCGCGAAGAGTTTTTCCAGCTACGCAAGGACGCTGTTGTTCTGTACCTTATATATATATATGTATATCCTCTATGAGAGCAAATTAAGCTTTCTCTCTCTCTTGGTCCCAAGGTTACGCACGCAGCGTAAACCGCGTTGTTATACATACGTATATATATAGGTAGTATGGTGAATCTGCCGGGCTTGTCTTTGTCTGCCTGCAGAGAGCGGAGTATACGGAATGCGATATCACGCGCGCGTCGTTTTTGTCTGCACGCGATGAGAGAGAGAGAGAATAGCTTGAGGTGCAGGGTATTTTCAGATTTCCTTGGGATATACAGTTTTGCTCTGGTCCTTTTATAGGGGCGGTGTGATTGGTGTTTATATCCAGGGGTGTGGCACGCGCTGGCTCATGGTTGCGGTTGAGGAGAAGAGAGAACGTTGGTATATAGAACGGTTTATGTATATATGCGAGATGTTGTTGTGTTGGTTTATGAAAGTAACCTAGAAGGGTTAACCTAAAAGGTCCCTATTAAATTGAATTCCTATATATACAGCTATAAGTAATGCATTTCAAATTTGTCATTTTACGTTAACAACATTTTCAATTGTCATTCAGAGCACAACGAAGCTTTTAAAGCTCGAGATGCGAATCACGTCGTTAGGAGTATATATCAATTGATAATCGTTACGTTATTGTTCAATCTATTATTCATTGCGAATAGTTGTACATACGTATATGTTACGACATATCATTAAATTCATTCGATATATAATCGATAGAAATTTTATCAGTCGCAAGTTCGATGCGTATCAGCATTATATTATATATGACGTACATCGATATATGATGAACTATATATCCACAACACTTGAGTAATATTCTAAATTTGCACACGTTAAGTCATCGGGCACGCACGATATGCTACATAATTCGTTTCATTTGGCATATATATATCAGAAAATTGAGTTCAGTCGAATAAATCGTTCGTTTAATTCTTTATTGATACTGACCAATTACATAGAGAGAAATAAAATTGATGTGTCTTGTACAAAAAAACTCCATTCATATAATAAATTAGCGGTAACGCGTCAATAATTTTTTCATACTCATCGTATAATTAATTATATATATATATATATATATATATATATGCATCGTTTAAAGTAAATAAACAGATACTACATACTCTTCTAAAAATTTATTATTCATCCATTACGAAATGTTTGCAATTATAATTATATGTTTATCACATCATTTCTTGCTAAAAACTACTAACAATTATTTCAAAACAACCTTCTTTTCACCAAAAAAACGAATTAATATACTTTTATCCAACCAAGACTACTAAAAAAAAAATTTATCAACGCTAACCTCAGTCACTTCGCGTTTAATACACTGCCCCACCCTGTTCCTAATTTGCCTATAATACAACAAAACCCAACCAAATATCCCATGCATACACACAATGCATCATATACCTATATACAACGGCATTGAATCCTTTTTGCCGCCGCATACCTACCATCCGCACGACGCACCGCACACAAAAGCTATATGCGCGCGCGTGCGCCTGTGTCTGCGCGATTACGAGAAAGCGACGTGGTGTGCATACGTGATATTGCGATGAGGAACAATGGATATATATACTAGGTAGCAAAGATGTATATACGCGCGAGTGTAAGCGGTTCCGGCAGCCTGACGGTTGTTTATGGGGAGGTTTTTTTTTTTTGGTTCTTGTGGTTCTGGGAAGAAAGAGAGAAAGCTGAGAATAAGAAGAGAAGGGTTTAGGATGATGGGTTTTTTCTTGTGGGGATTCCCAAAATAATTTGTGTGGTCGTTGTATATAGAGAGATGTGATTTGCTTTGTATAGTTTTGTTTGCATCGTGGGTATAAGTTTTTGCTAGTATAAAGTGATGGGTGAAGCGTGATGTTATAATTATCGGCGTAGAATTACGGTTGTCATCTTTTTTAATGGTAAACAAGAAAGATTTAGTTTCACATGAAAATAACTACAATGTGGAGTAGAAATTCCTGTTTGAATAGTAAAAATTACAAAATAATAGAAATTTTGATTATAATATTTTTTATATTTTGTAACAGTTTTCCTGAAAATTTAAGCCTGTCCCACGGTTAGTATGAAATATAAAGTAGTAATTTTTCCTTATAATTTTTCTTTGAACACTATACACAGCTATACAATTGTATTTTTGCTGTGTTGACGGTCTCTCCTCGTCTTCGTTGTCTAAACGTTAATGGGAACCTCCGTGACAATAATTAGTATATTAAAAATTTTTTTAATCAATGTGAACGCGACTGTAACACACTTGCCAAATTTAATGGGACTCATCTGATGTTCACATTCATTTCATTTTATAAAATTTATATTTGAGCATGAATGGTTAATGAAACAATCAATGTAACCTAACACTTTACCTCAAGATTTAACGATATTTTTTACTCTAAAATTTTTTAGATATCTTGGTAACAAGATTAAACAAAATATGTTTTAAATCATTTAATCAGTAGGATAATAGAGTGCATATTCTAGTCTAGTCATTATTTTATTACGATGAACGAAAAATTCGTATTTGCATAACTCAAAATTTTAATTTAACGTTTCTATAGCAGGCAGATAATAATTTATCATACAAGTGTATTTATCATATAAGTATCTGAAAATTTTCAAACTAAGGGATACCTAGAGTTGATTTTATTTATAAAGCACATATATTTATAATAATTTCTAATGACTTATATACATCTACAATATGCACCTTGAAAACGCTCTTTGACTTTGACCCCTTCGCCAACTCAATCAACCTCGCAGACTTCGCACACTAGTATATCTCTTCTGTTATACATGCATCATATCACACTTAATAGAGCTGTTGGGTTCACCACACAACATTCACTTCATGGTCTCTTCTCTATAAAATCATCATCTATCCACTCCCCGTTATTACACACATCCATACGAACACTGTATAACGTACACTTCCGACAAAGTCGCTCGTCCAATCAAGCGCACATTAATTATCCGGTTAAATTAATACCACGCACACATGAATAATCGGTCCATTAGAAATATATTGAATTTTCGGAAGGATCGAGTTCTCGTACCGTTGAGCGGCCAGCTGTGTATACATATATATAAGGTTGTCGACCCAGCCAGTAAAAAAAATGGGTCACTTCGGGTTACGCCAGTGTCACGGACGCGCGCATTATTGTACCTTTTTGATATGATGGCTTACGCGCAAACAAGAGAATGATTTTATTTTTTGAGAACAGCGCGTGAACGATTCGCGTGAATTGATAATGACGAGATATGCGACGCGGCGCGCGATCGTTTGTGTAAAATAGATTTAATATGTGTGTGATGGGGTCGCGCGTCATGGGATCTTGTGTATAAAGTGTAGAAATCTATATTAGATCTTATCAGGGTTGTGTGTTGATTAATATTCTTTTAGATTTTTATATTGGAAAGCAATTTGAGAGGTTTGTTAGAAATATTTAACTGATTTGAGTATGGTTTAGCTGTACCAAAAAAATTAATAAGATTAGTATTTAATATACTTAAAAATAATAACTTATAATGCTTTAATATCACAGGTTTATACGGAAATTAAAAAAAAATTATTTTGACTATCTAAATATTTGAAGATCAGAACTGGTTCGTCGCTTTCCGATCATACTGTGCGATATCTAAAGTACCTGATTTTCGTTTTTATAATGTAACTTTTACCATCTATACTTTTATGTAAATTTCACATCGAGTGAAAGAAAAAAATAGCCAATGAATGGTCCTGTCGTTTACTTTCATTTATTTTTTTCAAACTTATCATAGTGCAAATATTTATTCAATACCAACATTATAATTAAAGCCATTTTCATTAAAAAAATCTTATATTAGTTATATGCCATCTCACATCCCAAGAAAAAGGTTCGTGATGTTAATTTGCGAACCCTAGGATTCATTTTTTTGGGTACCAATAAACTTCATTTCCCGAGAACTAAGAATCACTCCTTATACTTTATTATAAATTTTTTTAACCGCGCACAGCCATTCCCCGGTCGTTCTATACAATAAAATCTCAAGAATGTACCATAAAATGAAGAAACATCAATTATCACTTGCAATTAGAAAAATGATTTTCCAATCTTCATTACAATCTTATCTTTGTATATACCATTTCGTCAACGGAGACACATTTCAAAAACCAATTAGATCCACACATACATGAAAAACCCTTAAGAAACTCGCACCTCTTATCTCTCTCACGTTTCCAAATTATATACCGAAACCACACACACCTCTTTTTTTTCCTCCTTACACAACCACCACACATACACACACCCGTATATACAACACCTAATACACATATATCGTATATATATACAATACGACCGTGAGTTCACGGGCACAATACGTCCGCGCGCGCGCGCGCAGATGTTTTATTTTCGTGAACTTGACGCTTCATCACCATTACACTTGATGCAGTGACTAAGATCTGCGCGCGCGAGATTCTATTGCGTCAAAACGCAATTGGCGATCATTATATATAGATATGTGTATAATATACACACACCAGCACACAAATCCCATAAACCGTTATTATATTGAGACCCAAGGGACCTTAGCATCTCAGATTCACTCTTTCTCTTTCGTCGGACCTTGACCTTGCACATATATACATATACGAAGCATATATATATAAGAAGAAGAAACGAGCAGAAAGAGAAGAACCGCGACCTTCGCTCGATTAGAGTCCTGAATATCGTGCAGTCAACCCGTATATGTATATGTATATAATACATTGCCGGCAGTATATAGTGGCGGTTGGCGCGACGACGATGATGAGGCTGTGTGCGGTAGCTATACGGAGAGAAATCGCAATAATGAACGCCGGGTGATTAATGGCTTTCGACTTTCCTTTTCGTTTTGTAATCGACAACGACGACGACGACGACGCGAACACGGAGGACGTTGCACGGCCGTGGGTTTCTAGAGCGTTTTATGTATATATATAGGCGATGGAGTTTGTATTATACATATATTTTTTTTTGGATGGGTTATAAGATTTTTTTTTTTTAATGTTGGGAGAGCCATGGGTTTCTTAAATTTGATTATAGGCCAATAATCCTTTTGTTCATTCTTATTATTTCTTTTCTGCAATTCAATTAACCGCACGTTGGACTTTCCCGAGCAATTGGCGTCGATTAAACGATATCTATATATATATATACATATATCTCGTCTGTAATAATTCGAGGATACGCGAATTTATGCCGAGTCATCGCGATTCAACGTACTCCAAAATAGCGTGCGATTTATTTCTGTATATACAAAGCAAGTGCACACACACACATAAGTATATACACTTCCGAAATGAAGAAAAAAAACACCAGGATTGTCGAAAAACCAGTTCTCTCTGAGAAAAGTGTACTCATGGTAGCGTGAGTCGTCGTCGTCGTCGTCGCGCATCTTACAAAAATCGATGAAACTCGTTTCTACCTAGACGTTCGTCCGTCCGAAACGTTTTTCTCGCGCGCGCGAGCGCACAATGCGACGTACTACTACTACTACTACCGCTGCTGCTGCTGCTTTCTCTTTGAAGAAGGCAAATGGTAATCCTGTACGCGCCACAGCGTCGTGTGAGAATTATACTCGCGCGTCTTTAGAAATTCCTTCGTTCTTCTTTTTCCATGGTGTTTTGTGGGAAAGCAAAAATCTTTAGGTGTGTTATATATATGTATGTGTGTAAGCGTGTTTTGGTACTATGATGAATTCGCACTGATTGGCACGCGTGTGTTGCAAGTTCGTTATTTATTTATTTATTTCTTTTTTTTTTGGTCTGTTGCTGGTTTTACGATCCGAGAATT
The DNA here is from genome assembly GCA_035583055.1 of Torymus tubicola. Lineage (NCBI taxonomy): Eukaryota > Metazoa > Arthropoda > Insecta > Hymenoptera > Torymidae > Torymus > Torymus tubicola. The sequence goes on along the minus strand of JAWWEQ010000010.1, from coordinate 35,203,225 downwards.
GTATATATATATATATAAAAAAGGAGAAACATGGAATTTCATCGTCCGTGAAAACGCGCCGAGAGTAGTAGTTTATGTAAGAATCTGTCGAAATGTATATAAATGCTTGCGAATCGAAGTTTTTTTTTGTTTCTTTCGTATATATCAAACATATAAACAATAAATTCGCATTTCTTACGTAACAGTAGATCTCGATTCTAACCGATATATCGAGTGAAATAAATGAACCATTACAATTTATACGAAAACTCATAAATATACATATACATACAGTTTATGTATATCTATTTAAACGCAATTGGGTAAAAACCACTGAAATTACCGTATACATATACCGCGCCGTAATAAAACCGATCTAATCGGCTTACTCACTTACGCTATACATACGCACACACACGTATAGATTTACCTTATAATTATCCAAGTACAATTTTAAGCCGACCGCACGTGAAGTGCTCCATTCATATATACATATATATATATATTACGTATATATACACATGTGTAGGTGTTTTATCCGCTTAGCTATATGCGTGCGAGTATATTGCGCGCATATATAACACGCTATCGATTTCATCTTCGACAGCGGCGGCGTAGAAGTCGATCGGTGAAATTCTCACGCCTCGCCACCCGCAAGTGTCTAATCCTTTATAGTCACTTAATTCCATACCGGTCGTATACGGATATATCTTGATAAAGCTATACCTATGTATTTAAGGTTCGCGCGTATTGTCTTAAATCATAACAATGCGATGGTTGGTTCCACAACAAAGCGATTTTCTGTTTACAAAAAATATTTACTTTTCTGGAATACATATATATAAGGAAAGGTTACTGCATTGTTTTAACGCAATAACGCGTGAAATTATAACGATGCATTTTAGCATTTTATATCGCAGAAGAACATTTTATAATAATTTTTTTATGTTGCTATTATATTACGCATAGAATTCGCCGCATTAATGAATGATTTCCCCACAAGTTGGTTATGTAATTATTATATTAGATTATTAGAAGATCGAATGTAGGTCTGTGAAATGATGAATTACATAAAATTAATCGTACGATCGGATGCATTACAATAACACGGTAATTATTATATATCCATTAAATTTTACACGTCACAACAACAACAAAAAAAGTCGAACAATTCTCGCGGCTTTTTCGAAAACCATGTATACCCGTACAGACTATACATACACGCGTCGTTCAGTCACAACCCAAACAAACCACGCCTCACTCGTGTATATATTCTCCTCCCAAAAAAATATCCCCAAACCTCCGTCACGCAGGGTTAACGTACTCCTTGACAAACATCACTGTACCATGTGCACAATGCCATCCTCGTCATCATCCTGATCATCGTAACCTCGCACGTATAGGTATATACATATACACAAAAACAATGTATGTACGCGGTAGCTCGCACGCACTTGTTGCACAACAACGACAACGCGTATATATACACATACGTACATACGTACTCCCCCTTTTTTCCGATTACGAAAACGAGCGCACATATAGGTGTGTTATAATATACATATATACATACGCATCGTGCGAAAGTACACGCGGCTGTGCTAAAAATAAACCAACGATGCGTTGTCGTGTAATAATTCATCAACTCTCTCGGGTACTCCTCCCCCACATACTTACATGCATATGGACACTTCTCACGACCCTCTCGAAATGTTGAAATTCAATACATATACGATAGGAGAAAAAGAAAATCATCATCGGCAAGGCGCACGTATAATACATATGAGAAAAGGTATAGATCTTAAACGTACGAATTGTGCAAGGTGTGTATATATATATACACGTGTGTGTCTCGTCTTCTTCTCCTTCATAACGCATGCTCACGCCGCATGTTGCAGAACGTCCGGTCGCAGATGGTCCCCGCGTGCACGTTAATTTATGCTAATGAATTTATCTGCGCGTTCGAGCAAGGCCGCACGCGGTGGTAGTAGTAGTAGTATAGTACAGCAGCAGGTTGAAAGGGAGCCACGTATACGCGTGTGTGTATATATATATACGATGGCGATTGGTAAACAGACAACGTTATATATGTGTTGACTGATTTTGACATGCATCGGCCGTTATCGTTAATGGATGTGGTATAGCTGCTGCTGTGGAGCTATAGCATTGTTGTATTAGGGTGTTGCTTCATTGATATATTCCGTATGGGATTCCTTATAGTTGTATATGTGTAGCCATTTGGCGCAGGTGTAAATATTTGTAAATGAGAGGGAGAATGGAGGTGATGAGGATATTATAATAAAAGGTTCTTGGGTGGATTTCGGAGTGTTGGGAACACTTTAAAGGTATAAGGTGTTGAGTTGTTGCACCAATTAGTCATATTAGTTGTATACACTTTGTATAGTAATGTAGAACATTGATAAACACTTTAAGCCAATTGATCGTTATAATTTTACCTAATTGTTTGTGTACAACAGGGATAAGATATATTGGCTATTCTAATTTTACACGCGTCATTAGATTAGAAAGTAAAACGGTTGTTGTTACACTGAGTGTATAACCAAACAGCATAGCGTTGTTTCGTAATATTTACGCTATCGTTTGAAAACATTTAAAGCATAAATTTTCCTTAATTTCAATGCCATTGCTGCAAAATAGCACGATTAGATCTGTGTGCGCTTTATTTTTGGCGACCGAGAAACAGGAACTTTCATCCATTGTTGTGACGTCGTTCATCATCGAACTCTGGTTATATATGACGATATTCGCGAGAAAACGTGACATTATTTGAGCCGACTAAGTACACGTATGACGTATATATGTATTTTTGAAATAGTTACGTTTCAAAACATACACACAGACATTTTACGCTTCGAGTGCATATTACATTTCTTGCTCCGAGTATATTCAAACTTGGCGCATTTGCACAAATTATTGGCTTGACGTGAGTTCAGTGTAGTTACAGACGACGAGAAATATGGTAAATTATCTAAATTACATTAGTTGATTGGGTTTGCCGTTATCGATTGTTTTTTTAAAATAGAGACTGGGGTAAAAGAGATCTGTTTTTTTTTAAACTTACAAAATTTTAGGTTTTGTAGAAACGTATGTATGTAGGTACAATTGTCGTATTGATTAGAAATGTGTATTATATGATATATATTAATTAAATAATGATGAATAATAAGTACATTTAAGATATTTTTTATCATTTTCTAATTTATTCAATCTTCAATAAACGAAACCTGCATGCACGAGGTTTCGGAGCTATAACGTTACATTTTTTTTTAATGTAACGGTAAAAAATTGATAAAATGTATGCCGGAACTTGTTTCTGTACATATAAAGTGTAGCAAGTATATCTAACATATGATATGTGAATATCATACGAATACAAAATGATTAGAATACCTTTTTTTTAAAAATGAATGATTTTTACTTCTTAATATGCTGATTTTATTGGTTGTTTTTCTACAGATAATCGCAAAAACATATTTTACATTGATAAGGCGATGCTACCGCGGTTGCGGTTCAGTTTTATTTCATTTATATACTTGCCTTTTTTTTTGCCGTTAAAGTCATTTCATCAAATTATCGTATCTTGTGCAGAAGCGTATCAAAATTGTCAAAACATTGTATAGTAATCAGCGAAAATTCGAGGTTTCTTCATTCATGCCACATGTAATAGTAATTCCGTATATATATGTTTAATACTACGTGAATTTAATTTCGCGAAGTATCTCAGCATCCCCATTGAGGCAATTTAACAAAAACAAGCTTAATTTTTTCTCTTATCAAATTAAACTACTGAAACTAAAAAGCTTATCAAGATGGAAACATAAAATCTGCAACCTCAATAAAATGCCATTACATGGTACATATAAGTATATATATAATATTTACTTCCGTGCTCCGATCACTTTATTATACAGATACAAATTTTAACGTTGTATTAACTCGTCACATATTTTCTCACACAATGCCCAGACATATTATATTTCAATCTACCTCATATCGCTAAATCCATCTAATAAGATAACACTATGGAGAATTTTCCTAACCAGCCACGCGTACAGCGTCTAATACACACATGAACATGGATAAATTCAAAAGAACTTGAATCGACCTCTCAGCTGATTCAATCTACTATTGTTTTAAATAAATACTCGCGCGTTTCGATTAATGCTCCGATTACTTTTTTCGATTAATTGTACTCACACGTGGTCATACCCACGCACAGTGTATATACACACAAAAACAGAATGTAGGTCTCTAATAATCAGCAACAATCGTCGAATAAACTACGCAATTGTCATAGATCTAATAGCGCCAGACAGCAAAAAAATAATATTTTTCTCTACAAACTTAAACCACGATATACACACACAGAGACATATTTCGGCGGGTCGATCTCACTCACACCTAACGGCCTATTACAAACACTTGCTATACACACTTGCCACGTGTCTCTCTATAAAATATAATCAATTACCAAGTAAGGTCTTTTCAATATAATCCACACAAGTGTATAACGGAGCAATGTAAAAAAACAAAAAAGTAAACACCCGCGCGCGTGCACGATTATAAACTATAGAACCGCGCGTGCGCGTATAACTGTCTGTCTATCGTTTCAAGGGCCAAAACAATCTGATCGCGCGCGCGTGTATGAGAAAAGAGAATCTCGTGGTCGATGCCGGGTTATATAGTATATATAAGTATATATATATATATAGCGATCTTCCGGTGGTATTCTACTGGTGGTAGTGGTATAATGCGTGCGCGGTGGTAGTAGTAGTAGTAGTGGTGGAAGTCGCGCAGAGAGTAGTAGACAGCGGCGCGCGCGCGCGCGTGCGGCAGAGAGACACATACACGCTGCTACTGCTACTGCTGCATGCCTTGCGCGCACGGCCGAAGAAAGTGAGAATACTTAACAGTCAGTCCTGCCGCGGCGCTCGACACGGACGGTTCACCCCATACCGTGGGTTCTTCATAAAAGAGAGCAGATAGATATATTTTGTCGTGCAAACATTTTCTTTTTTTTAATTGATTGATTGATTAATCGATCGGTCGGTCGGTTAGTTATTATTATTTGATTTGACTTTTGGAGTGAGTTTTTTTTTTGGAGTGGATACGGGACAGTGGAATAATATATTGTATATTGAGGAGAGAAGGTGAGGATCGTGAGGAAAGATGAGGAGAACACCGATGCACGTGAATTGAAAGAGCGAACGGGTGTATTTTCGTCCCGGCGCTTACGCAAGATATACATTTAGGTACGTAATCTAAATATATATGTATATATATATACATGCGCGAATGCGTGTACTGTCAATCAAGGGTGGCTATATAACCAATCACGTGCGGTAGTTATCTTACCCCATACACGCGCATCTACATCTGTAAACACAAAGGGTTTTTATCTCATTTATGTATAATAATATATGCATTTGCTTATACGTATATTCTTATACGCATATATACTATACAAGACACCATAAGCACCATGGAAATCAATTTTTGCTTTCTCGCGCTGGTGCCGCGCGAGGAGAAAGCTTTTTTCGCGCGGTCGTCGTACCTATATAATATACTCGCTTTCTGCGCGCGCGCGCGCGCGAACGCTGCTGTGTTGTGTAAATTTAAGGCGATGCGCGCGGTTGGTTTCTTGACGATTCGAAGCTTACAGGTTGTGAGATGCTTTTTTTGGGGGGGATATAGCAGTGCTGATCATGTAAGAGAAACCAGTGATTTAATAAAAAAGAAAAAAAAAAGAAGGAAAAAGAGACGCGTGAGTTTCGTCATATGGGATGGCGATTGGGTTTATATTATGGGAGGAATGAGTTTTTTATGTAATGCGAATGAATTTTTTTATAAGTTCGAAAGCTGAGTATGTGTGTGGGTGGTTAATGAATGTTGAATGAGTTAGTGAATTTTATTATCAGCGAAACGATATATGACAGTGATATATAATTTGCTTTATCGATATATTTAAGAGCTAATCGCGACTCTGCGGTGATCGCGGAATCGTCAAAATTAATCGGCACCTTAAATCATTCATTGTATCGTTATACATGTATATTCTGTGTAGCGCACGGGTATCCGATATCGCGTTGTATGTATATGTACGTATATACACGATGAAATACCGACACACAGCCGCGCCTGCATATCTTCCTTTTCACATTGAGATGAGAGCGTTAGAGAACGTATATGTATATAGGTATATGGTGAAAAAGGAATTTTTTCGAAAGGAAAGAGAGATATACTTGTACACGCTGTTAAAAGGTTTTACAGCCGTGCGTACGCTCAAAAGGAAAAAAAAGACTACACAATAAACATGCAAAACTGGCTCGACCGCGACTGCTTTATCGGGTGTAGGGATCGCAGTGAAGGTGAGCGATTAATGTTGCAGGTGTTATTTTGTTGTAGATAGTTTCTTTCTTTAATTTATCTTTGCATTTTATCCTTTTTTTTTAATGATGTTTGCTGTACGTGTGTGTGTTTGTGATGTATGTAATAGACGGTGAAAGAGTAGGACGTTGCCCTTCTATCTGTCTAGAAACTAGTTTTACGATGGAAAATCGGCACTCTGGGAGAAAAATCGGTTGGTATAGAGCGCGCAGGTTTTGGAACACGTGCCACTAACACGATTCTCATTAGCATACTTTCGGGTTACGAATCGTTTATGCCCAAAAATAGTCAAATAAAAGTGAGCGAGAGAAAGAGAGAGAAAAGTAGGAGAGTTTAGTGCTCACACACGAGTACGTGTGTCTTAACCACAGGTACGTTAATTTGCATCTGAATCGATTAATTATTCGGCAGTGAGATGAAATTGTGGAATCCTTGTGAATCAAATCGGGTTAGTCGTTTCGTATATATATCTATATATAGTTATCACGCGGGAGGTATATGTGTATATGGTAATTTCTTATTGAGTAATTCAATGTAGCCTGGAGTTTACAAAAATTTCGTGATGGTATGTATGTCGGCAAATCGAATTATTAGAGGGTGCGTGTAAACCATCTCGATTACAATTTGATAGTTTGATTAACACATAGTTTTTTATAGTGCTATATGGATAGTCATGGTGAAACTGGATTTTAGAGGAAGTTTGGTCCTTACGGGATGAGATTTATTGAGGAAAAAGTGACATTTCGGTCAGATGAACCGAATTTTTGCGAATTTACTATAGCTAGACTAATTTATAGGAGTGTCGACGTGGATTTTATAATGAAACAACATTTTTCGTTCATTTTTAGAAACTTATATTTCCTGTTGTGATGGTTCTTTTTCTACAGGTTTAAAGTTCACGTGACTGATGCAGAACGTATTTATTCATTTAATCTTTAAGCAGGCTAAAAAATTCTTTTGTTTAAAGTAGTTTATTATAAATAATAAATAAAATGAATTCGTAAACCATGTTATATGAGCTGAGAAATTTATCATTTACCTTGCACTCCATTAAAATTGTATTAAAATATGCTTAGCTTAAAAAATTTGATAGTCATAATACTAAATTTGTTCAAAGGCTAAAAGTTTTTCATAAAATTTGTGGATTCCTGGCAACACGACTTAAGCCTATAAATTTAAATCAAGCACTTTTTAATATTCTTAATTTTGAATTTGTTAAACAAAAATATTTTTTTTGAATTGGCTCATTAAGGAAAAATTTTATTAAGATGGTTTGAATATTTATTGAAAGTTTTGGATACAATCTGTGGATTCCTGGCAAAACGTCTCAAGCCTATCAATTTTAAATTAAGCACTTCTTAATATTCTTAATTTTGAATTTGTTAAACAAAAATATTTTTTTTGAATTGGCTCATTAACGAAAATTTTATTAAGATGGTTTGAATATTTATTGAAAGTTTTGTATAATATCACTAATACGTGTTAATAATTTTTTTCCGCAACACATTATATTGCATAAAAAAAGCTTTTAGGACACTGAGAAAAATATTTAGTAGTATCAAATAAATATTTATTTGAATAGTAGTAAATAAATATTTTCTTAAAACAAATAAATATTTATTTGCGACTATTAATTCTAGTACTAAAGTAGTAGTAATAAATAAATATTTATTTAATTCAAGAAAAATATTTATTTGATACTCCTAATATTTTTCTCAGCGGAGGCTAGTTTAAAAGCTATAATGTTACAAGCCCTGACAAGTAAAATAGATAATAAATATTTACTTTAACTTTATAAAAATCTAAAAGTTTGCAAACAAGTATGATCCTATAATCGCTCTGAAATTGCATGTTGGATTATAACGTGCTGCTGTGAATCTAAACCGCGAAAAGAGTTGCAGAATTAACGATCTACATCGGTATAAAACTAAAAAAGTAGTTTTACGTTTTTTCTACAATCATGTAAGCTTTACTACAGATGGCATGTATCCAGTATAGGTCATAATTTTCCGCTACGATATGAAGTTGCTTGAATTACATTGAATACCTGTACAACGATTTAAATTTGCATACTTGTAAAAAACGACTTAAGTATAAAAAATAGCAGTGACTCCTAAAAGATAAGCAATTTATTTTTTATCTAATATAATCGCTAAGATTTCTCAAAAATATGAAAATTGAACTCAAACCATTTTACCAGGAATTCGCAGAAATAATGACAAGATAAATACAATTGGATGTACAATTGGAAAATTTTCTTAACAAATTATTTCGTAGGAAACCCTCAATTATACTATTTCAAACAAAAAAAATCCCTCACGACTCTACTGCTTATACAAAAAAATGATCATATAATCACTCGCCAACCCGTCGTAACTCCAAATTGACAAATCCAAAAGTACCTGATTCCCACTTCTAACGATTAACACATCTCTTCGTTCGCACACCCAAATCGCGCCAATATATATAGAAAGTATATTTAAATCGCGTCCACGCCTCGTGTCAACGTTCTTTCTCTCACACACACACACACTCTCTCTACTCTCTATCTCTCGAATTCGCCGATTAAGTAACACCCCACGTGCCGATCGTCCCCGAGACTGTGGCATCGCGATAGGATCGGCGACCGGTCAATAAAAATTGCGCATACTCGTTCACATATCACAGCAGTGACATATATATATCTCAATGGCAATTATTTCGTATTATCAAAATTAATAACATATAAAATTATTTATATTATTGTTAATAATTTAATATAACGTCAGTACTTGGGAGGTGTGTCACATCGATATGTCGTGATATAGCCAAAGCGCACGCGCGGTACGAGAACGAATTATTATCGTAATGTTGCGATAATTGCTAAAGACCTTTTTTTTCACCGATACGTGTGCACTTATCTGGTTATCAATTTCATTGATCCGGAACCACGTTACGCCATGTCATATATATAAAATACGTGTATATATGTACGAGAAATCGGTTGTTCTCACCTCGAAGCTAAAGGATATAGTACTTACAAATGTATTAGTTGGATTCAAAAAACCACGGTGGTAGTGTTATAAGCGGATCTATAATACGTCGTGATCTTGGCCGTGTATACGCACGTGTGAATTTCAAGTTCAAAAGGACTTTCGCTGTACGGAAATATACATACCGCGATCCGGGAAAAAGCGATTTGGATGTTTATGTGGATAAGGAAAAGAGAGCTGGTTCGGTTGAATTCGCACGTTAAATGCCTGAGGGAGTATACGGATTGGACGAATGCTGGAATAACAAATCGCCGGTGAGTGTATATATAAGTAGGCTTTGATCAACGCGCGCTCAACATTGACGTGACTTGATTTAATAGCCGCGCTGGCTAATTTTAGTTCACTTTTTAGGTGGGAAAACTGGTCGGAGAAAATAATTGAATTTCGGTGAAAAAAAAGGGGTACCGACGGTTTTGAAGTGAAGATTGATTGGAATTCGAGCGATGTTGAATCATAGAGTGTTGGTATAAGAATGGTTGAATTTAGAATTTATGGTTGGTGGAGCGTTGGTATATATTGTATTGTAATTTTTGATAAAAAGTTTATTAAACGATACGTTTTTATGGATATATAAACATAATGACAATTTTTTTTCAATAGGAATGTACTAGACTATGAAAATGTGTTTGAACTCTCTTTTGAAGAGTCACCAACGCCTTTACAACACAGCAACTCGTCAAAATGTGCGATTCACAGTGACAAGTTTAAATTTAACGAGATTGATTTCTTCTCTATCTCTCGCGCTCTATCTTTGTATCTCGAGAAAAAATCGTAATTGACTAATGTCTTACATCACACGCGAATGTATATATGGTCACGTTCTTAGAAAATTTGTCAAGCGACGCATATCAACGCCAAACGATTTGATTAACCCATTATATATACACACATATACATCACACATTATCCATAAGGGTCCATTCAATATATACGTTCACGCGACTTTTCTTCACACGATTATATTTTCGAGAAAATTCTCTTCAAACGACATTGCGCGCGCTGCGACGTTTACATTTTCCGCGAACGCGCTTTACATAAATCTCCTGTGTGACCTGTATATACATTGAAAATACGCAGCGCTCGTAGAATTTTTCGTTGTATATATATACCTGCACATGTGTACCCGCCTTTTTTTTCTAGAAGAATGCGACGAATGCGGCTGTGAAAAAAAAGAGGAAATTCTTCCGAACGCCCTACGTTTCATTGTTCTTTCTTAAAAGCAGGGCGACGTATGGGTCACAATGTGGCGTCGAGTAATTTTGTTGAGAATACGTATTATGTTTAAATATGTGTAGTGTAATAGCGTAGAAGATACATACGCTACTAAGAAATGGGTAGTTAATACCGATCGTATGATCAGTATAATCAATGGAATACTCATCAATACTCGAGGTTATCGGAAGCGGAAAATCTAGTAGGAACTATATTGATATAGTAACAAAATAGTGATCGTTGAATTAAATTACCATTGATATTTGTTTTACTATAAATCATCTTATCTAGATATGTAACCCCGAGAAGATGGAAAAAGCGGCATCCTTTGGCACGTAACAATAAATTGGTTTTTACCTTTTTTCTAATTACGAAAATATTTAAATTTCGTACGTACGTCTAGACTGACTCTAAACCCTTAAACATAGATAAAATCGTAAAATTTTAACGACCATAGAGAAAATTTGAGGCATCTTCAAAAGGTTTCACCTGCCCGATAACGCAAGTCATCCGGATAAACTTGAACGAGCGTGTCGCTTCGTTCGAGATGGATTCATTCTCATAGGCTATTATTCGAATCTCTGACGTTGCATATCTTACCCGATTGGAAAACTTTATAACGAACTTCCATCTTTGGCCATTATTCTGAAAGCCGAATAATAATTCGCGCCTGTGCGCTTATAATAGATATATAAATGGTTTGGGAAAGTTTTTGCCCATTTGGCAAACGGTTTATTGTATAAGCTCTCGGGGATGTCGGTGCAAGTGTTCGAAAGTATTTAGAGTACTTTCTTGGTTGGCAAGGATCGATTCAGCTTGGCTCATGTAGGTTAAAAGTTCAAGTTGGAAGTGACTCTATACATATTTTTACCGTTATTGTTAACTGTTTTAAATTTTTTTTTCTTCTTTTCTTTTTGTAACCGCGTGTTGCTACTTTATAGTGATTATATTCAAATACATGTATAATAGATAAAGCACGAAAATAATTTAGTAACGAATATTATTTGATGAAATTTCTACGTATGAAATTGAGAAGATCATTTAAAAGCTCGAGAATCTTCGAAAGCTGATAATTTATGTTTTTTGGAAGAGGAAAGAAATTTTGGAGAAACACATTTTTTTATGTTATTAAAAAATCTTGTTCTGCCTCTATTCAAATCATAATGGCTTTATTTTGGTCTTCAACGGATCAAAGAATTAATTTTTTCGTTTATTTTTAAAATAAAACCTTTTTTCAAAATCCTGTCAACCCGAATAAAAATATTGGATCATAAAAAACATTTGTTCATTTTATAATATTAAAATGCAGATTTACACAAGAAAAGAAATGGTCGACAGTATCGATTGCAGTCTTATAAATTGCGGTTTTGTCAGCTCGATGCCAGCTATTTCCAAATTTTAGCATATAATTTCGATAACAAAAACACTTTTTATTGATCCATAATCTAAACTACAAGTTCCAAAAGCTATAAATTTTACATCAGTTTCTGACATTTATACACTTACGGCTGTAGGCCAATGTCTGGAAATCAGAGCATGACCCTACCACGTAAATTAACTGTTCTCGAAAGAAAAAAAAATCAGCATTTCTAACACTATAACTACCTACAATACAGCTGAACCTCACTTTTAGTATATATATGTATATAACCCACATGCATACAAACTTTCTCCAACCATTTCTCACGCATCACTTTTCTGCATTCCAGGTCTCGTGAAGTAGCCCTGAGGACGCGTCGCAGACGTCTGTAGGACTAAGGACGACGAAGAGTATCGCGACAGCTCCTCCTACGTTCCCAAGATGTTGAACCGTGTGTTCGAGTTGCACGGCCGGTTCTGTGCCGGCCATCCCCTCGAGGTGATCGTTACAATGTTCACTGTGACAGCCTGTATGTTGAACATGGAGACAGCGATGGGTGGTAGCAATGGACAGGTACGCGATACAAGCAGTCTACCAGTATCAGCGGCTGGACATTGCTGGCAAGGACGATGCACCTCTGACGTAAGAATATATTTGATGATTGTAATGTGTAATTATATATGCGCCATTATGAGTATCGGTTATGGCAAAGGCTTTGGCGGTATGTGATTATAAGTAGGTGTACGTACGTCATTGGAGTTTTCGTGTACGGTATACCGGTAAGGAAAGGTTCTGGGTTAGAGATTTTTGCAAGTCTTATTGGTAAAGTGAAATTCTTTGAACAAATTAAGAAGTATAGGTCTTGAGGAATCAAAGTGTTATAAGAAAAAACTATCTATCAACTGACCAGAAGGTTAATTTTTCTGATAAGTTGTAAAGGCTGAATCTATTGGTGGAAGGACTTGGAAGATAGAGGCGAGATATTCATTTCAATCTCTAACTATTATTATCCACTCTTGACATATCAAATAGTAATGATACTTACTAAATTAGCTTATTCGCGTTCCACCCTCAGCAACTGAGGTTACGGTAACGTCCAATTGCATTCATCAAATATTGATTTGCCCAATCTTAGAGTGTCAATCAAACTGAAGTCTTCTTTCTCGTGATTTGTTAATTAAGTATATCGCAAAGATATAAGCCATAACCGGGGGCCTGGTACTCTTAGTTTTAGGTCAGCTACGAAGAAGTGAACTGCCATTTTCAGGCACAAGTGATTTCGAACACGAGACGATCGAACGATTAGTACTTTTCCTTTGTCTGCGTGTATAACTGCTTCTTTTGCGTGAAAATATATTGTTTTTTAAATAATTCCTGATTTGTGAAATTTAATTTTTATGAAAAAGAAGTTAAATTATCGAAATTTTATTCAATTTTGAATATTACTAAAGAAAAAATATCATTTATTTATCACTCGTCGAGGTTAAGCAGCTTTATTTTTGACGTCAACGAAAAACTGGAAAAAAATTTTTTATACAAGCGTATTAAAAAAATTAATAGACTACGAGCTAAGCTGTTAAGAATGTTTCCTCAATAAATGAAAAATAATTTGCATTTTGTTAAAAAATTTGTATTTTATTAAAAATGTTGATAGTCAAGTTAGTTTTCGAAAAGTTTCCTTAAGAACATATTTTTGGGGTTTTAGTAGATTGTTGGATTAAAACATCTTTTATTTATGACTTTTTTAAAATTCAAAAATTATCAATACTAATATATATTAGCTATGTTAGTGCGACTGAATCGGTTGGTATAAAGCATTCTCTTGACTCACGAGTATTGTAACGGTCCGAATTTTAAAACGTTTGCGAAAGTAGTTTTGCGGACAAAAAAATTTTCATATATTCTTTTGTCGTAACAACAAAAACTGTAGCTACACTTTTGTAATTTCAGTTTTCGACGCAAATGGAAATGTTGATACATTTCATTTACATAGATCCTTACATTTTATTACTTTTATTACACTACCTTGCCAACTTAACAACGATTTTAATTTTTATTTTGCTCATAATGGTCGCTTTGCTGGCTCGTTCTTTTTTATTTTATTTTATTTTATTTTTTTTTTGTATCGACTAGTCGTTACAGCAAACGTAGTTTACATATGGGATGTTGCTCGTTACAATGCGCAACACAAAGTACAACTGCTAATATATTCCGCTCGTTTCTAGGATTTGAATGCCGCGGACGTCATCCTGATGACAATGATTCGTTGCTTAGCGATTCTTTTCAGTTATCATCAGGTCCGCAATCTTCAAAATTTCGGCTCGAAATACATACTGGGTAAGTGGATTTTTATCTTTCTTTGTTTATTTTTAGAAATCGTTTGTTCGCTTTTTTAAAAATATATATATATAAAACTGTTGTTTGATTTTACTTAAGCAATAATAATAATAATATAATAATGAAAAATTATTTGCCAAAGTTTATGCAGACTTGACAAACATCGGCTGACAATGTTTTAAACTTTATAACATCCGTGCATCTAAATAATTATTATTGAAGTAAAATTATTGTGTTTCTTCTCTCATCGAAGGTCTAAAACATTAACAATATTAATAGCACAAAAGTTTTCCACGAAATTGTTAAAGACAAAGAACATTCCGGATTAATATATTCCCATTGACGTAATCGACTCCTTATTTATTAATCGGATGCAGTATAGAATATATTAAAAAAAAACACTACTTGTTTCAGGAAATGAACAGTCGCTCGCTTTTGTTTGCAACTGTATAAATTTGAATTAAAAGAAAATAAAAAAAAAAAAGTTTCCGCCTTTGCGATTATTATCAAAACTTTCGTGTAACTTTCATTCCAATCATACACACACACATTCATCCAAAAACTTCACATCTTCGGAATATTTTACGCAGGTTTCAATTATTAATGTGACGTTAATTACTTCACCTTGAAATAAAAAAAGCGCCAACCTGAAACCCCTCAACATCGCACATACACACCCGTTACGAAATTCTCTTCTCCCCGTCGTCGCACATTCTAATTACTCCTTAAACACATCGCATCATATACACATAACGACAAAATTTCATCGGGTTCCCGGGCTTATATACAGCGAGCACGTGGCATTCGCATTCACCTTGAACGATATCTACATATATATATTACACGTATACATATACATCTATATAAAACGTCTGTTTCCTCGCGAAAGAAGAAAGCCTCGCGCGCGCGCGTAAGTGAAAGTCCTCTCGTCATAGAAAGCGATACGCGGCGTTGACTCGAGAGTGGCGCTCTGCCTATACGTGGTAGCGGTTCGTTTCCTTCGTTATATCGACGATTACCGAATTGCGCGTGAAACTAACTTGACAATGCGCGTATGATTGCTGATGCGCGTCATGGTGCACTCGCCGTGTGTATTGCTTTCTATATAATGTATGTGTGTATGGAGGTATAGGGGGATTTCTATCGTTGGCGAATGCGTACGCGTGCGAATGCAAATTTGGATAGAGTGATTAAACGACGTGGGTGATGGTGTGGGTAATATGTAATGAGGTATACCTACAGGTGCGGTGGAATTGGATCGAATGATTGTTGGGTGTTTGTAATTTTTGTAGAGATTATGTTGTAAATTTAGGGTAATTTTTTGGAAATGAAAATTTACATTTTTTTTTGTGGAAACTTGGAGAATATAATGGTTTAGCTTTTATTAAAAATATATCGGAGATTTTGATCACGTGTAATCTTATTTTTTTAAACTTTATGATTGATTGTAAGATGTCTCAGTCGTCAAGTCAAAATCCATTGATTAATGGAAATAAAACGAAAATTATTTTGAGTAAAATCAAACAATTGTGTTGTATTTATACATAATATGAACCATTGAATAAAAAATGTTACTAATTACGCTTTCAGGAATCGCAGGGCTATTCACGATGTTTTCGAGCATCATCTTCACCACGACGGTACTGAACTTCGCGAGAAGCGACATTTCTGATTTGAAGTGAGTATATTATACCTATTATGATATAGAAGATCAGTCAAAGTGTAATCGCGTCACACCTCTTTTTTCATATAAAGTATCTCTTTTAGTAAGATCATACACACGTGCACTGTTATATCTAATCTTTACAATTAATTGATAATGTGTAAATAATCTGTAAATTCTCAAGCGAAAATGATAATAACTTTCAACGAATTCGCGTAATCAATAATTCATGCCTATATACATATTCTATCGCGATATCCCACTATATATTTATTTTATTTTACGTAAGCATTTTCCCGGACAATTAAAAAAAAAAAAGAAAACATTTCGGTCGTGCAGAATTTAATCAAACCCAATCTACTTTCACAGAGACGCTATCTTCTTCTTTCTACTGGTGATCGACCTCAACAAAGCTGGAATCCTCGCTCAGCTTGCCCTCAACTCAAAGAACTTAGACGAAGTCAGAGCAAACATAGCACGTGGTATGTCACTACTTGGACCTTCCCTTACCCTGGACACTCTCGTCGAGATTCTACTGATCGGTATAGGCTCGTTATCCGGTGTACGTAGACTCGAAGTACTCTGCAGCTACGCCTGTCTTGGCGTCATCGTCAACTACTTCGTCTTCATGACACTCCATCCGGCCTGCCTTTCCCTCGTCCTCGAAGTAAGTAGTTTTCTCTCTCTATCTTGCGACACACGCGCGTATACTGAAAAATCTCACCTCTTCGTATACATATATGAATATGTAAAAAAAAAGTTTCTATCGTATGCGTTTGCTTTTTTGTATTGTCGGTCAAGTGCGGAGAATTTTGATGCTGTTTACGCGCCCTTGGACGAAAGGATGTTTTTTTTTTTTTTTTTTGAAGAGACGTATCATCATAAGTGGGTTGAGGCCGGTACCTACATAATATTTAATATGATATTTGGAAGCGTTCTGTTGGTTGCACATAGACACGCGTGAATAGAAAAATACTAAGACGATAAGACAGTTGAATTTAGGAATTTGGAAAGTTATACGCAAATATCCGTTGTTTAATCATTTACAAATATATTTTTATATACATATATATACACGGTATACATTTCGAAAAATATACAAAGAAACTGGGTAAAAAAAAGAAGGTTTACCGCTCACCCGACTGCAGCTATATATATACCGGTGCTGAAGAAAAAAAAATTACCATAATCAAAACATAAACAGCGCGTAACAGTCGCGGAAGCGAAACCGTCACCGGGCGTCGCCGCCAATTAACAACCTTTCGCTCTCTTTCGCCAAAAGAGACATTCCGCACACGCGCGCGTATACGTATGTGTTGCGATATATATATATATATATATATATATATATATATATGTATGTATATAAAGAACTCACTGACGTAATGTCGCTGCGTAAGTATCGGAAGCACGGGGAGAGAAAGCTTTCTCGAACTTGACACTGTCACGTCGTAGCTCTCTGTGTGTCCGCGTATAGCAGTGACGTGTACATATATATGTGTGTGTATGTATATTATATATATATATAATACTAATGTACGGTATATGTGCGGGGTTACGTTTTTCAGTTATCGCGGAGTAGCAACGATAAAATGCCAATGACACATGGTAGCCCAGTGAACGAGGAGGACCAGAAGCCGAATCCAGTGGTGGAACGGTTAAAGATGATCATGATCGCTGGTTTGTTCGTCGTTCATGCGCATAGGTAAGATTATTATTATTATTATTATTATTATTATTATGTTTAAGTGTGGAGGCAAGAATGTAACCTGGAATAATGCTAATTATGAGTGCTGTATAGTAATTGAGATTTGTTTCTTTTTTTTTTGTTTGGTTCCCTTTCATTGATATCCTTGCTGCTGTTGTTGTTGCTTAACTTTACTGATGCAAGTGTGAACCGAATATGGATCCGTAATGTATAATATGTGCGTGGAAACTTTTGGTGGTATATACTTATTATATATTACACACCGTGGAATCCTTTTTCTCATTTGGACAAATGTACATATAAGGTGGATGTTTGCACATACTAGTAGTATACCATACACACCTATATATATATACTTAATTATATATCTTGAACCACACGTGTATACATATACATATGCATTCATATACACACCAATTTGGAAGGACGGTATTTGCTTTCTACTTTCACACTGTAAACACTTTTGAGAGCCCCACACACACACACACAGACACACCGACATCGTATAATGACTTGGATTTTCGAAATTGATAACCATCTATGTACTTATAGTCTATATATGTTCACTTTTACCGTGCTCGTGCGCATCCAAAGTGAAACCTGCACTATAGTGAACACTATATGTTGTTCCATACGTCTATATACATACATGTATATAGAGCGAAGATGTATATTTACAAATTGATATATACGTCGCATCCCTAATCGCTGTCTCCGAGAATTCAACACTTTCGCGATTTCTCATCGAGTCCCACCTGTTTGCAATGACCGGTGTCCCGTATAATATATCCTCCCCCTTGCCTCCTATCATATATATATGTATTCACATACCGATAAACAAAGCGCCAAGGTCTCTCTTCTTTCTCCCTGCGACCGGTTTAGATACACACACACACATACACACATATTATACTCTCGTGCTCGTTATTATCCTAATTTCATTACGACACGCTTGCGAAATACCACTCTTTCTCTCTCTCTCTCTCTCTTTTCTACAAGCATATAGCCTCGATTATACGCGTGCTCTATGACGAAACGCACAGCCGCTCGGCGACGGCCTAGAACTCACGCGCACCTCTATGTGTATAAGAATTTTTCTTCTTCTTCTTCTTCTTCTTCAAACGTATAAAAAGAAAAGAATTTCCTCAAAGGAGGAGATGCTTATATGTATATGTTATCGTAAGCGCATATCTGACCCCAACGACAACCCCGAGTGTCGTACAAGTCAGGGTCTCTCTCTTCTTCTTCTTCTTCTTCCTCGCTGTTATATAGAAAAAGAAGTGTATGTCTGTGTGCGTATGTATATATAAGGCGAATATGATCTCGTATCGTTGGATCTTTTTTTTTCTGTGTACGTCAGACCTTCGCGTATGTGTGTGTGTGTATGAACGCCCGTGAAAAGGTGTAGAATAATAGAATATAATATACACGTGGACGAAAATAATTTTTGTCGAAGAAGCGCATGATAATTCGCTCGTCGAAGAGAGGATGAACGATGAGGTGAGTACGAGAGGACGCGAGGAGCTTGTCAGTTTCACGGTTGGGCTTTACCCGAGTGGCTGACTGGCTGCGTTACTTGCTACTGTTAGTTCGTGTTGAGGGAGAGTGATTAGAGTGCGCATAGAAGCGTGTAACGCGAGGCTGCGGGAATATACTTTTGTTGCTGCTGCTGCTGGTGTTACTTTTTTTTTTTATTGCGTCCTTCGTTGTTGTCTACTTTGTGGCTTGAATATTTCGTGTGGTAGGAGGGAAGGATAAGAATAAAATAAGGATTTGAAAAGAGTACGCTTTGTTGTATAGATATATTATATATATTTTTAGATCTTTAATTGTCTTTGTATATACCTTAGGGATCGCATGCAGATGGTCGTTGATTGCGCGTCTTACAATTAGTAGCAAAAAAAAAAAAACAGAACAAACGTGCGTGGTCGATCCAGAGAGAGAGAGAGAATGAGAAAAAAAAGAGAGACAAAGATTCCCATGTGTATTTACCGGTGCTGATTCATTAGCTGAGAAAGTGCGTTTTTTAGCGAGGTGATACATATGATGGATGTAGAGTTTACTCGTGCGATAATGAATCGTTTCACGTGTGTCCCCGAGCCGCCAAGTATATATATATATTGTTTGTTGTTTATTTTTTTGTCCAAATAGAGCGAAGTGTGTATGTTTTTTCTTCTTCTTTTTTTGTTGCACCGACGACGACCGGTTTTAGTTGTCGTAAGAATGTAATTGAACCATACGTCAGATTCTTTTTATAACGTAGATATGTTATCGGTTGATGAGCCTGTTAACATAAACGTGTGTCTTTTTTTTTTTAATAATTACTTAATAAGGTTAAAAGAATTCCAAAAAAAAAGAATGAATTATTTTTTTCTTCCAGCCGATGGTGGAATGTCGACGCGGAGGAGACGATAGACGAGACGGTGTCGACGGTGTCGCCGGGTATCTTACTAACGAATCGCAACAAAACCGAGGCGCCACCCGATCTCAAGGGTTACTTAATGAACTGGCTGTCAGTCAGTGCGGACAACATCGTGATACTTATCCTTCTACTTGCCCTTGCCGTCAAGTTTATTTTCTTCGAGGACCGTGGCGAAATAGCACGTCAATTGCGCTTTGAGGAACCACTGACACGTCAAAGCGTCTGCGAAGACGACGCACACGTCGAGATGAATAGTAAACTGAGGCAAAGATTTGCTTCGGCGATGTCAATGGGACCAACGACAACGACAGCTGGGACGATGACAACAGGTAGATCTGGTGTGTTCCCAATGTCGGATGACAATGGATGGATCGAAATTGGCGCGAGGGATGATAGCGCGAAGGAAGTGGAAGATAAGGAAGTACAGACAGACGAGAAAATTACCGGCTCGTCAAGCTCGTCTAGCAGCGAGACTCTATGCGACGCGAAGCCGGATAAACCACGTACTGTCGACGAGTGCCTTGCGATTTATCGATCTGAGGTGAGTGACACTTATAAGCTTTGATATATATATATATATATATAATTAATGATTTATATATATAAGGAAAACTTAACTTGGCGATAAGTATCGTGAGAATTGATATTTTACGGGTATAATGAAACGATCGATATTTGTCACATGCATATATAGACAATGGTATACGCTGATTTCGTATATATATATGTATAATACAGGATTGCTCCAAGCCGGTTTCACGGATCTTGCGTAAATGGCTTTTCGAAAATCGCTCGGCCACCGCGTTATATAAGAGGCAAAGGAGCGCGACGCGATTACGAATTCAGAAAAGACCGCACGCACGCGCGCGCGGCGAGCGGAATTAAGAAACGAAAGAGCAAAGGTGCGCTGAGAGAAGGTGACAAAAGTGCGTGAGAAATTTGGAAATTCGGCGGACGGTTTTATGACGATTTATGGGGGACGGGTTTTTTTTTCTTTTTAGTAGATGCGATGTAAATTTTGGTAGTTTTGAGTAATTTAGGTGATTGATTGGTTGGTGGGATTCGGTGTTGGAGAAGTTGTCGGTGTTCTGGTGTGTTATTTTTGGAGTTGTGTATAGTGGAGCATTTAGTTTTTTTTGGGGTTTTAAGGATGTAGGTGGAAGAGGATCAGAGTGCACTGAATGCGCTCAATAGCGTAATGTATATTCTGAGCATTTTTTTTATCTCAAATAAAGGGTTTTATTTTCAGGTTTCTCGGAATCTGCGTTTTACTAAAATTTAATAGATTTGTTTCGTATACGAGCAAATAAAAAAGTATTTTAGATATCCCTCTATTTGAAACCATCTATTTTAAATATGATTAAGAAAAATTTTGACTTTTCAAGTTCGTTTGGCGTGAAATAAACCCTTACAAATGTAATTCGGTATATTTTAGTAGAGTAAAATTTGAGAGAGATCGTTTTAATATATTTTACTTTCCTAATTGACATGCAATTTTGGGATTCCCTAAATTCCGATGTTTTAGATATATTCGCCTCTTCCAATTCAGCCAACTCTGTTTTTGTCACACTACCGAATTCTATCTCGTATACCGAAATCGACAGACAAAAATTTTTATACTTTATTGTTCTTTTAACAAATCGGTATTAATTTGTTAGATTATATAATACGAAAAATTAGAATTCGTGAAAAAAATTGTGTATATAGTTTTCTTATAAGCAAAGCTAAAATACTTAATGATTTGGCACACATTGAATCGTAACTTTTTTTTCCAAAACCTTACTTCTTGAAGAAAAATAACTTTCGTCGATCAGAGCAGCTCAACATACATTGATATATAATAAATAATCAATTTTTGCACTTTTTTGAACCATCATTTCTCAACAAAAACTAAACCTTCAACCGCGCCAACCCTTCTACACATTACAAACTCATATTTGCTTTTCCTTCAATCCACACAGCTGGGCGCGAACGCCCTCACCGACCCCGAGGTAATCCAGCTAGTCGAGCGTCGCTTCATCCAACCATACCAACTCGAAAAAGCCGTTGGCGACATGGAACGCGGCGTTGGTATCAGACGTGCGATAATCGGCGCAGCTGGTCGCTTCACCGAAGACCTCCTCGAACTACCTTACCGCAACTACGATTACAGCAAAGTACTCGGTTCCTGCTGTGAGAACGTCATCGGATATATGCCGGTACCGGTTGGTGTAGCTGGACCATTGAAGGTGGATGGTGAACTTTACCACGTGCCTATGGCGACGACTGAGGGTTGTCTTGTCGCGTCGACCAATAGAGGCAGTAGAGCGTTGATGGGCGCTGGTGTTACCAGTCGCGTTGTCGAAGATGGTGAGTGTGAAAATACCTATATCGTATAGAGGTTTTACCGGTTGTATATATAATACTTATGATTAAAAAAAGAGAGAAAAAATAAATGATACAGTTAGTGAGATAATACGTATATAGGTATCAATGCTAATGGGCAATGTATGTGATCTCGTGACCTTTCGTGTCGTATCCACTTAGAACTCTATATATATATGTTTATATGAATATTTTGCAACGAAAAAAACGTGTATCTTATTATGTAGTGATTAGTGTAACTAGTATTCATTAGAACTATTAGTACATCGGGAAAGTCCATGTCCGAAGTAATATTTTATTTAAATACTATACAAACTTACCTATATATACCTTGTAAATAATAAAAAAAAAATAACCAAAATTTCAGGTATGACGCGAGGTCCAGTCGTACGGTTTCCGAACATCGCACGTGCCAGCGAAGCGATGATGTGGATGCAGAAACCTGATAACTTCGAAATAATGAAGATGAGTTTCGACGAGACCAGTCGTTTCGCTCGTCTTACCAAGATTCACGTACGCATTGCCGGTCGCTACTTATTCATACGCTTCGTTGCTAAAACTGGCGATGCCATGGGAATGAATATGTTGTCGAAAGGTACAGAGAAATCGCTGCATACAGTGCAGGAACGGTTCACCGATATGGAGATACTATCGATAAGTGGTAACTTCTGTGCTGATAAGAAACCAGCTGCGGTTAATTGGATCGAAGGTCGTGGTAAGAGCGTCGTTTGCGAAGCTGTTATACCAGCTGATATTGTTACGACTGTGCTGAAGACGTCAACGAGCGCCATCGTCGATGTCAATATCAGCAAGAATATGATTGGTTCAGCGATAGCTGGAAGTATCGGTGGATGCAATGCACACGCGGCGAATATCGTCACTGCTATATACATTGCCACTGGACAGGTGCGTGAAGGAAAATGATAAATGAAAGGAAATGTTGAAATTATTTAGGTTAAGCAATGTCGTGTAAGAAAAGTAGTAATGTGTAAATGTACATTAATCATTATTTTGGTCTAGTCACTAATTAAAATCAAGTTGGCTTCTTTTTTGTAAAGTAAAAATACGACAGAAATCGATATTTAACATTTTCTATATTTAAAATTTAATCTTTACCTTTTATACGAAACTATAGCTAACCCTTTGAATGTATTTCCGCAGGATCCTGCACAAAACGTCAGCAGCAGTAATTGCATGACGCTAATGGAGCCTCATGGAGCCGACGGTCAGGACCTTTACGTATCGTGCACGATGCCGAGTATTGAGATCGGTACGATAGGCGGCGGCACTGGTTTGCCTGCTCAAGGCGCTTGCCTCGGTATGCTCGGCGTCAAAGGCGCTCATCCTGACGATCCCGGTCAGAATGCCACGAAACTCGCGAGAATAGTTTGTGCCACGGTATTAGCCGGTGAACTCTCCCTCATGGCCGCACTTACAGCTGGACACTTAGTCAAGAGCCATCTTAGGCATAACAGGTGGGTTGAAAAGTCAGGGATTTATTTGTGAAGCTTGGTATAAATTGGCGAATGGTAGGGAGAAAATTGTTCGCTAGATTTCAATCTAAATTACGGGTGTAAATTTTAAAACTGAGAGATATTTTTTGTTACCGTGAAATATTTTATTACCGTTTTAATAATTTGAAGAAAAAAAATTGTAAATTTGAATATACGTTCAGTTAAATTCAGTATTTCAAAGAGTATGTTTTATAGACATATCTGTTTGTCGCGTGAGATGAAATAAATTAGTTTTTTTTATCATTTTCTTGTTCTGCAAAAAAGTAAAATTGTAAAATAAGTTATTTTGAATAATTGCTTTGAGAAATTAATAATAATTATTATAACAAATAATTTGAAATACAGAATAAGCTTTAACTATTGTAAAACTACCTTTATACTTGAAGTGAGTATAAAAATGAAAAAGTTTATTTTATAAAAGAAACATAATTATTCAACAAAGCATATTTAAATTAATTTTTTTTAGTAAATAATTTTAGGTATTTTTTTATTAACAAATTGGTTAAAAAAAATTACAAACAACCTACGTAAGCTTAAAAATAAACATTAACAATAAAAAAAAAACCATAAGAAATTTTTTTTTTTTTTTTTAATGTAAAAATCATCGAAAATGTGCTCTTAAAGGCCCTCCTCAATTTATGATGTACACTAAGAATAAAACGGCTACAGGCCTGGCTAGCTCAGTCGGTAGAGCATGAGACTCTTAATCTCAGGGTCGTGGGTTCGAGCCCCACGTTGGGCGTTATTTTTTTTTTTAATTTTTTTATACATTTAATGTTTTTGTTTACTTTTGTTTATAAAAAATTTTGTTTTCATATTAAAAATTATAAACATTTTTTTTACAAATTAAAAATTATATAAAAATATACTCAATTCATGCAGAGCCATTCTCAAAGTCATACAAATTTGCCAAATTTAAAAAAATTTCCAATATCTTATTTTTGTAGATCGTCAACAACAGTGAGCAATCCAGTGAATGCATCGTCAATACCAAGAAGGGAGCAAGGCGTCAACCTGACCGTGCCAAGTGTTCTGCCCGCTCTGCAGCCACCCTGTATAAATACTAGCAACGGCTCGTAGCGATTATAGTTGAGGATGTTTTTGTGTTTTCTTTGTGATTGCCATGATTAGCGAACTCTACCACGATCGCTAATAAAAGCGAAAGAATCAATCAAGATAAGACTTGAAAAATTGATCGATCGAATGATGAAAGAAAAATAAAAGAAAATAGACTGTTATGGTTTTGGAGCACAAGTCTTCCAGCTCACATACGCGTCTTTTTTGTTATCACATGTGGAAGGACAAGTGGTGATTTTTTTCTATGCTAATGCTGTAAATGGTATGAAGAATCATTGTGGGTGAGAAAGTGTGTGTGAATGAAAATGGGAGAGAGAGAGACAGAGAGAATGGAATGTCGCCAAAACCTGACGTTTTTATGCATCATGCGGTTTTTGTTAACATTGTCGACGAAGTATTAGATAGGAAAATAATCAATTGTTCAGTCATGAGCACTCTTAAAAAT
Source organism: Torymus tubicola (assembly GCA_035583055.1). Taxonomy (NCBI): domain Eukaryota; kingdom Metazoa; phylum Arthropoda; class Insecta; order Hymenoptera; family Torymidae; genus Torymus; species Torymus tubicola. Next base: position 35,177,704 of record JAWWEQ010000010.1, on the reverse strand, counting down.
GTTTAAATTACTTATATAATTACCGATTGTATTCCAACTAGTAATTAGTTTTATAAACTGTTATTTTTTTTATTTATTACTTAGAAAGTGATTGATAATTAGATGCGTAATTTAATTTATTTTTAGGAGTGTGCGTGTATACTTATACGGTTGCTATGATGCAAACTATTGTGTAAAAAAATCATTATAAAATAATCCGAATGATTTATTATTTATAAATGTAAAAAAGATTCAAATTCGTATAATGCAAATTTGTAGACTTGCCAATTCTTCCAACTGAATATATATTTTGCATAACTGCTTGAAGATGTTTGTAGATAAGGATTTGATAACAGTGCAATGTTCTCGAAAGTTAGAATAAAACGAGCGCTTAGTTTTTTAAAAATAAAAATATGTAACTATTGTTGACTGTTTCATTGAAGCAAAAAAAAAATAATGTAAAGTACATGTTAAATGTTTTAACCGAAACACGATGCGATTCACTGTTTCGAGTACCTAAAAATCTCTACATTTTTTTAGGATTAATAAATTATTAATTGCGCATTACGAGTAAAGATTAAAAACAAAGCGAAATTTTGTTATGGTCTATAATTTAAGTATAAAAAAATCTTATAATACAATTCTATAACACATGTATGAGGTTTCTGGCATACTGGAAAATTTTACGTAACAAAATACTGAAATTAAATAATTACTTTTAAAAAATAATCTAGATTTACATTTTTTCATACGTTTCTGAAAATCCACATGTTGTGCAATTATGTGTATATGTATCATCATCTGAATTGTACGTATCTTCACCAAACTTATGCACATGAGAAGCTTTTTTCGTTTTATCATACAGCGAACTCCTCACTTCCATCCTCAACTGTTTAACTTTTTTGTTGAATTTTTTTATTTTTGTTTCTTGACGTTTGACATCTCGTTTTTCACGTTCTTCAAGAAGTGCTTCTTCAGTACCCCAAACCTGGAGAGCCCTTTCTTCAATTTGGATTTGGAGGTAAAGTTTCATTTCACCCCAATGTACATTATGTGGATTCTTACGTAATATATATTTAAGCGGTGGTTCTCTTTTATCTAAATCGCAATCTTTAAGAAGGTATTCTTGTTTAGCTTCGGTCCTAGTTATCAGAGAATGCTTACCGTCGTTATCTCTGCCAATATAAAATGTAAGATTAATAAACAAATATAAAAATTAACAAATCAAGCATTTTTATTTAAAACTACTAATCAGAATTGATAACAAACCTGCATTCATCGCATGCTAGATAATCAAATTTCTGTAGAAGGAAGGAGTCTTTGAATTCTTTTTTACATTCTTCACAGATTGGTAACTTACTAACAATAGGTGCTGGTTCAGGAGCAAGATTACACTAAAAGATAAATAAAAAAAATTTTACACTGCTAAGATAAACTTTACGCTAACCAAGATAATGAATAGTACCATAGCCGCTTCTAATTCATCATTTTCTTCAATGAGGAAGCCAGCTCCACTATCAATGACTTTCTGTCCTTGGACTTTGATAACTTTTCCTTGGACACCACTCTCAGTATCTCTTTTAATTAATTAAATGTGTATTAATTAATATACATTTTTAAATCAGCTAACAAGACTTATATAAGAACGTGACATGCTTACTTTTTTGCATATGGATGTGCAACAATTTTAGCTTTTCGCAAAAGCAAAGCCCTTTCTTTATTTTTTTCAATGCGTTCTTTAATTTCTTTACTTACATCCTCGTTTGAGGTATCAACAACTTTGCTTCTAGTCTCCATTTCTGTTGTACTTGCTTATTGATTTATAACTAAATGATAAATTATATTTACAACGTTATTTATAACTTATTAAATGTTATCATGAAATGTGAGTAATTTAAAGAATGTTAAGTCGCTGGTAATATAACGTAAACAATAACAAAGCGAAACTTTCGAGACGTACGCTGAATGAACACAGATAGTAACCTAGCGTTATGTGGACCGCGGGAATCGCGCATATATATATCAGAGATGTATATTTTGGACCCCCTGGGCTGTATCGGTAATATAGAAATCTACAGATATTCAATTTTTACTCCCTCGGTAATCAGCAGAAATTTCCATATGATCATTTCATAGGAATTTCAATGCTTTTTAATAATTTATAATTTATGATTTTAATAAAAAAGTAAAGTATTTTGTAATATTCAAAACGTATTTTCTTTTTAATTTTTAGAAAACTTCCTAAGCATTTGTAGTTTTTCAAAAAAGTTTTTTTGTAAATTTACTATCAAATCAAAAGATTAACATAAATTTTTTTCGGGTACCTTTCTCATTCGAGAAGAAACAAATAAGCACTTCTTGATAAGGTGTAAATACAACAATAACCAAATATAAAAAATTACACTTTTTATAACCCGCGTGAAAATATTATATGAGATCGGTATACGAATTTCAAACATCAGAGATCTACATGAAATCCCATATGAGATCACGTGTACAGTTTTAATTAATTAATAAATAATAATGTAAAAGTATGAATAAATATTATGTTGTATTGAATATATAGAAGTAGAACGAAATATAATATTAATATTAGTAAAATGTATTGATAAAACTTTATTGCTCTTTTCTAGATAATTAAAATATACTATTTAATCATACTTTTACATTAAAAATAAATTATTTATTAATTAATTAAAACTGCATATGAGATCTATATGAGATCTACATGAGATTTCAATTACGATCTCATGTGAGATCTCATATACATATATGTGACAAAATTTTTTTAACTTTAAAAGTGTGGGAGTTATGAAATTAATTGATGGCCTGATCAGTTGATTCATAGAATGAAAATTTATTTACAATATTTTTCATTTTGATAAACAACAAAAATAATCAAACAATATTATTTTTTTTACTTATATACTTACGTAACTTTGTATTTCTTCAAACTGGACGGAGTTAATTATCGACATTTATGTTTACTGTATATATATTACAATTTAAAAATAAACTAGAGAAGACAGCAGCTAAAGTAGACAATGAATCGCAGGATAATTTATCTATATAATTAAATTTATATATACTGCTTCATGATTTTAGACCCACACACGCATATGCTACCGCAGTGCGTTTCAATTTAAAAAAGGAAAAACTGTGACACGTCCCTCATATTTACCTATTATAAAAATATATATACCTAAGTTTATGGACTCTATTGTTTTTTTCAATATATATACCTTCTAATACAGTATCAATGTTTTTGATTAAATTACCATATACTTTAACTAAATTTCATAATCGTCATAAAAAGCATCAAGTCAGAAAATCTATATAACCTCTCATCTCTCACTTTCTTTCTCATATATATATAATCTCCTACGAAAACATCACTCGACAATAATTTACATCAGTAAGTATATATATATATATATATATACTTTGCTGATCAGAGGTGAATTTACTCGAACATAGCGCACATTATTATCAAATGGTTGTCGTCTGTGGTGGTGGTGGCGTCAGAGGTGTCCACGTTTGTTGTGGTGGTTGCTGTTGTTGCTGGTCCTCGATCGGATCATCCTGTGGCGCCTGCGTTTGACGATGGTGCTCGATAACTCCCGGACTAATGAATCTCCGATCTACTTGAATCTACAAAATATATCGTACAAGTTAGGGCTTCTTTATAAATGTTCAGTTATACTATAGAAAGGTCCTGTATATGACATTTCGAAAGTAACCTATTTAGCGTTGCATGATATATATTTTTGCGGAGTACATTTATTAAATTGTTTTAAAAAAAAGACGAGAGGGTATAGGGATCTCGATCATGGGTTTGGCTCAAACTTTAGGATCGATTATTCAATATAGAAATATGAAAAATCTCCAATATAGACACTAATTCTATAAAAAAAACCTTAAGTGCTGAACACTTATAGTTTTATATTTTGAAGAAAGTCAAGCATCTTCTTAAAATGGTAACTATTTAATTTAGGAAAGTTTGAAATATCATGATAAACAAAACAAAAAATAAATAAAACTAGAAAAATTAATATTCATTTGTTTTTTTTTTTAAATTAAAAAGTATAAGTATTCATCTTTTGGCAAGGTCATGAACGTTTAAAGTTGCACAATGGAAATGCACTGTTTAATTCACGAAATTCACAGTTTGACTGTCTGGAATATTGTGCTGTACTTTCGATGTTCAATTTTGACACTTTTAAAATTTTGTAAAGAATTTTTTCGAATTCTTATTTTTTCAAACTTTTTTATTTAATTATATTCAAGACTTTTTTCAAATAAAGCTAAAAATGTCCAGAACTTCAGTTTTTTAGAGTTAAAGTCTAATATTGAAGCGTTTTTCATATTCACATGGAATTGAAACAACATAATTTCCGCTGATAACAATGCATTTATTTCAAATTAATTTTTTTTAACGCTTTAGAAAATCGTTTTTTTTAATAGTTCAGACGCCGAGTTTCGTAACCCTTATGAGAACCACGACTCGAGCAAAGCTTATACATATTTCAGTCAACTGAATGCGAGAGTGTGAAAGATATGGATTAAGTTTAAGAATAAAAGTAAATAAAGACAAAAGATATAAATTTAAAATAAAATTTTAAACGTTGTAGAACAATAAGTTAAAGGTAAAAGCGTATTACGATAATTTCATAAATATATAATTAATAAAATGATAGGTTCTCAAGGCAGTTGAGTCTCTCGCTTTTTTCCCCGTTGACTCCGAAACGTAATTCGGAGTCAACGGGGTTTTAAGACCATGCATGGAGAGGTAGTATGCTCCGAAACGTCTAAATCGAGCAGAATACTTCGGTAACTGATATGGGGGCGAGTTTTTCGGCGAGTTTATTGGTTACCGCAATACGACGGTAAAAAATCTACACTGAGAAAAAAAGATAGGAAAAATTCCAAATGTGTTTGGAAAAATTACCATATTTCTAGTAAAGCCACCACAG
>JAWWEQ010000010.1:35162336-35172652 GCA_035583055.1 Torymus tubicola | reverse complement strand
CCTATTTTCTTTCTTCCGATCTTACATATAAGTTTGAACATTAAAACCCGTTTTTCTCGGAAACTTGAAAAGTGGACGTATGTCGGTATATTCCTCGAAACCACAGATATATAACAATTCACTAAAAAGGCAACGAAAATATAACATAAAATTTAAATGTCGCTCTTATATTCCGAACAATTTATTCCAGACATTTGAACTGATTGGCGTACAAGCTGCTGCTTCCGTGCGACTCCCCACGGGTATATATCCCTAACGTGATTTTCTTGTAGACTTAAAACCCTTTTACCCATACCACCGGCGTCGTAAATCCAGGGAGCTATATACAGTATCTGCTTTCTTTTCGCGCAGACACTGATTTGTCGCAATAATCGACAGATTGAATTATTTCGGAATATATATATATAAGAAAAATAAAAACAATAAGTCAATAAATAAGAAGTGATACACACGGTTATGTGGCCAATACCGCCGTTCGTTGAACATCGTCTGAACGTAAGTTTATTTTCCGCTACGTTGAAGAAATGAATCAAATTGCCCGATGCGAAAATCAAAGTGTCGGGGTCCGCCACACAGAGGTTAAAGCGTCGCCGGCAATCGTAACCAAACGAATGACTATTATTATTTTTTTGTTAAGGATTTTTAATGTATTGGTAATTTCTTCTTTTTCCTTTTAACGTGTATGGTTAAATTAGGATTTATTAGGAAGGATACTCGAATTCCAAAATATTGAACGGTATCGTTCCATCCTCCGAAACTTTGGGTTTGGATATGAAATCTTCCGTATGATAAGATATCGGGGTAGTCACTCTGGACTCTTCACCGTAATCTTCGCCATACTCGTTGTCGGATTCATTATCTTTAAAAAAATTTAATTATTTACAACTTTCACGCACTTAATTGTTGGAGTTCTTACCTTCGATCATTTTTATTTTTGATCAAAATAAAAGTCTGTTCACTAAATGATACAGCTGTGAGCTGAGGGCAGTGAGCAGAAGGAAAAATGTTTCTATAGAAACAATGAAATGTTATGTCAATATATATATATGAGGCACTTGAGGGTGAAAATCAAAACAATGTTTCAATTGAAAATTTTTATGTTTTATTCATTTTTTCCATCATTTTCTCATCATTTTCATAAAAATATATTTATATTATTTACAATAAATTATGCTAACACTATGATAAATTATCACACTGTCATGGATCTTCTGTTGTAACATTTTTTTCATCTGCATCTTTTTGTAAAATTGATTGGAGAATCTTTTCACGAGCATCAAAAAATACACTATTTACAATTTCCTCTAAACGTTGACATACATAATTTTCACTTAATGTCTTATAGCTTTCTTCAGCTGAAAATTCAAAAATATGTATATTTTATATGTTAGTTGATTACTAGTTCTAATTAATTTTGACCATATGAGTAGGATTATTACATTTAATTGGTAAATGTCCAAAACATTCACATGCTGCTATTATAAAATCATTAGTATTTTTTACACCATAATTAGTTTCTCTTGCCCAGATATAAGTTCGAATATCATCAAATTCTTTATCATTGGCATTTGTTTTGGCTCGAGTGATATAAATATTGTGAGCAATTTCATTTTCTTGAAGGCAAGAAACTATTTTATAAGCATAAGAAACATACTTTTTTATGTTTTGATCTTTGAACGAGGATAGTTTAATACAAAATCCTTTAGCAGGATAGTCTTCAAGTATATAGACTGAGCCACCTAAATACTGTAATTGCTAAAAAAACAGAAATTCTGGCTTTTACTTATAAAGTTTCAAAAACTTAAATATTGTTTTCATAATTATGTACATACTACTGATTCAAGGAACATTCTATGATCTAAATAATATAAATGCCAGTGTAAATGATTGACAGATGCATTTGCACATATACTATTAAATAATACTCTCATATTTCTGGAACATAGAAAGCAATAAAGTTGTTAAAAAAGATAAAATAGTAATGTTCTTGTGAACAAATATTTACTCTGAATTACTAAGTAGAAGAATTTCTATAGCTTTTTGAAAACTGTATAATGTTACTGATTGTGATAATCCACTAAATCTCTGTGTCAATAACAAACAATGGCTCCACAATATTGGACTGACATTTACTGCCAATATATCGTTACCATCTCCATTACCAACATCAAATAATATTTCTTTGTCTGATATTTTCATAAAATTAAAACGATTAGGATCAAATGGTTGACGCATTGACATCATCTCTTCTGGTCTTCTTCTATTGGTTGCTCTTTCAACATTTAACTAAAATAAATCAACATTATCGTCACTTATTTATGAAATAGTAACTTTAATTAATTTATTTATTAACCTGTGCATAAAATGCATATTTTCCTTCGAGAACTTTAGATTGTTGAGACTTAATTGAATATCGAAGTATATTACTATCTTCTATTGTATTCCACTTTTCTTTTAATGCAATATCAAACTTAGAATCTTTGTTGTTATGATAAATTTTAAACATAAAATCATTTTCATTATATGAGAAACATGGAATATCACACTTTTCCATTTATATTTGACTTTACTAGTTGAAACTAATTGGAGAAACTTTAACCTTAAAACAAAGTTAGAAATATTCTACACTTTTGTACTGTACAGAAATACTGTCATATCACAAAAAACTATTAATTAAATAATTTAATAAATCACAGTAACAGACAAGCTTAAGAAATATGTACACGTTTTTTGTGATGCAACTGAGAACTCTTTCAAGTTCAAGTGTTATATGCATGCATGTCACCTATATGACATATCAACAGTTATACATATATATCTATGAAACACCTGTGTGTATTATATGTATAAGTGATACATACATATACTATCAAATGATTAGAAATGTATATTTAAAAATAATGTGGATTTCTATTTTAAAGGAAAAAAATGCAGGCTCATTTTTTTAAAAATCTTTATTATAAAATAATATTGATATTTCAATGTCATTTAGAAGTTTAAAGATGATAAAAGTAGCTAAATATAATATGTATAACAACTTAAATCTATAATTAGCTTATAAAATCTAGGATAATTTTTTCATTGTCATGTATAATGAAAATACATATATTTACACTTGTACAAAGATCATTAGATACATTATTTTTTCACTTTACAATTACTTCGTTGTAAATGTTTTTATTTTCCAGGTACTTTTCATAAGAATTAAAAAAAAAAGTATTTTTCACTTATGATTGTATAAATTACTTCTTAAAACTAACATTTACATATCTATAGTATAAATTATTTTTAACTAAAAAAACTTATACTATAATTAGCACTTCATTAAATATCACAAAAAACTTGGTAATAGTTTTCTTAAAAACTAAATACCAATATTAATATTTCAAATAATATTTTATAACTAGTCAAATTGCATGTGATACTTAGTTAAAACTATGAGGAAAATTACTTACATAAAAAAATTGATATAATAAGGCAAATATTTTCGATTCCTATAAATGTAACAAATAAACTTTACAAAAATTTGAACTACAGTATTCACAGTGCTTACAAACTTGAATATAATCCATAGTAAGGTGTCTTAAATTGCTTTTCATTCATATTGAAAACATCAGATTCTTGAATGGGAAAATGTTCAAGAATATTATTTGACATTGACTTTTCAGGATGTATATCTGTAACTATAAATTGGCATGTAGGAGGTTCAGGCATTAATGATTCGTCTGTTATTGTCTCATCTGTCCTCATCTCAGTGAAAATAATAAGTTCTGCTGGTAAATTCTTGTCACTTTGTACATTACTAACTGTACTATTATTATCACTTGAGTTAAGAGAAGCTTGAAATTCTTTTACTTCCTGAGTTTCTTGAGAAGCCTTACATTTTTTGGTATGAGCATATAGTGATCCAGCATTGTTATATCTTTTTGAGCAAATTTTACAAGCATATGGTCTTTGACCTGTATGTGTATATGTATGCTCATTCAAAGATGTCAGTCTTCTAAAGGATTTTGTGCAAATTTGGCATTGATATTTAGCTTCTCCTGTATGCATAGTTATGTGCCTTGCTAATGTATTTGCTCGAGCAAAAGCTCTACTGCAATACTGACATATGTATGGTTTTTCTCCACTATGTGTTCTGAGATGTAATTGCAGGTATGTACTTTTAGTAAAAGCTCTACTGCATACATTGCAAACGTATGGTTTCACACCTGTATGTGTGCGCATATGGGCTACCAGTGATCCACTTTGAGCAAAGCATTTGCTACAAACTTCACATAAATAGCGTTTTTGAACATCTCGACCACGTTTATGTCTTTCTACATGGTTATTTAATGACTGTGGTTGTACAAATGCTTTAGGACATAATGAACATTTGTAAGGTCGATTGCTTTTATCCTGAAATCAAATGAATTTAAAAATAAATATAAATTAATAAATAATAGAAAGGTGAACTATACAATGATATGTACTCAGTAATACCTTTTTTGGGTTTATTTCTTGACTATTATCATCTGAGGATTCATTTTCTGAATCTGATTTGCCAAATACTTCTTCTTTGTGTTTAAGCTGCTGATGTTCTCGAAGTTTGTCTGGTCTAGAAAATTCTTTATTGCAGATTGAACATCTATATTTAAGCCCTGAATGTGTTAAAAGATGCCTCTTAAGATTTCTTTGAGTTGCAACAAGTTTACCACATTGATTACATTGTATATTTGCTGAAAGCATATCTTCTTTACTTTTATCATTGATTTCATCACAATATTCATCATCATCATCGTCGTCGTCGTCATCATTATCATCATTGTCGGCTTCATCAAAATCATCATCGTCGTCGTCATCATCATCTTCGTCATATTCAGAGTGAACTGTATTATTTTGATCACCAGTATCTTCAGCATGCAATTGATTTTGTGATAGACTATTTTCCTCATTTGTTATCTGATGAGAAACATTTTGATTTTCTGTAGGAGGAGCAATTTCAGTATTCTCTTGATGAGAACTAGTTTCCATATCTATCATATGAGAAATATTTTCTGTGTGCCTCATTTGAAGATCACCATTCATACTAGATGATCCAGAAATATTTTGCATTACTTCTGGATCAGAAATGGCTTCTGTTGTTGGACCTTTGTTTAATTCATTCAACATTTTGTCATTATAATCTGGATGAGTTTTAAGATGAGCAATGTATGGTTTTTTATAAGAAAATGGCCTACAACAAAATTTACAAACATATTTAGCATTTTTAATTTCTTTTGCATTCTCTGATAAAGGGTCGCTTTCTTTATTAGTATCATGATCATCAATATTTTTAATCCAGCCAGTTATCCTTCGCATTCTGGTACTCTGCAGTATTTTTTCTTTATCCAGAACCATATCATGAACTTCCACTGCATGATTTTTGACTTTCTCCACTGTAGGAAATTGTTCATCACATAAAAAACACATATAAAGTATTTCAAATCTTCTATGAATAACTGCATGTTTTTCTAGTAATGACAAAGTAGAATAAGACTTTATACAATGATTGCATGTGAAACGTTTTTGTTTTCGTAAAATTAGAGGTTTTTCATCACTATCATCACTGTGATTCAAAACTTCATCAGGATTATTTGATTGTACTTTTGTAATATCTTTATCTTGTTTGATTAATATATCATTTTTCATTTCATAATGTGCTTCAAATGTTATAGTAGGGTCTTCTACATGGCTTACACTTTCAGAAGTAGTATTAGGAATTTCAAAAGATATAGAATTATCTTCTTCTATTCCCTTATTTGTTTCTAAATGACTTGGTTGCATTTGATTTTCAATTGTAGAAGTTTCACTAGCCAAATTACAACTATTTGCGATATCAAATATAAATTGTTCATGACTATTTACAGTTTGATCTTGAAATGTAATACAATTATCAATACTTTTGTGGAGACAAGGTACCATAGCTTCTACTATACTTAGGTTTTCACTAGTTTTATCATATGAAATGATAGGCCAGTGTAATGTTGATTGTCTCATGAGAGCTTGTCGAAGGTCATGGTCACTTTTCTCTACTTGACACTTGAAATCATAAGCCATCAAAATTAAGTCCCTACAGTGTGTGCAAATGATAGTTGGCAATCCATCATTTTCGTGAACCTAAAATTAATAAATATATGTACACAAAGTTTTATCTATTTTTAATTTTATTAAATTGTTTTTAAGTCATTAATCACAAAAATCTTAGAACTCTTATAAATATTAATATAAAACTATTCTTAGAATTAAACTTTGATATTAATTTTTATATTAACATAATACTGTAAGAGGTCTTTTAATAAAACAAATGATAAATTAATTAAAAAGACAGATTATAAAAATTTAATATTTAAAAATATTCAAATTTTAAAAGACCCCTAAGCTTAAACAAAATTATTCTAACGACATTGCTCTTTTAATGCCAAACTTTTCCCCTTGTTGTATTCAATGGTTCAATTAATATTAGTTAATGGGAAAATAGACCACAATTAGATTCATGTTACATAGGCAAGTTCTCAATAAAGCTTATATGGACAACAATGAAAAAAGTGATCCACATTATCAGAACCTGACGTAGGTATATTCAAATATCTAAAAAATTATTTTGCGCTCAAACAATTTATTAAATTTTTCAAAATTTAATAAATTGTTTTTATATTTAATTGCGTACATTATGATTATTATCAGAGATATGCAAGTTTAAAAAATATTTGTTAAAATTGAATCAAGTTGATTTATTTGAAATAAATTTTGAATTTTGAAATGATAAACATTTTTAAAAAAAATGATCAAATTATTTATTTCCATCAATTGCTCAACACATATATTGTTACGAAAAATCTCACGGCTATCTCGTAAAAAAATATTCTTCAAAAACGTTTAAAATGAAAAACTTCAAAACCTTTAACCCATCCAAATTATATCGAAAAAAAGATGTTTATAATAATCCTCGGAAAACCACTAATACCTCGCAGCAGAACCGCAACACCTATATATATATTACCTACCCGTTTTCAACCCGACACAAAAAACGAAACCAAAAAACCCTCCCACCCAACAACCGCATATGAACAATCCAGTTCCACACGCACGCACACAGTCGTAAACAAAACCCCGAGAGCGCATTCAACAGATGCGTATATACCCATACATATATACACTTATAGATATATATAGATATAACCAACAAAAACAAACGTAAAAGAAAAAGGTAAAAAGTAGAAAACAACACCGAAGAAACCCTTCTCGCTCCTCCTCTTTCACGCTCGCGCCTCTAACCTGTACTGCGGCGAACGCCATGAGCTTCTGTGCGAGTTCCGCCTCCTCGAAGAGTCCCCAATGCCTTATCTCCGCACCACTTGTCCTGGAGCATAATCTACAGGTCCATTCCGTATCCAATCCGTTTACCATAACATTATGATGCTGATGTTGTTGTTGTTGTTGCTGTTGCTGATGATGATGATGATGATCGGCCCGGCTACCGTAGATGTTCGGCTCCATCGTGCCGCACAACACAGCAGAGGTCCTGTCAGCCGAGCGGTCCGGTCTCCAATGAGCCTGCGTATATATGATTCGCACTGTGAGCGCGCGCACGAGAGAGCAAAAGAGGGGACGAGGGAGGAAAATATATACTACTGCAGCAGGCAGAGAGGCGCGTGCGCGCATGAAGTAGGTATATAATGTACAACAATCGGCGGCGGCAGCGGTGGTGGTACAACTCGCCGCTTCGAGAAATCCGAGGCCGGACTGCATGAACAGCGACGAGCATGTATATATGCTGTGATATGTGGGAGGAGCATATGTATATACGATGCGTGAGTTGATATATGTATATGTTTGTGCGTATGTATATGTATATATATATAGTGTGTATATGTGATTGATGGGATTTTGCGGTTTTATGGTGGTAGCTGGGGCGCATATAACAAGTGCGTTTGGCTTTTGTGTATATTTACAAGGTTATTTTTTAGTGCTATATGCGTTGAGGTTATATAGGTGCGTATATATATATATATATATATATATATATATATATACTGCATCGGTATTGATGATTCAGATCGGTATGCGGGTTGTTTGTTGTGGCGCGCGAAGGTATATCAGGGCCGGTTTAAGAAGTAAATCTTTAATTTTTTAATATTTTCGGATTACTAAAAACATTATAATATGCTTGTTTGGGCTCGAAAATAGGAAATCAAGTATGGTCTATATAATGGTTTGAAAAAAATCGAGCGGTATATTTGAATATTATTTTAAGAAAATCGGTATACAAGTTTTGTCGACAAACGAGCAGCAACAATACAAACCAGAAAATGTAAAAGAAGCGAGGTCGCGAGGATGCTCTTATATATACTGCGCTCGCGGGCATTCGCCGACCGTATGCCATTTCATGATGCTTGCGAGGTATGTATACGCCGATTCTTACTATTTATAAAACAAAAGTCGAGACCGGGAAATTCTTGAATGGTAAATTTATTTTAATTTTTTAAGGTACGTATGGCAATAATAATGAATTTTATCCGTAAGCTTTCTATGGCGATAGTCAATTTTAAGTAAAAAAGAGATTTTACTTAATATCGTTTATTCTTTCAGTTTAATATTTACATATTACAAAGATAAAGATTTTGCATATTGAACAACGAATTATAAAACTGTGAGCATAGTTATATTTTCTATAAAAGAAAAAACATTAAAAATGAGATTTACAAATGTTTGGAAAAAATGTTCAAAGCGATGAGTAATTTTGCATGCAATTTTTTTTATTTACACAAATTTTCATAATTAATTTCACAATTTTAAATAATAGAAATTTGCTTTCTTCTAAATTTCAAGTGATTCCCGTTATTAGAAATCATAGATTATTCGCTAATAAAAAGATTAAGAGTTCATCGTTTAGAGATGAAGTCTCCGATAAAAGATTAACAATATGTACACAAAAAAAAGAAGAACGTAGAGTATAGATATAAACGGATATACGACAAGATATTGGTTTTTGAATGGATTTCATTTCAACGGTCCCCTCGTGCACGCAGAGGGTCAAACCGCAGTGGGTATAATATCCCCTTTTTTTGTTGAAAAGGGTGTCCCCTCCGCATTGTGAATTCAAATATGGTTTGTCTTGATTCACACTTTATGTAATGTTATCGGGGGGACCGCCCTGTTCTGCCTCCTTCCTCACCTCCCACCGGAATCATTGATATTGGGGTTGAATCGTGTATTCCATTTCAAAATTTTAAAATTCAGTTATGCAAATATTTTTTTTATTGATACTTCAAAGCTTTCTTTTTTTTTAAGATTTACAAGAACATATAGAGATTTGGAAACTATGTATATATAGTTTGGGTAAAGATTTTATTTTCATAAATCATAAGAATTGGATTTGAAAGATGGAGTAGGATTAAATTTTATTATCCGGGGGTGAAGAAGGTTGTAATAAAAAAAAATTTCGAATCAACGTGATTTAAATTTATTAAAAATCTATCAACATTTTATACAAAATTTCATTCCATTTTCTTTAATTCAATGTAACATTGCAAGAAATCTTTCAGATATATATGTACACAACGTAATATCCCCTTTAGCAAAATTTGAAAATTAATTTTATATCATTCAAATTACATTTGTAATAAAACAAATCGAAGAATTAAACGTACATGTAACTATATAATCAACCGCAAATTGAAACGAAAGACTTATCTAAAATAATTACAAAAATCTAGGAATCAAACTATCACTTAATAATTATACATTAACTGCATGACGTATTATGCGTGCAAATTATATTACACAGTTCGTGAGATCACAGCGGCGTTACCGTATTCTGACACAACCTCGTAATTATCATTTCCATTTCGCGCAGGTTCCTCTTCGCCGTCCTCGCGATTTTACCTTCCGGCAATATTTCCGGCTCGTATTTCAGCAGCTGATACGATTCGTTCAGCATTTTTTTCGATTCCTAGAAAATTCACAATATTTGTAGTCTCTTTAAAACCAAATTTTTTCGTTTGGACTTGTATACATATATTTCTTCTTCTTTACCTGTAAAATACCGTACAATTGATCCTTATCTTGTCTGCGTCCGAATTCCGCTACAGCGGCATGCATTTCGAAAAGCACCAAACCTCTGACTCTGTTCTCAGCTATAATCAAATAAAAATATCATTTTAATAATATACAATTAATCGTAACTAATCAAAACCACAAAATATTATTTTCTCCTAGTCATTAATATATAAATGAATCTCTTATCTATATTATACTCTCCGCGAATTTTCAACCGCAAGGGGAAATCTACAAGT
>JAWWEQ010000010.1:35078744-35162236 GCA_035583055.1 Torymus tubicola | reverse complement strand
GGGCCAATATTTAGTCATTTCTCTTGGCTATTTACTGAGATTGTGCCCCATTTTTAATAGTCAAATTTCTACCAGGGAAAGAATCAAATTACATCGAATAAATTTTTTTTCAATTGATTGTTATACTTGCATTTATCTGCAAAAATGATCTTATTGTATAATCATAAAATGCATTAATTCAACCAATATTGTTAAAAAAAGAAATGTAGTAGACATAGATATGTAACACTTGAAGACGCATAACTACAACGAACTTTGGTTGATTATAAGGTAGAGACGATTTATTGGTTATAACTTTCTGAGATGAGTTTAAGCTTTACTTATGTATGATCATTCCAACACTCTTATACTGTCGACTTATTTGGATCTCCGTGGACATCTATATCTCGCAGATATTCCGAAAAACTATCTTGTCTCTCTTCCTAGAGCCTAGTAGATAAACCCTAAAGTTGGAGTTAATTTTTTTATTTCCCAAAAAATAACATATGGAATTTCAACTAAATCCATGATCCGGTGTAGTGAAGATCTTCCCAAGTCAGTAATATGCTAATTTCCTATAGTTCTCCACTCGATTCCAGTCGTTAAAAACCAGTCAACTCATACCCAATACCCATACGACATACACATAAAAGACCAAACTAACCATTTAATGCAAATCACTTCGCTGTTTCACGCTCTATAGCCACAACTTATTTACGTCATCCGCAACCTCGCACAGCAACATCAACCCCATATGTACCGCACGTTTAATCCTTATAATTAACCGACCATTAACTACTCTATGACGACCGGAACTAACGTAAACGTGCTCTCACTCTCTCCAAATACTTCATCCAGCCAGAAGCGTATAACGAATCCGTCACGTTTAAACGCGATCTCGTTCGAACATATATATATATACACACACAGTATATAACACCCCCGCGGCTTCTCGCGCGTAAACTCCGCAATACGACCATACGCGCGTATTCGGCCAAGATTGCACGATGGTACACACGTATATATATATGCGATAAAGAGAAAGAGAGAGAGAAAAGGAGCGAAGTGGGTTGGCCGGTAGCGCAGGAGCAGCAGCGAAAAACAAGACGAATCGACGGGGGGGGGTGGAGCGCACGCGCGACAAAGGCACATGAACGCGAATGTCTCTATACATATATACATCTCTATATAGCTAAGAGAAGAGGGAGAAAGAAAGAGTGCGGCTAGTGATTGGATTACAGTCAGGCAGTCCCGGCGGACTGGCCAAATGACCGGGACAAATTGCTCCTCGCCTTCGGGAATACTTATACGCTCGTCGTATGTGTACACGTATATATATATATATGTACATGTACGTATCTTATACGAGCCATCGACGCGCACACACACCTCCGGGGGGAGGTATATATAGTAGTAGACGCGCAGGTATATATACGTACGCGCCAACGGACACACCCCTTCATTGGCTGTCCTTTCACATACATATAAGCACGTTCATATATATATATATATATATATATATATATATCCCTTGGTTCTTGAAAAGCTTAATGACCCTGTTTCAGAGATCCTCTGTACATGTGTATGTGTATGTACATGTATATATATATATATATATATATGTACGTTTACTTCGTTACAGTCCGATTTGACCTACACTCCCTTAAGAACCAAAAGGGGGAGGGATGGGGATTGCAAGCAGTGTAGTTTATGTATATATATATACGTACGTACGTGCGCATGATCGCTTTACATCGAGAGTATGTAATACTCCCCGGTCGCGCATGCAAAAAAAAAAGAAGAAAGAAAAAAAAAACAAGAGTCGAAACAATACACGTGCAGTATGCGAGCAGTATATACGTATATATAGCGCAAGTGTCGTTATTACCCTCGACGCGTCGTCTCGCAAAGGGGGAAAGAGGAGGGGGGACGAGCAGTTGATAGGTGATGGGCGGAGCTGCGAGCGTTTTGTCTTTACGAGTGAGTGAGGTAGGTATATAGTTTCAGTGGACATGGGAGAGAGATAAAAAGAAAGAGAGAAAAAGAGAGACGGTGCGCGGAAATTTATTAATCTTTTTATTTTGTTCCTGGGATTCGGGACATGTGACGAGGGGGTGTGGATTTCGATGTTGGGATATAGATATATTGAGGTGATCTGTGTGTATATGAGAGAGAGAGAGAGAGAGAGAGAGAGAGAGATGATTGTCGTCGTTTCAAGTGGATGAGAAATGGTGAGAGGTAGTAAATTAGTCGGGGATGAAGGAGGATCATGTGTATAGTTGAGCGGATAGGTATAGCTGGTATACGTAGTAGTGAAGACGCTTTGACGCGTTGGAATTATCTTTATAGGGAATGTGAATGCGAGGTAATATATATATGAATAGGTAAGCAAATTTCTTATAAAAAAAGAAAAATTAAAATAAGAAAAATGGTGCTTTAATTTGAACTAAAAACTGATAAAATTGAATGATTCGATGTTAACGTGCATTTAGAAATCGCGAACAATGACCAAAAATAATAAAAATCTTGAGAATTATGTGATTCACTGATTTTTTGTATCTCATCAAGTTTGCATTTCTTATAGAATTTCGCATATACATTGAAACAAAAAAAATTATCATGATATACAAAAGTATAAGCAACCTAAAATATTACATTCCCACACGTACATAACAATTACAATAATTCACAACACACATCTTATCCCTTTATTAAAGCAAAACATCTTACTAAGTATTATCCATTTACTCCTCGTACACTTACGTCTATACCGCTAAGATATTAATTAATACTAACTCGAACCATGAATCACTAGATGCGCACCACCGTATAACAGGTCAGATTATAATCGCGCAATCAATATACCTCCTTCCCCCTTCTCTCTCTCTTGCTCGTGCTCGCTACATGGGAAATGAAATATTTGCCGTTTATTAGTACAGTATGTTAAGACGACGGGGTTGTGCTTCATCATGCTGTATGTATATATGTGCGTATATACACGGGGTTGAGATTCGAGGATGACTACTTCGAGCCGTAATCCTTATAATCCCCTTAACCCTTTCATAGCTGCTAAGTCGTATAAGACCGGCGAGTTTGATATACACGTCTTATCGTCTTCATAAAAAATATAAATGTCGCTTTGGATGTTGAATGATGTGGCTTTGGTAATGTCACTGTGATTTATATTTGTATATATAGAGGCTGTTCAATGACGTGTTTTGAGTAATTCAAAATTTGATATTTATATAAAGACAATTATAAAATAAAATAAATAAATTCATAGATATATTAAAATTAATGCGATAAATTTATTTAGATAAAATTAATTCTATTTTAAATACAATTTCAATCTATGTTTTAGTTAATTTTCAGAAATCATTAATATAATTTTAATATATCCCGATGAAATCTAGCTTTCTGTATTATATTAAATTTAGTTTAATTTTTAACAGCGAATGTATATCTGGAAGATCTGAAGATATTATGGTTTTGATTGTTGAGTTATTGCAACATTGGTTAGAAACTTTAGTGTTATATTTATGCCATGATTAACACTAGAAATACAGTGAATATAATATATCTTTTAGGATGATATGAGATATTCCAGATCTTAAATTAAAACATCTAGTACCAAAATGTAGTTATAACATTATTTCTACACTAACTTCTACTAATTTCGTACTTTCCAAGTCACAACGAAGTGGCTACACCGTTGAGTCGTAAATAATGTGTTGTACACGATACGGGAGTTAACTTAATTATTCCCTTGGGTGATTACTAAATTCAACCTATTTGCGGGAAAAATCTACGACTTTACGAGGTAAAATCTCTTTTATACATTTCTTGAATACAATTTCACATACAAAATTTAGTTTCACTCATAAACAACCATCATAATCATCATCATCATCACCAGAAGATGATTTCAATTCCTATGAAACAAACTAAATTCATAAAAAATTCTCAAAATCCACAACCACTGCTTTATACTATTCAACTCCACAACCGAAACCTCCACACAACAACAACTCTTATCACTATACCGCTTATAACATCGTCTTATCACAACCGTTAATTGCACGCTAATTTTCCCAAAAAAAAACCATTCACTTTCCTTTATATATACATAGACACACACACACATATCATACATATATACACGAATCAAAGCATCCGCAATCGCATCGAATAAATCGTCGTCGATGGCAATAAAGAGACTCGAACCACCAGCATGGTACATCCACACACACACACACACTCGCTATTAGTTTGGCCATTAACACACGCGGTGCTCGCGGCTCTCTTATCTCCTTGCTCAATTAGAGCCGTAAAGGATCGCGCATACCTCATTGATCTCCGCTCTCTCTCTATATATATATATAACACGTGACCTATACGTTCGATTCTTCGTCTCCTACTATAACTTTTTCTTCTTTTCCTCGCATAAATCACGCGCGATTTCAATATTACACTCACTCGCGATTTTACACCTAACGTGGATCATACAAGACGACAATTAAGTCGTAGTCCAGCACGCAACGACAGATTTACGGCATATACATCCCTTTCGATAAACTTACCCCATAAATAAAGTCGCGCATCTCTCTCTCTATATATATCCGATTCTCTTTTCTCTCTGGTCAACGTCGCGAGAGGAGACACACATACACGCGCGTGTCGTATATATATATACCGAAGATATTTCCCGTTGGTTAAGCCGATCATTGTCGCGGTAACAAGCCGGCTATTGACAGGTCCACACACACGCGGTAGTATAGTCACCCTTCGCGCGTGCTGCTACTGCTGCTGCTGCTACTCGGGCCACATACTAATGGCGCATTACCTTGACGCGCCTCTTCTTCTCTCTCCCCCTATATATATATAGACGCTTGTGCACATGGAGTTCGGTTAGTTACTCCGCGGGGAACGCTCGAGAGCTTATCGACTTTTCGGGAAAAAAAAACCTGTGTGTAGAAAGAGAGAGAGGGTCGGCTATGGTAATACGTCAAGCGGAAGCTGGAGAGAAAGAGAGTGAGAAGTGTGTGGAATTAAATTTTGAGGGTTCTGGTAGGTGTGTGTGTGTGTGGTCAGTTGGAATGATTTTAGAGGTGAGTGTGGTGAGATGATCTGGATGTGAGTGTGAATGTTTTAGTGAATCGTGGATGGTTGAAGGTATGTCAGGTTATACCTATATGTTGATACCGATGTTCTTCTCGTATTTTTAGTTATTTATGGTTAGTCTCGACATTTATTCTAATTATTTTGGTTATTTGTCCGGTGTTCTTTAAGTCATAAACGATATCAACGACCGCGACGGTTTGAATGAAAAATTATTAACTAATTTATTTTGTGTAATTTGATTTTGTACGCTACAAAGATAGTTGATAAAAAATTGAGAGCAATGGTCAGTTTCAGATATTATTAAGGTATAGACACTGGAAGCGTGTGAGGTCTGCTTTAAGACTTCTTTCAGGCTACCGAATCCTTCTTATAACGTTCCAGCGTCAGAACCGAACGCAGAAAAATCAGAAAAGTCTCATCTCGTTTAGTTCTGCCTTGAATGTATTCCTTGTCTGCTGTATCTATAATTCATAGATGCCAATTCATTGCCAATAATTCATATTGGAAAAATTAAGTCATTAAAAGCATTGATAATAAATTGCTTCTTCCTCTAAATTTCTTATTCAATAATTATAATTTTTCTTACTCATATATAAACATTGTTGAAAAGTAGTACATTTATTTTTTTAAACATTTTATTCTGGTTCAAGGTCATCAATAATATACATAAGTAGTATTATATAAAAGTTTTATAGTATAGAAAAAAAATATCAAAAACAAAAGATCGCCATTATTACATGTGTACACAATATCCAGTAGAATAGAGCAGCATATGGCGTAAACCTTCGGTATCGTCGGTCCGCAGTTCAAGTCTCCGTCGAGTTGCATCGTGCCGATTTTTGATAGAGTTTTCCTTTATTTATCAATTTACCTATAAGTTGTCACATAGTAGTACTATAAAGCAGAAAAAAATTAAATTACATTATAAAGAAATATTTTTCTAAAAAAAACTAAACACAAACGGAAAGAATGAACTTTGTCCGGTAAAAGTCAGCCAATAGATTCCAACAGTTGCCTGAACGCGTATATATTATACCCACTGCACACATCCTTGATATACAAATTTTCTAAAAATAATGTATTTCAAGTCAAAATGTCAATATAATTATAACATTTCCTCGAAATTTCATTGTATATCGCAAAACTTTTTCTGGAATAAAAAAAAATAAAAAACAATAACTTATATATCTAAAAATACAATTTTCTGCCCTCCGGTCGGAAAGCGCCAACTTTCTAGCCGCTGCGCGAAACGAAGCCATCAACCTCGGCTTCGCCTCGGCCGACAATTACATGTGATCTGAGACATTTCTTATTTTACTGGCCTAGGCGTGTAATTATATACTATTTCGATTTCAAATTATTTTTCTGTACGACCTATAGCAAACTCACTATTGCTCAAACACCACCAAATCAACCCAGACCCCAATTAAAACCACCCCCAAAAAAAAATATTTTCAACCTCATACACCAACCTACCACCACAACCTTTCTCTAATCGTTCAGCTACACACACCCTCACCTCATCGACATCGCACTATATACCTCACCCGTTGTTTTATCCCCGACGGCTAAATTACCACACGCTCGTCCTCCCTCTTCCTTTCTCTTTTCCACAATACAAACTATATATATACACGGAAAGCCAGCAGCAGCAGCAGCACGGCGCTCGCGCGTGAATTTCAATCGACATCTTATCAGGCACCTGAGCTTCACTCTCCCCCTTTTCTCTATCCCCCACCTCCCCTCTCTTTCTCTTCTTTCTACCACTACCACCACCCCTCCCCCCTTGCTCGTACACGATCGAGTGGCTTGCTGGATCGTGATCAAGTGGACCTCCATGGCGAGGACAATGCGACGAGAGCGAGTGGTGCGCTGCTCTACTGGCGCATTGCTCTTTTGTGAGCAAGCGAGCGAGCGAGCGAGCGCGCGTGTGCCAGGAAACTGACGGTGCAAGTATCGCACCGAAGAATCGCTATAGGCTTTATATGTGTGCGTAGTAGTAGTAGTAGTAGTAGTAGTAGTAGTAGTGCAAGCCCCTTTTCGAAGCGCGATTGTCTTTTGAAAAAGTGAGGTGGTGGTGGAAGGAGAGAGGTTTTGAGGATGGCTGGTGGAGGTTGGTGTGGTAGAGGAAATGAGGTGGAATGCCGAAGGGTTTTCGGACGATATAGTCGTGGTGATTGCTGGGGAATATAGAGAGAGATGTGTGTAGGGTTTGGGTATATGGTGTATCTGATTTTCTTGATTTTTACGATGGTTTGGTGTGGGGCTCGGAGTGGGTGGATAGACAAAGCAAAGTTTTTGAGAAATTGAAAAATATGGTTCAGCGTAATTTTTAGAAAAATATGGCCAGATATAGTTTTAAAAGATGGTAAAGAGTCATTATTGTACCATTAATCTAAAAAATTATTTTGTTTTCTTTTTAAGGCCACATTTCTGTAGTAAACAATCGCTGCCAATTCATTGGCAAGTACTTACATTAAACTAATGCATGATTCTTTGTTTTAACATTTTATTTTAAACTGAAAAATTTACGAAGAATTGTAATTTATTTTATTATAAATAAATTTCGTTTATGTATAATAAAAGAAAGTTCAAAAAGCCGATTCAAAAGATCTTTCAAGAATTTAGAATGGTTTTGTTTCATCAAAATTGGTCAATTATATAGTTTAAAAAAAAGTTTTAAGATAATTATGAAAGAAATTCGTTTGTATTTGAATGAAAATTATCGTTATTAAAAAAAATTTTTGTCAAAATTAATATCCACTGCTTTGCACAGTTTTATAGGACAAGGACCCAGATTATTCTGCTACATAAGTAGCACTTTTCCGCACCATTACGGTAAAGTTCGCAATTTAAATAAAATTTTTCTAAAAATAATTTTTTTGTCAAGAATAAACAAAGATAATCTTTTAAAATCTTAACACAATTAAACAACACCTTTATTCGTACCTAAAATTCAAATATACCCCTCTATTTAATTTACCATATAATTCAGCTTAATTTCGCAAATTAATTCAATGAGCAATTTAGTTAGAACATGTGTTTTGTCGTAGGACAATTCGCTGTGATTTATCGCAGCGTCCCAGACAATTCTTACCTCGGCCGGTAAGAGGTATATTTATGATCATAAGATGATTTATAAATGATTAGAGAGAAGGAGCTTCCCTCCTTGGCAATAACTTACTCCGAATGATTATACCACGCCGCATTCTTCTTTATTTCACTCAAATTTCGCGCACACGACTTTCATCCCACAACCATTCGCGCATAATTTAAACAAATTCACCTTAACTTCAACAATAACAACAACAACAACAACCCTACCGTTAACCTCTATTATCATAATAATAATAATATTCCAAGCCCCCTTCGCGCATAAAAACTTACCCTAATCCTTACCAACCTCTCTCACTTTCTTCCGGCTCAATTTTCATCGCTGTACCATTTTTACACACCCCCACGTAGCCTCCACCCGCGCGAAAAAGCTAAATGCGCCCCGGCGCGCGTGCTAATAGAGTCTCGCCGCGGTATATAGTGCCGCATATATAGCGTTTATCGCGATTCACCAAACGAGGATGCAAGTCACCGTCTTCGCGCGATAGCAAGACGTTGATGTGAATTAATGGCCGGCTCTCGAGAGCTCTTCTCTCGTATTAATTAACAGCCGGGGTATACGCGGTATGAGTGAACCTATATATATATATGCAAAACTGCCTGCTAACCCGACGCGAATCCGCCTTGTAAATATTAAGACGAGAGTACGAGAGAGAGAGAGAGTTGATTTCAATCTTATTTGCATGATTCGAGAGAGGGTGTGTAGTTATATACGTAGTGGTTGGTTCGTGGTATATGTTTAGCGGACGATTTGTTTGATTGGGTTGGTGAAGTGATGATGTTGAGGGGGGTTGAGGTATACACTTTCGAGGGTGCGTGCGGAGTTTATTTTTTTTAATTATTGAAAAGTGAGGTTCGGCGTGATAGAGGGTTTAAGGTTGGAGTGAATAATTATTTGATTCGAGGTGTTTAAACAGTGTTAGACTTATTATTTCAATGTCGAGTTGAATACTTGGTATTTTAAACTGTTCAATGTAATACGTATTACTTAAGAATGAAATGAAATACTCGGACGTGATCGAATTGTTTGATTTTAATGGAATTATTCGAATCAATTTGGACTATGTGATGTCGTCGAATTGTTCGAACCAGATTCATATTTGGTAAACTTCCAAATTGTGTTTTAAAATATTTTTTTCTTTTATGTCAAATATTTTAATATTTGTTTTTATTTAACAGAAAAAGGTCACATTTACATTATTTTATATTTACATAAAGTAAATTTACATGAACAAGCCCTATACCAAGGCAAATATTATTGTCTGCATGTGAGTCTGATACATAGAAAATTGAAAAATAAAATAGTAAAGAAATATGCTTACATACTAGATATTGGCAGGGTCAGTCTTCAAAATTATGAAACGTTATATAGGATTGTTGAATATTTAATTTTGGTATAAAATATAATCTTATTGAATAAGGGAAGATAATTTTATCGCTATGTAAAAAAATACATCTATATGCCTTATTTGGCAGTGAGAAATCAATAGTAATCAAATTATTATATCACGAAAACTTATAATAACCTATAATAGTTTTAGTAGTTTGGTATGATTTTCGAATATCAGTTTCTACTGCACTCAAGTTCGTCGTGTCGAGAATTCAAGCCAAATGATCTCAAAATTATGTATTGCAAAAATGATAATATACCTTGGAAGTTTAAGTTGAAAATGTCTCATTAAGTTTTGCTGATTAAGTAAGTTTAGACTATACTGGAATTGTTCACCAATTTATTTCAATGTGTAAAAGCACAAGATGAAGTCTAAAATATATAAAATTACATTTTTTCATAAATACAAAAAATAGTTTTTTGCCTTATCTCAACTGTTTTACTATATAATTTCTTGTACCGAAATCTCCATATAATATAAAGATTGACTCTCCTTGTTTAAATCAAATTACCTCATATACCATAGCATTTCTTCAATCATCAATGAAAACAGACAAATAATATTTTCCAAAACCACTTACAACAACTTTACCACAATTATTTATTATCATAAATACAATATACATAACATTAACAAACCGCATTCCACGCATTTACGAATCTCCTCAAACGCCGCAAACGGTCAACATTCAAATATCCCTCCGCACACGCGTACAAATAAATCACACAAAACCACACACACACACACATAATATTATACTCGCGGAAAATCCGCTGACCCCTGCACTGTCCTTTTATTAATTCCCACACACACCGTATTCTTTTCTTCTCCCCTCTATATATATATATACGATTGGTAAGCGATTAGAAACGCACGCGCACGCTCCGTCGCGCGCATAAATGTTTTACATGCAATAAGGTGCCAGCGCCTTCTTTTTTTTTTTCTCTTTTCTTCAGCACGCCCGCGGCTGGACCTAAGTGCCCGCAGGCCAGTTTTATTGCCGAGGGTGAGAGGCAAGGACTTTATATAGAGCTTTGTCTCGTGGATATGTGTATATATGTAGGGAGTAATCCAAAAAACGACGATAGAGAAAGCGTGGGCAGCAAACGAGGTGTTTGAGTTAAAACTGGAAAATCGGATTTCGAGTGGTATATATATATAGATGGGGTGATGTGGTTGAGATATGATGTGTGTATATATATATATAGAATGAGGTATGGTCGCGCGTGGCGGGTGACGCTTTAATAGTATAGTTTTGTTGGGAAGGATATAATTATTTGCTAGAAGGATATTGAAAGATGTATACACTTGGATATTTTGGTACCATATTTCTTTATATATATATGATGTATTTTTTTTATTCATTTATAAAAATTAATCGAACAAAGTATTAAACCGACCTCGGTATATTGAATTTCCTTCGCTTATAGAAATAACAAACGATCTACAGACACACACACACACGCACACGCATAAATCGCCAGCAAAAAAAAAAAGTATCAAACGACAATATCGCATTACCATCGCACACATACATATACGCATCGTCGCGACGCACATATCACTCGTCCACCGTTTTTCAGGAGAGCGACCGGAAAAAGCTCACTTTCCATCCTCCGCTTCTTCTTCTTTTCCCTCTCTCCGTCCACACTCTTTTCCCTCTCTTCCTCTGTCTCCGTGGCAAATAGTTGGCAGCATTTCTCATAATCTTCTATCTATTTGCGCGATTTCCTGAAGGGTAAGCAACTTTCCTTCCTTCCTTCCTTCCTCTCTTCTCAAGATCTATATATATATAAACCTTATACCATTCTCGTAGAGAAAGTTTCTTCGTTATACATATATACATATATATATATATATATATACTCAATACCACTGGGCGCGCGCGTTGTCTCCCGGGCAAATCTTTAATATTCTCCATTTAATATCTCGGTCGCGGTTGGCCGCCACCACCACCACCACACGCGCGTTATAAATCACACTGGGAGATATTGGCCGAGAGAGAGAGCGAGTTTTTGCTTGAGAAAGGGGCGCTCCTACTGCCCAAAGAGAGAGAGAGAGAGAAGAGGAGATCATAATTGTTTTTACGGATTATAAATTTCCGCGCGCGCGCGCTCGCCTGACCCTTCGCAACTCTCTCTCTCTCTTGGTCCTACGCTTTTTCTCCTCTTCCTCTTCTTTTGCTTCCTCTCTACGGTATGATGCTTTTTCCGCGAGTTAAGGGGGAATGAGAGGGAGAGGTGACGTTGCAACGACGTTAATGGGACGTCGAGAGAGAGAGAGAGAGAGTGACACGGAGGAGAGTATTGGCCTCGTTAAGAGCAGCCCGTGTGTTTGTCACGCCGCCTCCCCCCGTGTCACGCGCGTACTGAGAGAGAAAGCATGAGCTGTCGCGTGTATGTGTGTGTGTGTGTATATGTATGTATCCTTTGACTTTGGAGTTTTGGGGGGAGAGAAAGGAAGGAGTTGTGTAGTAGGGTGTAATGCCGCGGATTAGTGTCAGAAAATTCTTTGATTCCTCGGGTATATATATTGAAAGGCTATTGGGAGAATCGTTGGGGGTCGCTCTGGGTTTTGTACGTTATTGGGGACGATTTTTATGATGGATTGGGTATTTGTTTGGAAAATTAAATGGTTGAACGAGAATATAGCCGAATGTAATGGATTCTAAAAGTTTTTAAAGTTATTTGAAGAAATATAGAATTATAGACGGACTGAAAAAGGTTCGTTCTCTTTATGTAACGTTATTATACAAATTATTGTATTAATATATACATTTAAAATTGTAAATAATTTTATCAACCCTGTTATGTATATTTAGACGATTCCATTTTATCTCTATACTCTATTATGCTCCCGTATTATATATATATATATTTAAATAAATAAATAAATAACTACAGATATATAAACAACAATAACTTCATCATCATGTTACCCTGATATATAATATAATAACTATCGTACATTAACAACTTAAACTATTACGTTATCTAAATTACCTCAAAATTCCCACATCAAAACTTCCGCGTCGATCATTCAATTTATATCCCATAACGCGTCGCACCCTTCAAAATCAGGGTGGCGAAGAAAAAAAAATCGTAAGCACATAACTCTTTGTATTATGACTTTCAAGCTATATATATACACACGTTCGAATAAAAAGAGAAGAGAAGGAAAAAAAAAAATTCGCGCGCGCCACTTACCTAAACTCCCCCCCTATATAAAAATCCAAACTCCCACCTCTGTACAATAACTTCCACTCAACCACCTTCTTTTTACCCACTCGACCGGCTACAATTACCCCCATCTTACTCTCTCACCCTACTCTCTGTCTCCCTTTACCACCCCTAATTTCTCAGCCCGCTAGTCTTTGGAAAAAAAAAATTTCTCTCTCTTTCTCGTTGGTGTACCACCCCGTCTATATATATATAAATCAACTTTCTCGAAACCAGAACGCACAGGCAATAAACGTCAAAACTATATAAAACTATAAACCCCAACCGATCGCCGCACGCGACCCCATATATTTCTTTACTCTTCCGACTTTAAAAATTCGATTAAGAGATATATGCGAGATGTAACGCCAAAAGGCAACAAACATCGTATAATACTCGCCATGATAAAACTTTACCAACGTTCACTCCTATATATATATATACACCTATGTGTGTGGGTATAATTACGATGATAGTGTCAAGCTCGCGTGATCCGGTTAGTCGTGACCCACAGGTACACGAGACAGAGTGTATAGGTATGTATCTACATCTCTATACATACACACACACACATATCAGAGCTTCGACTTACAAGGCTTCGTATATCGACATCCCTTCGCTATACACACACACACATATACACATACACACATACAATCACAAGACTCAATCACGCGTCCGTGCGTGCGACGCTGCTGCTTAACCCCATTCACTTGGCCGCGCTCTTATACGACGCCTATATATATATATATATATGTGGTGTGTGGTGCGGAATCGAACGTGGTGTGTGCATCATCGTTGTTATATACAGAGGGTTGCGGGTTATATAGAAGAGAAGGCGAAGAGGTGAGCTTGGATGTCTCAATGGTAGAAGGCAGGTGGCACGGTGTCGGGTTTAATTGGGTGGTGTATAAGGGATAACGACGACGACGAGTATAATGTGCAGGGGTGTACGTGGTATATGTATAGGGTATAGACGAGACGATTGTTCGCGCGGTGAGGTTGTTAAATGTGGTGGCGTTTTCTGTATAAGGTAAAGGTGTTGTATACCAATAGTAATGTATATGTATTGTTAATGTATTATGGTTTATCGGTTATTGTACTAGAAAATTTTATGATTTTCATGCAATGTATACTGCAACCGCTACTGTCATCTTATTCTTTAGTATACTGAATAGCTGTGATGAGGATATCCACGGTTGTATCTTGAGTAATTTTTTTAATTTTAACACAAACATTTAATTTGTTGCGCAATAAGAACATAGAACCATATATATATATCTTTTTACTATTCTCCATTGCATATTTTCAATGAATTTAGTAGACGCAGCAACGAAGAACACACTATATACCAATTATCGTCTTTATATTCATACACCATCAAAACTTTTACAAATCTACATCCAACATTACGTAACTACACACACACACATCATCGATCAATCACGAAACCCCTTATACATACATCACTATACTATTCCACGTGGTCCCTTGAGACATCCTCACTCCACACATACCATTTTCATCATTATATACCAACAACACTCTTGCACACCCCTATACACTCCTTCATTCATCGCGCGGCAATCTCAATCACGACATCACTTGCAATACCTACATACATACACACCTTCGCATCGTCGATGTCTCGCCGCATGAGGATTCGTCACCTCTTTCTCGTACACTATATGCCTTTCAGTCCGAAGAAAGGGACAAATGGACAGAGAGAGGAGAGAGAGAGAGAGAGAGCGGAAACGAGATAATTTAGACTCTCTTCATAAATCTCAGCTTCTTCGCCCTCGCCTTGCTTTGGTATATATATATATATACGTTAGTGTATACGTGTACACATGTGTGTATATATATCTATATACGGTCTGAGTAGGGTGAGAAACAAAGTGTCTTGGGTACGGTATAGAGGGGATGGAAAGTAAACTCCCTTTTCGCGTCTATATCTGCACTCTATCTTCTCGCATACACACATACGTGTATACGCATGTGTGTATATACTGGTAAGACTGTAGAGGATATATAACTTCTTCGATATATATATATATTGAATCTCATTGATACGTCCGATATCTCTCTATCGTGCATGTGTGTATATATATATATATATATATATATATCTGTATGTATATATACATATATGTATATATATTCGCGTGCGCGAGCAGAGAGAGAGAGACGATTATTCCAAGTCGTTTGGCCCATCTTGAGAATTAGCCCGCGACGTGGTGGCACACAGCCTGTATGTAATTCCCGTATATATATATATGTACACGCGTACAGAGAGGAGATGCATCGTCTCGAAGGATATCTTATGTGCATGTATGTGTGTAAGGAGATAGAGGCAGAGAGTCGGTAGGTTTTATAGGAAGCGAAGCCCGCAGCGCGGCGATCGCGCAATAATACTAAAAAGATAAAACCTTCCCGATGCCCGCCCGCGCGCTATATATACGTGTATGTGTCTGCGTGCGTCCACCCTTCGGTACTAACGCGCACACACAGTGGGTAGTATAAGCCAGCGGCGGCGGCAGTGACTACGACGACGATGGACCGAAGACGCGCGCGCCGGCTGATCTGGCCGATACACTCGGAGTATTCCACGTGGATCGTGGGTTTGATTTTTTTTCTTTTTGGGTTCGGTTCTTTGTTCGTGCTTTGTTCTTGCGGAGGTAAGGTTTTGTGCCGTTGTTGGGGTGATTGTGTATGGATTAGTGATGTGTGGATAATGAAATGTTAAAAGTTTGCATAATTATTGTTTTGGGTTGTATATATAACTTATGGTCGAAGAAAGAGTGGAGAAAATTCAGTGAATTTCTTGGAATGTATATGATAGTATATAATTGATGTTTTAACTGCGGTCGAAGGGGAAGAGTAATGTAATTCGTTATTTCTTTTTTAGAAAAATGTATAGAACAAAAAATAAAAATTAAATTACTTAAATTGAGTAGAATAAGAAATATGTAAAATTAAATGCTGGTTACTACAAAATTTGGTAATTTTTTTTATTAATTAATTTTTTTAATAAAGTATATACATCTTATTGAAGAACTTACTGATTATAACAACGGTTTTATAACTTTTAATGTCCACTTTTTTTTTATAAAATTACTGTCTTGCAAAAATAACAATTTAAGTACAATCATAACAATTTGATAAGACTTTCTCATAAATGAACAATCATATTGAATGACTTGAAGCTGTATTCAACTTGACCTCTCTTATAGGCTAAAGCGATCGTTCAGTCGATTTCTTTTTATTTTTCTTTTTCATTTCCATATAAATAAAAAATATTAATCAACAGAATGATCATTCGAAACAATTTCTTTAAAAATTTAATTCAACATAAATATAGACACAATCTATTTTCTCTACTCTACTATAATCCCTGGAAAATTCAATTCGACCACGACGCACGCTACTACCGCAAATCACAAAACACTCTCGACTCTAAACTATCGCATTTCTCGCGCGTAAAAAACACTTTCAACACTAAACGTCGACACCACCACCATACCCCGTCGAGTTCTCTCTTCGCAACTTCGTTACGATCCATTGACCCTCTCTCCTCTATATATATATATACCACCATATACACTGCTTCCAGAACATAGAAACCTCCCAAAAAAAAGGAAGAAAGAAGAAAAAAAACTTGGACGATCCTGAAGTCACACCGGAAGATTCCCTGTACGTTCACTCTCTCCCTATAACGCTCGGCATCCCCAAGATTCCCGACCGTTCGCCGCGCTAATAATGGGCGGGAGGGCAGCGCCAGTTGACCGTGACTAGATAAAAAATACTGCCGACAGTATAGGTCCCCTTCCTTTTTTTTTCTTCTATACTATAGCCCAAAGGACGATGACGCGATCGCCGTCGTAGCTGGACATACCATATATACATACAACCTTCTCTCTCTCTCTCTCTCTCTCATGCTAATCGCGTGTGCGCATTGGATGCCAAGTCGCGTGGAACTAGTATACGGGGCGACCCCCACAGGAGGGGGGAATCGCACAAGCCTAATCCTTCCGTCTCGATTTCTTCTTATATATATATATATATATATATGTGTGCGTGTATATATAGGACCGCGAAGCGATTGACATGCTGGAGCGATTTATGAGAAAGGAAAGAGAGAGAGAGAGAAATAGGATGTAAGAAGGGACGAAACGACGATTGTTTTTTAGAGGTCGTGAATATTTTGGAAATTATTGTTATTAGCATTTGTGGGGTGGAATCGGTCTTGTTGTAATTATCGTAATGATAGCATAATACTAACTCAAATATTGTTTTTGATGGTTTACGCGTAATTATCATATAGATATAAACTTCATCCCTTTATGTATATAGGAAGGAAATATTTTTCTAAGATTGGTATATCATAAACTTTATCTCATCATTATAGATAAATTCACTCCTCATCCCATCTACCATACAAAGCATATATCCCATACCTTTAACAACCACCACGGCACCAATACCATACCCCAACTCAAAAATTAAAAATAATTTTCACCACGCCAGATATCATTTCACACAGACATACTACTGCTAACTACTATACCTCTATACCTCTAACGTACCATATCAATTATATATATATGTCGCACAAGTGCAACCGCAGCATCGCTATATCTCTCAATATTCTATACCTCTCTCCCTTTCCCACCCCCTTTTATCTTATATATATATATATACACGTGCTCCGGGCAGCCAGGCGCATTTATGCCTGACTTATGGACACGAACGTCGACGAACGGCGGTCAGCTGGTAATAAAATAAACTGTCAGCGACAGCGGCGCGCGCTAGCGTATATAAAAATGCTAAAGAGGCGCGCCCGCGTATAGTATAGCCGCGTGTCTTATACTGTGTGTGTCCAGTACGCTCATGGCTATTAAATCGGATGTAAGTATAAGCGTGTCGTAAATGCTACAACTGCTGGTATATATATGCGACGGGATTGTTTGGTGGTATACGAGGAGAGATTTGATTTTCTTTTTTTAGTGGTATAAGGGGTATGAGTGTGTATACTAAGATGCAGATATTGGGAGAGAGGGTGAGTGGTGGTATAGAGAGTAAAAGAATGCGTTTTATAGAGTTGTATAGTGGACAGTGGTGTATGCGGAGAAAATGAGCTGTTGAGTGTATAGTTTCGGTGTAGGAGCATGCGTATCTCCGACTATAATATGTTCATCCGAGATATAGAACACGTCAGCATATATAATAGTATGTATGATGATAAGAGTTGAAAATGATGCGCGTGAGGCTTTTGTGCTATAGCGTTCACGGTCATTATTAACTGTAGGCTGCATGGGAATCTCGTAATATATGAGATAGGAATATAGTAAAATGAAATTTATCTATCAGGAATAGTATATGGATTAGATGTTGCTGATTTCGCGCCTTGGTTGATATATAAATTATTAATTTTTAAAATAGAACAGTTAGTATACATCTCTATTGAATCATATATATAAGATATCAAAAGTTTTCATGACGATTTCGATCGTTACGCATAAATTTATACAAATTGTTTACTTGGTATATTAATCAACCAATACCCTACACCTTCCATGACATATTCTAATTCACCAAATACCATATTTACGAACCACTTTTCGCTATATGTTCCTTCACCGCACGCATACACACGCCTAAACGTCTTCATCCCCACACACATACACACTACATCCCCGTTAAAACCTCGTGAAATTTCATTACGCAATCCAGTCCACCCGTATATAACGAGGTCACCACCCTGCTGCGCGCGCCGGAAGTATATAGTAAAACCCGAACATCCACATATATATATATATATATATATATGCCCACACGTATATTATATATATATATATATATAAAAAGATCAAGCATCGAAGCAAATTGGCCTGTATAGTGTGTGGCACACTGCACACACATACACACAGGCTATACATAACACTAGCGTGCGAAACGAATAGAGGTAGATCATGGAAATGGAGAGGAATATCATATCGGCGATGTGTAGATATAGATTGGATATGCTCGTATCGTTTGTATATATAGGTAGCAAGCGTCGGTCGTTAAATCATTGCCGAGACATTTAACCGTTATATAACGTCCGGCGAATTGAAATGATGGAGCTGATAGCTGATGGATATATATATAGAGAGATGCGAGTCTGACCAGTGTGGGTTACAATGGCTCTGCGGCTGAGATAAAAAAATATATACGAGGGTGTATGTATATGTAGGGGTCAGTCCGATGCAGATGTATACATATACGGATATGTATATAGATATATGGGTTGGTTTATTGTATATGTATTATCACGTGATTTTGTATTGCGATTTTATAATATTTCGGTATGCGTGAGGTGGTCAATGATTTTTTAAATGTTTCATCGTAATTTTCTTCAGTTTTTTTTGTATGTGTGCAGTTTTATTAATTCTGTATGTGATTTATAATAATTGTTCGCGTGGTATCGTCGTTGACGTTACTAATGTGCTGTAAATATAATATTTAATGTAGAAAATTGAATATACTCAGTATATTGATGTCAAAGAGTTTTTTTCGTTTATTTTTATAATAGTCGGTCCTGTCATGTTAAATTTTGAACGATTTCAACAGCTATAGTATACTCATTAAAAATGAATGAACGCAAATACTAAAACGTTGAATCCATTATACTGCAGAAAAAGGGTGAATTGACACCAAATTCAATTTTGGAGTAACATAATATGTTAAAAAGATATTCATTTAGCCCCGCCGCTAAAATTTTTTGTATTAAACGTTAACATTATTTAAGCAACTAAAATTTTAATATTACTTAATTTTAAGATTTCTTTTTTTTTAGTATTTCGTGATTTTGACAATTAAAAATTACTTGCTCAAATAATTTTTATATTTACAACTCTTCTGACAGTATCGCCGCTTTAAATACAACAATTTTGTCACATGAAAATCTATCCAAACAATTGAAAAAAAAGCTACAATAATATCGAAAATGTAGCAGAAATTCCCACCTATTTTCTTATTCTCTCAAAAACCCCACACTCTTCAAAAATCTATATACGAATAATTAAATCTCCTCCACCTCCCCCATTACAAATCGGATACCACTAAAATCCAACCGCATTATATAATCACCGCGGCGACATCAATAACCGCGTTACGCCTCCTCTCGTCACTATACGCCTCATACACTACTGCGCGTTCCCCTGATTACAAAACACCGAAAAATTAAACGCGACAGCTCTCTATATATCTCACACCATCTTTCTCCCCATCCTTCTCTCACTTCCGCCTGAAAAAATCGCACGCGCGCCCGCGCGAAGAACAAGGGACATTCGCCCTTCGCCCATTATACTCAACCAGCCAAAAAAAAAAAAGAAAAAGAAAAAATCGAATTTGCAGCCACCACCGGATTATTCGATTTCCAGAGGACGAAGGTGGGTAGGGGATATCTCTCTCTCTCTCTCTCTTTCACATATCGAGTTAAACGGATGACGCGAGGGAGAGAGAGAGAGAGAGAGACCGAGGATATCTCGTTACGCGCGCGCGGGCGTCGTGATTCGCGGCGGAAATGCGAAACTGAGCTTTTCCTCCCTCTTTAAACCTCGTACACGTGTATATATATACATACATATACGTACATGCATATCATGCGCATACACACACGTACGTATACATATATACATACGTATATATATATAGTATATATAACCACACATATAGGTATATATATTATACGTATAAGTATATACACGACGTCGCTACGCTGCGCGCGCAAGTATATATACTATATACGAGAGAGTAAGAGAGAAAGAGAGTGAGAGAATCTCTGGCTCCGCCTACCGCGCGCCGATACAAACCTCCCACCGGCGCAGCAAGAGCGCGAGAGCGTAAGGCGAGCTAAAGCGGGGGAGTGAGAGTGAGAGAGAGAGAGAGTATATGCGTACCTGCCCGACGCGCAGATAGTAGCCCGGCCCCAGTGAGCTCTCCAATGAAAATGGTAGCGCGGACGTATATATGTATGTATAATACGTGCGGAGGATCGACTAGAGAGAGATATGGTGTACTGGGTGTGTGTGTATATATGTAGGTGTGAAATAGAAAAGGGTTGAAGTGTTTTTTTTTGTTTTTTTTTATTTTTATATGTTAGGTATTTGAATGGATTTTTTGATGTGGCGAAGAAAGTGTAGTGATGGAGGTTTTGGTTGTCTACGGAGTATGGTGCACGGTAGTTTAAAGAACGTTCTAGTTCTGCTTGATTTTCGGTCTTGCTCGTATTATACTATTTTACCTATAAATTATAAAAGTAATCATAATTCGTTTTTCTTAATGTATAAAAATAATTATCAACATAAAATTCTAGTCTTATCATTACATCCTTGTGGCACCCACGTTATATTACTCAATTCTTGGTTTCTGTTGTTCTCATTTAATTTTGAATTTTAAGAAAAAAACTCTTTGGTAGGTTGTAATTTTAGCGAAGAACTACAACGTACCAAAGAGTTTCATTCTTTAAATTCAAAATTGAATGAGAAAAACGGGAACCCAATTTTGAGTATCACCTTAAATTATTTTTCAACATTGATTCAATCCAAATATATAAACAAATCGAAACATCTTATAACGCGACATATTACAACTATAGAGATCATTTAAATCGCTGCCTTACACATAGACATTCTCATCACCAACCTCCCCCCTGGTCGTATCCCAACCCCTTCTTATCTTACTCATCTAACAATAACCATTCACCTCGAAACCATCCACCACAACCACAAACAAATACCTTCTCGCCTCTATAATCATATAATCCACATCTATATATCGCTACACATGTATTCCTCTACGCATCCTCAAAACTATATACACACACACCCAACCGTCATCGACAATTACACTCCCTTCTTTCTCTCTCTCTCTTAACTTTATTAGCACCCATTACGCCCCATCGTCCACCGTATACATACATATATATACGAAAAAAGAAAAGACTCGTCACCGTATCTATACATACACGCGATAAGATTTCAGCTCACGATCCCTGATTAGGGCGATCGCGAGCGAATCGTCGTCGACGACGTCGCGCGTAATGACGGACGAAGACTGTCGTCGTCGTCGTGTATGTGTCTCCAAAGGCCGGCGGCGTCGCCGCGACAGTAGCAGCAGCGATGTCGATCGAACGCCTATATATATATACTGTCCAGCACGCAAGGGAAGAGGGAGCAGCTTTCATCTGATTAGCGGCTATCGATTGGCAAGCGCGCACAGCACGTACATGTGTGTACGTGTATAAAAGAGAGAGAGAGAGAAGCGAGTGGGTCAGGGTGCACGTATGTCTATCGCGTGTGTGGACGACGATGCTCGCATCCCTTCTCTTCTTCTTTTTTTTTTGTTCGTCGTATATAGCGAACACGTATGTATGTATGTATAAGGCACGCGACGTGTAAACACGCTCGTTAAGTCGGATGACCCCCGTAGGATAGAGAGAGAGAGAGAGTGAGTGAGTACGTGAACGGTGAGTGCGGATCAGGGTCAGTATCGGTGTGACGATATAGTTGCCGCGAGGGCGCAAGCGTAAATTTTGCGAAGGGATATATGGTTGGGTGGTAGACGGTGAGGGGTCGAAGTGTGGATATTGATAGAGAAGAAGTGAGATTCGATCGGGTGGAGGAAATTTGGATGTGATAAGAAGGGATGGTAATAAGACGTGTGTGTAAGGGGTAAATGAGACAGTAGCGAATGGTGGTGATATTTGGGGGGGGGGGGGTAACCTGGGTTGTGATAATGTTGGTAAAGGTACAATGGAGCGTCGATGTTTGGGTACAGCTAAATATTTAGGATTTGGCGAATAAGCAGGCAACCATGGTTCTATACTGAAAACAAAACAAGAGTAAATATAAGTAGAATAGCAAAATTTAGTTATAAGAAATTGTGAGTTTTACATTTAAAGCGATTGTGGGAATCACACTACCTTTATTTTTTCTTTTATCATGTAGGGAAAATGGCTTCCAAAGTAATTTGTTTTTACACTTTACACGTTAAGTGTCTCTTTTATGCACGCCTACGTTTGCAAGTCTAGCAGGAAAATAATATATTTTACGCCCAAAGTGTTGAAAAATAATATTTTATACACGCATGCGTGACACAAATATCGAAGATTAAACAAACCAAAAGTAGAAAAATCGATAATTTTTTTAATTATATCGTAATATTTTCTCATGCGGTTGTTACAATTCACTGAAGATTTTTCAATAGAGGTATACGTGTAAGGTTTCACATATATAGTCTGGAATCAAAGAAATTTGTAGTACTTATATCACATTAAATTGCTATCCCGAAACCACCGCCAATAACTCAACTACTCTCTAAAATAAAAATCGGTGAATATCATATATATTAAATACATTCTTTTTGTTCAATGAATGGTATCTACTAATCATTAATTATTATTCAACATTAATACAACCAAAACTACTTTAGAATCAACCATATTTAACAGTTAACGTATCAATTAAACCGAAGAATTTCATCTAAAATCCTGATGCAAAGGTAAAATAATTCATACAAAAGTTTTACTGTTCCCTAAAATATTCCTTTTCCAAATCTTAAAACAACAATTTATGCTCACCCTATCTACCAAGACATTTCACCCCTTTACTTTTCCAATACACAACAACCACTTCATCAGCCCAACACCATCCTTCATTCACCTATACACACACATACACACATACTCGCACCATATAATCTACCCGCGTATACCAAAATCCACCGCATTCATTCATTCATTCATTCACTCACGACCCTTTATTTACAACCACCACTACTTCCACATAGCATCGTCCAGCTGTCCTCGTGTCCTTGGCCAACCCTCTCACTCTCTCTCTCTCACTCTCTCTCTTCTGCACCGTAAGCTTTCTCTCTCACTCTCTGGCGCGTCGACGACGCTTGCAAGCTCGCTCGCTCGCGAGTCCGCCGCGTCATCAGTATATACACCAGCCGGCGGCGGTGGTAGCAACGGCAGTAGCAGCAGTAGCAACGCGTCGTCGTCGTCATCGCGTCGACGCGTCAAAGATGCTGGCGTCGTCGAATCTTCACCGAGCTCATGCACACAGAGAGAGAGAGAGAGACCGCGTGTGCAGCAGAAGCACAGTTTTCCCGCGCCGCGCGTACAGCAAAATTCGCCGACGACGGGTTCTCTTTGGCCGCGCGTGACGTCACGACAAGCGCGCTGACGACCTTAAAGCTGAGCTGTGCCCTTATATATAGATGTGTGTACACGTGAGTGTATGTGTGTGTGTTTATGTATGGGATGTATATGGGTGGTTATATGGGTGTAAGTGTAAGGTTGGTTGTAATAGGGGATGTGATATGGTATAAGTGGTACAAGGGTATATCTTGCTATGTCAAATGCTTGGTACCAATTAGGTGGATTGATTGGTTGTAATTCTTGAATTGATAGTCGTTGGTTTTAGGAATTTTGCACTGTTTTGGTTGATTTTAACCGTTTTCAGTTAAAAATTAGGATAAAACTGGTTAACGCTTTTACCTCTAAATCAGACTAAAATGTGCTTAAGCTTTGGTAAAAATACCTATTTTATAACTAATATAGTTAAGAGGAAAGGAATATATCTTGTATAACGTGTTTAGAAGATATCTAGAACATATATATAATAAAAATTGCTATAACTTGTAGAAATCGTAATAATTTTCAGGAGAGAATGAATTTATCTCACGATTAGTAAAGAAAGTAGTAACCTTTATATACTGAAAATTTTAATCTCCGTATACATCAACTAAACAACAATTTTCTCCGCCTATTTAACTGTTCTTAATTTCTTAATGCTTTCTTCCCTGACCCGTTTCTCACTACTAAACATCTAGATTCCTTATAAAAATATAAAATTCCCATATATCCCAATATTCCCAAAGTTTAACTGATTCTTAGCTAGAAAAATTAATCAATTTGTATAGTTGACAATTATTGCTCATCAATTTTATGATGAGGTACTGTATCTTTATAAATGTAGTTGAATTGTTTTAACTATAATATATATGAGTGTCACTGCATGCAATAATCAGAAGTACTATCGCATTGAAGAATTCTAAGCTATTATATATGTAGTTTTATTTTAACCAGCGGTCACGATATTCTTCAAACTAATTAGATCGTTACCGAAAACCAAAGAATTTTAATTCTCAAAATATAAAATTTCAAATATGCATGAGTAATATTATTTCATTATTATTGTTTTTTTTTAGCTTAAGACGAAATCAGATTTTAGAATTTGACATTTTATACTCCGCTATCTTTAGCAAGCATATTTTGTGGTCATGAACAATATCTTCTTTATATTTACGATAATATATTGATTTTTCGCTCTGAAAATAGAGACATAAATGCATTACACAAAATTGACGATATTTTAGTTAACGTGTTCAATTTAATGGATACGCGCATTTTTAACAAAACTCAATGCGTAATAATACCAAAATGTATATATTAATACAAATAATTATCAAATAAAATGAGAATATCGTTCTCAACCATAAAGTTAGCAATCACCAATGATCAACGTTATTCTACACTACGGTAATATAGTTTTAAAGTTCAATCGAAATTCTCTCCATTAAAAACTCTCAATTGAATTGCTCAATTCAGTATATATACACACATCACTTGTTCTCTCTGCTTAGTATACCATTACACTTACGTAATCTTTAACCCCTTACTACATTCGCTAATCATGAAAACAAATCGACCAATCCACATCTCCTATCACTATACAATGCATATACCCAATATCCCAAAACACTTGACGCACTGACGAATTTCATATATTATGACTACTACCTTCGTCACCACCCAAACCACCGCGTACAATGTCCCCGGTTATTATCAATAGTTTCAACCTCGGGTTTACAATGCACACTTGATTAATCTCTACATATAGCGACCAATCAATATACACCCATCGCGTCGTCACTTGATCCATCACCAAACAACCACCTCCACATCATCAGTATATACATCGTTTCTCCTTTAATTATATCGCTCACTTTCTCTCCCCACCCCCCTTATATATATGTTTATGGACCACGCAATGTACACCTTATCACATTCTTTCCTCGACTATATACTCGCGACCACCCGCACTATACATATATATAATATACGTGCAGGTGGCCGTGCGCACACGCGCAGCACTCCGACACGTATTACTATGTATAACAACGGTGTGTATATGTGTGTGTGAGAAAAGGGGGAGGACACGATGGGGAGATAGGCCACGTCGCGGTCTTGCCTCACTCGAATGCAAAGCACAATATAAAGCGCGAGCAGCGCGTATACACGCCGCAGGGTAAGAGAGAGAGAGAGAGAGAGATTCGCGCATATGCGCGGAAACGTTTCCTTCCTTCCTTCCTGGTTCTAGCGTTTTAGCAACCCCTCTGTATATGTGTATATAGATATAGATATAAGATGAAGTCGCACGGCGCGGTTTAGTGCAGTTGAATGGCTTTGCTTGCGAGCTATGGTGTATATATATATAGGGGTTGGAGAATGTTGGAGAGTATGGGAAGGTAATGGGGACGGTTGAGAGGATATATATATAGAGGAGAGAAGGTCGTAGGCGCGTATGGTTTGGATTGAGGATTAGGATATGGTTTTTGGTGCGGGGTTAGATTGTGTGGAGGTTGAGGATGGTGTATACTGATATATAGAAAATATATATTCTAATAATCTGACAACTGGCAAAAATTACCATGTATAATAAAAAGAATTGCTATATGGCATGGGAGAAATTTGGGTTTCTAGTATATATATGAAAGGATTATCAGACAACATAGTAATATTTCTTTTTTTTCCTGTCAGTGTCATGGTAACTATTTGGAGAAGGTTGAGAGAATTCGATGGCTGGTGGTGAAATAGTTATAGGACAAGGTTTGTCGCAGAGATTGTGAAGGGATTGATTGGAGGACTGAGGGGTTTTAAGTAAATTGGCAGCTACACCTATACTGAGAAACGAATTTTTGTCTTTTGAACTTAGAAAGTCGCTATTAATCTTTGTATCTTGTAGAATATACATAAATTGTAATAATCAGGCTAAACTAAAGAAATTTTCAATAAAACCTTACTTTTTTACAAGTTACATCTTTCCGCGTTTAAAACATTCGTAAAATTTCCAAAAATATAACTCTTTACTTAAAAATTATACAACTATCGACCCTCATAACCAACGACGACAACAACGAGCGTGACGCACCCACACGCATGTATATATGTAATAAATAAAAAAAGGCGTACAGAAACACGAGAGTTGAGTTGAGAGTATGTAGGAAAAGCTCACAGCTATACCGCGCTATGCCTCTTCACGGTGGCAACGCGCGAGCATGAAACGCTGAGCTAACAGGTCGCGTATATGTTATATATATATAGGGAGGGAAGCGGAGAGAGAAGAACACCGGGCGAAATACGAATCGCCGGAACTTTCCGTTTCTCGTTCACGCGCGTGTGTGTCATGTGTGACTCGTCTTTTTTCGAATTGGAGTTTTAGTTATATTTTTTTTGTATGAAAAACTATTGTACCCGTCGTTTGGTTGGTATATTATGTGATGGAGATATTTGTATAGTTTGGAAGGATTTGGTTATTTGTAAAATGGTGTTATCGCGTGGTTCGCTGTTTCTTTAATTTTAAAGAGGTATGTATGCCTTATTCGAGAAATAGAACAAAAGTGATCATGTAGAGAAAGAATATATATTTTGCGATGATTGCATCAACTGATCGAGTAATTTTTTTCCACCAATTTCGAATGTGATTTATGGTTTTGTTAATATAGTAATATTTTTTATGACGAATGAAAGATTATATTTATATTTGCAACAATATAAATGTTCGTTTTTCTAATTAAACTATATCTTATACTAACGTATTTTATATAAAAAAAAGAAACAAAAATATCACAGTTTTGTACAAAAATTCATTCAAACGACTAGCAAACGAATTCTACGTTATATAGAATCAAGAAGCACGAAAGCGCTCCGAAATCAATTAGTATATATGAACCCAAAGATGAAAATCTTTATAAACCTCAATTTTTACAAGGAAACTATTATATAAGGAAGGATTCACATGATATTGGATTCATAACAGGTTGAATAATAATTAAAAAAAGAAACAATAGGCCAGAAATGTTATCTGAAACAGTCGTCGGCGACGTTTATTCATCATAATAAGTAATATAATAATTTTTATTTACAGAATTGGACGACGTTAATAACGCGCAATTAAAACATCTCTGCGTCGCAATCGGGGGTAGAGCCGTACGACAAAAAACGATAATAGATAATATAATATATTTATATATGTATATATTTATAATATTATTATAATATGTATAAGGT
Source organism: Torymus tubicola (assembly GCA_035583055.1). Taxonomy (NCBI): domain Eukaryota; kingdom Metazoa; phylum Arthropoda; class Insecta; order Hymenoptera; family Torymidae; genus Torymus; species Torymus tubicola. The sequence goes on along the minus strand of JAWWEQ010000010.1, from coordinate 35,134,013 downwards.
GCGTCTGTGTGCGCGTGCGAGCGCATGTACAGTGTGTATAATAAATTCGTGTCGCCTTGTATGTGTACGTGTGTATGTGTAAAATATATGTGTATATACAATTATGGACGCTTAAACGTATGTGCGTATTCGCGTGTGTATATATATTATTATGCGCCTGTGTGAACTGTAATTGTTTAGTGTAAAAATGTTGAGATGTACCGTGTAATAATTATTATGTGTATGTTTTTTTTATTCGAATTCCAGTGTATCGCGGTGAGAGTACACATCATTAATTACAGCTATTTCGAAAATAGCGCGTCGCCTCGAAAAATTCTTATTATTTCGCGTAAAAAGTAAACAAAGCGTGCGAGAGTGATATCCCCTAAAAGTAAAAGATAGACTTTATATAAAACCTGTGTTACTTAGTTTTTTTTATCTTTTTTTGTTTTTTGTTCATTCTTCATCGTCTTTTTCTTCATCGTCTTCGTCGTCTTCTTCGATTTTACAATGTATTTATTGCATGCTATACACGAGATAGACATTATCTTGTATACACCGCATATTCGCGTAATAATTATAATCATAATAATAATAATAGTAATAATAACTCATATTCAATTATTGTTGTTTTGTGCCTGAGAGACAAGAGAAGAAAAAAATCATGTATACAATTAACATAAAGCATCGTCGTACAGATTCGAACACCATATAGAAATTGTGTATAACACATCAAATGTACAGACGCTCATTACTGTTGTCGCAATGTATATATATGTACACATACGCGTGAGAGTGTGTATATGTGATTATAGTATCGTTGGACGATCTGTCAACAGAACGTATTAGTCAGCTGGTCTTTATACAACTTTGATGTATATAATACTTGATCGCTTTTGGAACGTACGCTTTTGGTTGATGGAATGTAATAGCAGATTGCTAAATTTTTTTCAGGAATGCAAATTGTGAATTTCACGTTATGTTATTTTTAAACCAGTTTAAAATTTCTTTTATCCGACAGTTCAAGTGTCAAGAGTTGTGTCATACGATAAAAAAAGTTGTTGATCATATTATACAATAATTACAGTGACTTTTTGAATTGATTATCAATCTTCTAAAAAACAATCGAAAACTTTTTAGATGGTTTTCCCCATTTTTTCAAAAAAATCAGAAAAGACTATCTCAATAAACTAAATTATTTCAATAAACAGTAGCTCTATATAACTTTTATCGCCCCTGGTAGAAAAATAATCTGTTTCATCAAAAAATGTTATTGTTACTTACTTAAAATATTTTATAAAGTACCATAAATATACAAAACAAAAAATTTCCGATTAAATTTTGCCATCATACCGTACATAAAAAATAACTCATGATTAGCATTTCTATGAGGCTGAATTCCTTCAATTCAATAAACCACGTGTACCCTTATAAATCGTATCTAAAAACTACAACACTTCAACCACTTTTTTATCCCCACATTTCCTAAAAATTTAGCGACCTTACTACCACAAATACCACACCTCGTTGCACATACTATACCCGTCGGATAAAGACGCATGCTACCGACGCGTCCGCTCGCAAAAATCACACATCCACTCTCGTTCTAAAAAAAAAAACCAACAACAACAACAACAACAACGCCTACTCATTCTCATATACATCGCATAAATAAAAAATAATACTTTATCGCTCTACAGTATAGAAAAAATTAATAATAATAATAATAATAATAATAAACAACTGCAAGAAACCGAGAAGTAGTGCGATTCTGAATCGTATATCAATATACGTATATTATCTGACATTTCGGAACATATACACGCACGTGTATATTACATATAATATACCCGTGCCGTTTTTTTCTTCTTCTTCATATTTATTTATATATGTATATATTATATTTAAGTATTATTTACAAAAATAAACGATCGACGTTGTATTATTGCACCAGGCGCAAGGAGACGTGTAATTGTGTGTATAATGTATGTGTATGTCACCTCGCGTTATACTTAATATATATGCTATATATATATACGTATGTATAATCGCACACGTTACTGGACGATCCAGCACAACCCGCGCGCGCGCATGAGATCTCCGCGATCATCATCGTTATTTTGCGCTACACGACATAATAATAATTTTGAATTACGAACTTTCTCTCAATCTCGCGTTTCATTATATATACGGCAGCGTCGCGCGATGCATTCATACTCCATTTATATATATATATGTGCGTGTGGAATAGACTCGCCTATATATTAATAATCTACAATAATAATCGTTCGATCCTGCGTCTTTTTTTTACAGATAGTCAATCGTATCCTACAGGGACATACTTCTATCATAATATTGTTTCACTTCGCGGTTGTATTATATAGAGATTGTAATATATTATACAGTGAATGGGACAATTATACAACCGGTTCGGCTAATTCATTGTTACAATTCGTTTATTAATAATCCACTCACAACGCGAACCTCGCATCATCTATGTATATATGCGTATGACGACAAAATCTCTCTCTCTATACTCATACGTACACGTGCGCGCGTACGCAAGTATAAACAAAATCGAGAGAGGAGGAAGAAAAAAGACCATTGCGAAAACTATAAACGAACGACACTGTGACGCGCTATGTGTGTGTATAAGATCTAACCCCACGGGGTCACGGAAACTAGACTTTAATAAAGCTGCAACTAAGTATATTAAGAAGTGTATGTGTGGGTCTCGCGAGAGATAAGCAGCGACCGCGTTCAGACGAGTTTGAAGTTCGTAAAAGCGCGTGCAGCTTGATAAGAAATGCAATGTCGTACATCTGTATGTGTATGTATGTATGTGTACGTTGAAGGCGGAAAAAGGGAACACGCGTATACGCGAGAATGCGAGTGCGACGGTATCAAAGAGCGCGGGAGCGCTCTGAAGGCAAGTATAGAAAGAGCCTTAAGGAGTGACCGCGTGATGATATACATTGAAATGGATGTGCGAGAAATTCAATGCGCGTATTATATACTTTGAAGCTACTGAAGATATAAGTGTTCCGATTGATACAATGAAGGTTCGATTGGAAATCAAAGTTTACGTCATATACAAAATTTCCAATCGAATCACCGTACCACCACAATCCTGCAATGTCCTCAATATATATTGCACGCATCCCAAACGAAAAATCAATATCGCACCGACATACCATAACCATCCGCGACGCTGCCTATATATATATATATGCGCACTACGTCAACATCATACACTGCACAATTGCCCTATACAATAATCATCCTTAAGGGGACGGACCTTGCACTCTCCGCCATTCTCTTATAACACACACACTCTCTCTCTCATACTCACCGGCAGCCTCAAGTCCATCGCTGCCGCTGTCACAGATAAACCTCTGGACTTGCTGGCTGTTGTTGATGTGGATGTGGCGGTGGTGGTTGTTGTTGTTGATGATGTGGTGGTGGTTGTTGTTGTGGTGGTGGTGGTCCTTGTTGTTGTTGTTGTTGCTGCTGTTGACGCGACCTTAACATTGATTCGTAACGTTGCTTGTAGACATCGCGTTCCTGCTGTGTACGTGCCAATTCGATCTTCATCATGTCGATCTCGTGCTGAAGATTGTGATTCGCTGTCTCGAGGTCGTGGCGTTGCTGCATACGCTTGCTCCGGCAGTTCTGTGCGTAGCCGCGGTTCTTCAGCGTACGCCGCTTCTGCTTCAGTCGGACGATCTGCCAAGCATGAGGAGGGCAACGGGCGGATTTATAGCACGCGTTTTGGTAATTGTTGTTGTGGATGGTGGGTGATAATGATGATGATGATGATGATGGGGGAGAAGTGTGTATATCACACGGAGATAAAATTTCTTTGGTTTTTTTTAGCAAAAAGTGTAAGTGTATTTTATTGGAGTATGTAAGGATTTTGCAATTTTGGGTTTCTTTTTTTTATAGAAAATGTGGTTTCATGAACTGCACGAGTCTGTCTTGCGTTTACACTAATTTTTTATCAGAAATTTTTCTCCGTATGAATGTGAATATAGTTTTATGAGTTCAATTAACACCGCAGAAAATGCTACAGGGAGAAACATTTTTGTGTGAACTTTACTTTTTACATATAGGCATTTACTATTTTTCAAGAATAACCGTTAGACTACAGCCATCATCTGTGGATTCTCACTTTTTATCAATTTTTAAATAGTAAGTTTTACATTATACAAATATTAAATAAAGATCAATAAAAATGTCTTTTTCAAAATGTAAAATTAACTATACGAAAATCATAACAAAAGTATAATTCATGAATGAAGAGTGTGCAATACTGTGAAAGATTAAAATTTATAAGATAGCAAATTTTCTTATGAAAAAATGTTAAATTTAGATAAAAATGATTCTCCGTGTATACAAACTGTATAATAATTTTCATAAGAATATGCCTCTTATTTACAGTAATTTTTATTACTAAAACTTGTTCTCTATGTAGATTTGAATCGAGCAAAATTATCCAATATTTTCTATATTCATATTATTTATGTCTCATTATCTAATTTACCAATTTAATAAAGACGAAATAATAGTGTATTACGCACCTAGGGAGGAAAAAATTTGGACAGTCTATATTTCGTGTAAATTGCCATCTGAGCAGAAGGAGAGGGTGGAAAACACGAGATGCGTGCTGTCCGATTTTACTCCCGTGGAGTGTACACTATTTTTCACCATGCCCTGCCCGAAAGTACCAATTTCCCTCCCGGCACCGAATCGGAAAAGTGATATTTTCGGCCCGGGTATGGTGAAAAATAGTATACGCACCACGGGAGGAAAAAACTTGGAAAGTCCACAGCTCGTGTAAATTGCCACCCTAGCCGAAGGCGAAGGCTAGATGCGTAATATACTATTTCCTCCCACCGAGGCTGAAAATGCCACATTCCCGTTTTTACGCCGGTAGGGAATGTGGTACTTTCGACCCGGCGGGAGGAAAAAAGTTATATATGTTTTAACATGTCTGTTAACTATATATGCAACTTGATGTAAGTTAAGTAATTATGGAACTGAATTATCAAACGAGATCTAATAATTTATGTAAAGTCAGCATTTTAATTGTTAAAATAGATATGTATAGAAGAGATACAAAAATATTGCTCAATTTGATTTTGTATTAACTTCTTAAACTGTCTCATTCAAATTTAAAAGTATTTTTTAGAAATATAACATACTGCAGCTGTGTGAACTATCAAAACTTTACAACTCATCAGGATTTTTCTCAATATTTTCAATAAACCGATATTCATGCACTAATTATGGATTTTATAAAAGAAGATACCATCTCAGAATTTAGTTGAACAAGATATCAAGTCAGAATCCGCTTCGAAAGGATACTAAATCAGAAGTATGCTTTTTGCTGTTAACTTTAAGAAATTAACTAAAACTGTAGGGTTGATTCGAAATCCGCAAAGTTGATTAAAAACTGTATTTAAAATTTTACATCACATTGGTAAATTTCCCATCTAAATTCAAAAAAAGTATCTTCTTTTGTTAAACAAAAAAAAAACATTTAATCTGAAAAAAAACGTTACGTTATTCCTTTCAACCCAAGCAACCCTATCCCCCTAAAAGCCAAACCATCCTCCTTACGAAAAAGCAAAAACCCCAAAATCAACCACGAAAGCCATTCCCGATACCTCTTCGCGTGGACAGCCTTGCAGCCTCTTGTTCAGCTCCCTGACAGACAGCGACATCAGCAAATCATCGTTCATGAGGTCCTCGTGTGTACCCGATCCTGGACTCATACGTCCAGCTTTACAAATGAATGCACCATGATGCTTATCCGACGGGCAAAGTCTTGGACTTGGACTGCCTTGACTCGACCCTGGACTTGGACCTCTGTGCATCGACACATTGTAAATCGGATCACTAAACGGACATATCTGATCCTGTTTTGACATCTGATACAAAGGATCTTGTTCTTGTAGCTGTTGTTGTTGCTGTTGTTGTTGCTGCTGTTGTTGTAATTGAAGGCCATTGTCAAGTTGCATTGGAGTCAAACCGTCGTCACCGTTTAGACTGCTACCGCCGCCGCCGCTACCGTTTGGACCTGTGCCGTTGTAGTATTCAAGGTGGCTGCCCATTATGTAGCCGCCTGGAATGTTTAGGTACAAAAGGGGGATGGTTGATATAATGCGGTAGGAAGAAGTAAAGTTTGAGATGGTGTTAAGAGATCGTGTGTTTTTTTGGTGAATTTTCCTATTTTTATATACTGTAAGGAATTTTGTGAAAACGACGTTGCTGTACTGGTTTGAAATGTGACCAGAAGGACCGGCAACTTTTTTTTATAAGAAGTTTTGCTCAAATTTACCGCGTGGTCCCTTGGGTATATTAAACTTCGATCCTACATGAGTTTATAAACCGAATAACGCGAAGGAGGATACATTTCTTAGAAAACTAATCTATCAGATTCTTAATAAAAGTTCACAATTTCAATTCGAAATTAATTGCATTAGTTTTTTTAAAAATATATTATAAAAAATTCACTAAGAATCATGGTAATTTTCAAAGTTTTTTACACTCCCTGTTAATATTACTCTTCGTACGAAGCTTTTTGGTCTACATATCATCATGAATTGTTTACCAGTTAGCTTGAGACAAGCCGTCGACATATTATACTACTCTACAGCAAAACTTCACTGAATTTCTTTTTATTAAACCAATTTATGAAGACATATATACTACACTATACAATGACACGACTATCGGCTGTTACTGATTTATTGCACGCTGTGTGTGTTCTAATTCGTATATAATATCATAAACGAAACTTCGTTGTGAAACTTCAGTATCGAACTATCGACCTATAAGTACTATTTCCGTTATGTAACCCCGCGAAGTTACAAAACTTACAATCACACTTCCTTCAATATTTCTCATTCGCGACGACAATCTACCAATATATATATATATATATATATATATATATATATATTTCCTTGTTTCCCAATAAATTAAACTCGTTACGGAATTGAAGATTCAACTGTTCAATGTTAAAGGCACGACTATATATAACGTATACTCGCTCGAAGAGCATTCGAAGCTCTATAACATTTGGAGTTCAAGGCCTAGTTTATATTAGCAATTAAGCGAAAAATCTATTTCACCCGATAAGATAATGCACACACAAGTTTTCAATCGAACTTATACTAATCGCAAAGTATTACAACAGTGTATATATACGTATATATCATACACTTTGATTATATATCGCGTTCATATACAAAGTATTAGATTTTTCTTTTCTGACTAATCGCTTATACTCGAAGTGCCGTACGAGAGAGCAGAGTATAAGCAACAGTAGCAACGTGTGCGTGTCATTATCAGCGTATATAGAAATTTTTCGAGCTCCAATTACGATAAGTGCAGCGAACCTCTCTATAGATACATAGTTATTGTAAAACCACCGCCGGCGCGCGCGAGTTCTCTATTATTCGCGCAAATTGTAGACTTTACGTCATGTTGTTAAAATACTTAATCCTTTCTGTGTCGTGGCGACAACTTGCAATATTTGCATTGTTAATTAGAAAAACTATATAACCGTACAAGATTGAAAACTTCTTCCCACTTTAAGATTCAGTACACGCGTGTGTTCCATCACCAAACAACGCGCAATGTATTACACTAACTTCAGCGTACGAATCTATGCTAATACCTCGAAAAAAGAAGAAAAAAAAACTTCACTCCCTTTCGCAGACATAAATAACCCAACTAACCAGTATGCCTAGGATGCCTTCCAGGATGTCCAGCTGCCGGATGATGATGATGATGATGATGATGCTGCACGAGATCAGGCAGATGATGCGGCGGCCAATGCTCACTTTCCACTTCGTTCTCCGATCCAACAGCCTGTGGACAATGTGGCCTGAGATCAAGCGGTTCCTGCCTCAAGCTCTGCGTTAACCAAGGCATCCCGTCGGGTAATATATCCGGTTGATGCTGTTGCTGTTGATGTGGCTGTTGTTGTTGTGGATGCTGCTGAGGATGCTGATTATGATGATGATGGTGCTGAGGATGCTGCTGATGCTGATGCAACACTTGCATACGTTCCAGTCTCTCCAATCGTTGTAAATGCTGCAGTGCTGGCGGTGATGCTGATACAGGCGGCGTATCCGGTGGCGTACCAGGATGTGAAAGACTTGTGAGTCCTGGACCATAAGGTAATTTCACCAATACTCCAGCTTGTACCACATGCTGTACCTGTACAGCACCAGCTGGTTGTCCGTACAACGGTAACCCATGAGGTTGTTCCAACTCATGTGCCGGTGGCGTTAAGGGTCCAAGACCCCCAGCCATTGCCGCCGGCGGCGAGCTTAACCGCATCTGTTGTTGCTGATCACCCACCACTGGTATATTATGCACCACCAGTCCAGCTTTGCTATTGTTATTGTTATTATTGTTGGTACCAGTAGGATCCGGCCTCACCAATGCCGTTAACAATGGCTTCACCTTATCGTTCACCAACCCAGCCGCTGCTGCTGCTGCTGCTGCCGCCGCAGCTGCTGCAGCAGCAGCAGCTTCACGTTTCACGTCGCCAGGATCGAGATGATCGAGTACGAATTCTTGGACATACTCGCGTGCAAGATGTTCCTCCGCTTCCATTTTAACCTCGTCGACGACGACGGGTACAACTTCACCAGCAGCGCCAGTAGTACCACTGCTGACAGTACCTGCCCCCGCCGTCGTTGCTGCTGCTGCTGCTGCTGCTGCTGCAGCTCCTGTCGTCGTGCCGTTATATGGCCGTAGCGCATCGCCCGGCCCGGCGACGACTTCGCTGTTACCTCCCGTTGTCGTCGTCGTCGTCGCCGTAGCAGCCCCCGCCCCCGCCACCCCCGTTGTACTCGTCGTACTGACGTTACCGCCGCTGGTACTGTTGTGGTGGCTAGATAATGTTGCTACACCCCCGGCGCCGCCCTGCGCGATTATTATACTACCACGCCGGTGCTCAGGCATCCGACATAGCACTCGTCACGGTTGTTTATTTTTATTTTTTCTTTTTAGATCCGATAATACCTCGGAACTATACTATTTTATTATACACTCTTCACACACACAGACCCTCTTTTTTTGTTATGTATGTATGTATAGTTGTTTATACGAATCTATATAATATAAACTCCCTCTAATAATATAATAATACTTTTATATAGGACATGACACATCGACACGTACAATTGTTGTTGTTGTTGTTATTATTATACTGTACTATTTAAACAAAAAAAATTAACGAGGTATAACCACGAGAGAGAATATATATGTATATATAGCTCGAACGAAGAGAGAAATATAGCGAAGAGAGACGCACACGCGAGGTGCGCGCTCGCGGCGGAACGATAACTGAGAGCGGAGCGATCGAGCTTGCAGCGACGACGGGTAGTAGTAGTAGTAGAGGGCCTACGTTGTTGCGTCGAAGGGGGCGGGACACGAGAGAAACGCGCCCGCGCAGACGAAGCCAAGCGTTTCATTGGTAGCTGAGAGACCGATACGCCATTGGTCTGAACGCACCTTGCCGCCCCCGCGTTGGGTATATATATATAAGTATAGGTATATAGAGTATGAAGAGAGAGAGAGAGAGTAAGGGAGCCGTAAGTGTGTGTGTGCGGGCGGCTGCTCATTATGCTAATTTTCTCGATTTTCTCGCCCGCCTGTGTATGTATGTGTGGGTGGGTGGATGGTATAGAGGTGAGGTTGAGATAGGGAAAGAGATATGGGATTTACCTTTGCAGCTTGGACTTTTCCGTTTCATTAGGGATGAGAATAAGGAGGTGGGTGTGATGGAGATGGCGAATGATGGTGAAGGGAAAAAGAGTTTTGAAGTGTTATATATGTATGGTGGTATATAGGGAAAATATATGGATTGTTTGGGTTTTGAGAAGGTGGAAATGGATTTTATTTTTAGGTGGATGAAATGTGTGTATATGGTGGGTATATAAAATCGATGGTGATGGAGAGGGTGAGAGTGCACTCGGAAAAATGCATTTAGTACCACTACTACAATATCGTATAGTTGTCAAAATATAGGTACGGTTTCTATTTTTTTGAGTAAAATACAGATATTTTATTATAGTTATTAATACTATATTTTAGTGATATTAGCATTATATTATTAGTATAAATTTTACTATAAAATTTAGTTGTAACGATTTTGCGCACTATATATTGTGGTAGTAGTATCTATATTTTCTGCTCAATGTGTATATTGATGTGTAGATGTGTGAAATTTGGTGTGAACACGTTGTGGTTTATTCGATTATCCATGTGATGATTATTTATTTTGTGATAATTATCGGCGGGAAAGTAATAAATATTGTATTTTAATTAAGCGTAAATAATGTCATCGAATATATTCTTATATAGTTCTTGTTTTACGAAGCTTTTTTTAATACAAATTAGAACCACCTTACATTTTCACATATATATTTCAAATTGATATAACTTAAATGTAACCAGATATCCCATTTTGTTAACATCACAGACAACGTTTTCTTTTTAAATTATACTCTTACCTTTTATAATTACCATAAACAAACCTGTTGCAATTACGAACACCCAAATCTATACCCATGTCCACTATCCACCTCAACATTCCTGTTACCCTCAAACCATATAATTATTTTATCGACTCGAAAACGCATCCAAAAAACCTCCCAATCCGTTATTTCAACGCTGTCTATACACTCAAGTAAAAGTGAGGTGCGAGAACATACACCGGTGAGTACGACGCATATATAAGCTCACGCGAACGTTGATATATATATACATATGTATATATACATATATACACACATGTAGGATTGGCCATTCGCTTCGAGCCGCAAGCCGAGGAATTCGTCGACGTAAGCACTTTGACGTATCTTCCTCCCTTCTCGTCGACTTTCCTTCAACTTCTTTCGTTCGGTCGGCCCCTGTCGTATTCTGCTTTAACCGTGATATATACATGTATACATAGCGTATATATATATAGTTGCCCGGCCGTTTATATAATTAACTTCGACGAGTCGTGCCTTATTGCGGTTTAAGTGCTTGGGTGTGTAAGTTTATTCATCGTTTTTTTTGGTTGCTTTGGAGAAACGCTTTTTTAAGGGGGTATTGTATGTTAGTATGATTTTTTTATAAGTACGATTACGTGATAATTGTGGTGGTATATGAGCGATTAATGAATTTTATTGGTTATTAAATTGACAAAAAATTATAGGTAATATATAGTAAAGTATTCGAATATTTATTCGAACGCAAATAAATTGTAATACGTCCGATTTAAACGACATACTTATCAAAGAAGCGAAAAAAATGAAACAATAAACTATCAAATAGCATAAAGATCATTTTCTCAATATCTATTCATTACACTGTATATAGACATTAACAATCAACATATCATGCAAAATATTTAAAAACACACGAGCAACAGACATTAAATTTATACACAACATCGTTTAGCATCAATTATAAAAAAAAATCTTTTGACCAATATTTAACAACCCCATACATCAACATTTATATACCAAACAATCACTTATTATCCCCAACGATTACCAAACATTATTATTGAACCTCACAATATTCAATTTGTTGATAAATAAACCACAGTCTGGCTGGCGCTCAACGAATTAATATAATACCAAACATCGCGTATGCGACTCTATACGCCAAATTTATGAGCCACGTATATATATATAAGGGCAACGCAACATATTCTTCTTCCCTCTCACGCGCGCACTCGCGAGCGCATCAGATATATATATATAAGTTATATATGATAAATCAAATCGTGGCGGGGCCAATTTACGTCGCGAAATGAAGTCTCTTCTTGGATATTGCGAGCTGAGGGTATAGGCGGTGGCGGGGGGAGGGGGGTTGGAGTATGATATTGATTTTGGGATATTGGACGTACCGCAGACAATGGGAATTTAAAAGTGCACGGGGTAAAAAAATTTTTTTTTTCTTTTACCGTTTCGAGGACGTTGAATGTGTCTCTTGATTTTAATCGGGATTCCGCGGACGATTGCTCGTACGCGCAGGGTGATTTTAACAATGGGACGTGAGTTTATAGAATATATATATATGAGGTATAATATAGTCTGTCGGTTTTTCTTCGTTTTTTTGGGAAAAATAGAGGAAATATGGTATATTGTGTGGGTTTGGGGAGGTTTTGTATATATACTAATAAGAGAAAAGTTTTGATATGTAGGTTTTATATTTATTTATTAAAATTAATTCAAATTAGATAAAGAACAACATTTTTTGAGAAAAGGAAGGAAACATCTGTAAAAAAAAATTAAACTACTGTCCAAATACCATGAAGAAAATTCACACATCTCACGTTACAATTAAAAACTTTTCCTTCGCACCATTCAACCCTCCAATCCTCATAGTATCACCTCACGCATGCACCAAATCTTCAATTCCTCAATACATATATCAACCTCACTTAATTTTCCTACATCCCGTCGTACCCCCTTACCCCTCCGTCAAAGGGTTAAGTTTAAGGACGCCTCACCCCTTCTCTCTCTCTCTCCTCCTCCTCAGACAAAATGGTAAACGCGCGAGTGAAGAGGCGGAGGCGCACAGGGGGGTAGTAGGAGGGGGAGCGACTACCACTGCCGCCGCCACCACCGCGGTGATATTCCGAGCGCGAAAGAAGGTGGAACGGAGGAACGAGGAAGAGTCTGCTGAGCCAGCAGATACCCTCTCTCTCTCTCTCTTGTGGCGTGTGCGCGCTTGCCAGCCGTGTGCGGTGCTCGCTGCACATTGATGTGTATATATATATGTACGCTAGGATTTCCAGAGTGCCAAAAGAAAGTGAATTTTCATATAGAGCCGGATTTTGCACTGGAGAATTTTATATATATGTATATGGATATATATATATATATAGCAAAGGTGGGGGTATTACCAGAGAGAGGTGCGTATATAAATCTGACTTTGCGAGGTACAGGGTACAGGGCGAAGTATTAATTTTGTAAGGGTGAAGAGAAGGTGCCGGAGGTAAGTTTTCTTTTTTTCTTTTATGACGAATGTACTCTGCGAAGAATATACTTTTTTTACTCGTTATCTGTTGGTACGTATATAATGACGCGTATATATACAATCATATATACATGTTGTTTAAAAAAAACACACAACGCGCAATAACCCCGAAGTCTTTGCAACTGAAAAAGAGTGCAAAGAAAGCATGCGCGGAGAGGTAACTGACCCGTTATACATACATCGGTCGGTCATCGCGCTTCAATATATGACTCAATCGAAAATTGCTGTACATATCAATTCCTCCTACACTACTTATATATATACACGTACACATATACCTACATAAGATGTACGAAAAAGAAAAAAAGAACCGCATATATCGACCGAAATATATATAATATAAAAGCTCTTGTGCTTAATTGTTTTTCAAACGACGACGACGACGACTACTGGACTGCACAGGAATCAACCCTCGCGACGACAGCAAACAATTTCTCTCTCTCTCTCACCCCAATTCGTTCATAAGAAGAGAGAAAACGAGAAAGAGCAATCGGTGGATAATCCTCGTGTCCCGTAGGACGCTTTCTCTCTCTCTCTCTCTCTCTCTCATTTGTTCGCGAGGCGGGCGCGATGACGGATGACAATGAAAAGCGACGCGAGGGTCGTCGTCGTAGTCGTCGTTGTCGTATTTGCGCGAGCGCCGGTTCCTGCTCCAATTATTCTCGGATCATCGCTTACTACGCGACAAGCCGCAGTCATTAGGGCTATATACGCCGTGTCGTCTCCAACAACCCCTTCTACCATCGTTTGGCGCGCGCTCATGCTTGATCGTTATGTTGTAGCTGTCTCTTTCGCAATGAGAGAGAGAGAGATGTGGTGTACTTATTTGCATGGCATGTGTATTATAGGGGAGGAGAGAGAAAGAGAGAGAGAGGTAAATTCTTTGGGATGAGATGTAGTGGGTGTGGGTGGAAGGATGTGGTTGTGGATGTACTTAATGAATTAGTATAGTCGGTCGTTTATAAGTATATCGCGTATGATTTTTCTTTTACAGTAAGAATGAAGACAATTGGATGTTTTGAGGTAAATTGAAGTTTTATATATTGTGATCGAATTAGTGTGAAGCTAAAAATTATGATCAATGTATAATATAAAAAACGATGGAATTGTAAATAGTTATTCGAACGATTCGAAGATTCTGTAATATATTTTTCAAAGGTACACATGTAACTAAGTCTGACTATGTGTAGGTATACTTTTTAGCATGAATGAAAAATGATACATACTCCGGTTATTTTTTAAAGAATATTATATATACAATGCAAAGTGCCTTAGAAATGAGGTTCATATATACGCGATAAGATTTTAGAAATAGAAATAATAAGCTTATAGCTGTTTAACATTAAAAATCATCTGTATATAATACGAAAATTATCCTCGACATTTTCCTTACAAAACAATACCTATATATACATACCCCTAATTCCCAACACCACATTGACTTTCGACTTCCCGCATATATAGATATCCACACCCACGGTATCAACAACTACTTCTTCATAAATTACACATTAAATCTTAACTTTATTTCGCCTATTAATAGAACCTGCAACGTACACACTTCAATCTTCGCGGTCACATCTTACACTCAGATACAACAAAATCTCCAAAGCTAAGCTCTTTTCTATATATCCCGTCACGCGTCACTTTTCCGTAAAACCGCGCCGTCTCTTATCTTAACACACATAATTCTCAGGGCAGACATATACACACACACTTATGTATATATATCTATATCAGCACTGACCCTCGCGCAAAAGTTCGACCAGAAATTGATTCGTATCACTGCGTGTGTACTCGCTTTAAAACAGACACCGCGAGAAGAAGAAAAAAATCCCTATAACATAGTCGCATCTTATAATACCATATCTACTTCTATATTTTTCTTTATTGCAAACTTCACAGTTAGGGGGAGGTTCTCTTATCGTTCGCTGTTCGCGTTTTCCCGGTACGTAAGATGACGCACACCGCGTCTTATCTTCAGTACAGCGACAGCGGCTAATTAGATTAGCGACACATATACATAGTACGCTCATATGCATATAATATATATGTGTATATATAAAGAGTATATGGTTGTGAAGTTAATATAGCGTATGTGACATTGTACACTGAGATGTTAAATGCACGCGCGTAAATAAACGTGCACGTGTTGCAAGAGGGAGGCTGTTATATATAGTATGTGTGTGTGTATGTGTCCCGCAATGTTCCCGGAAAAAATGGTTCGCCCGACGATAAGAGCGTGTACATGTTATCAGAGTGCGAGGAGAGAAAGAGTGAGTGCGAGGAATATGTAATGACTTTATATACACTGTACGAGTAAATGTTGCAGAACTTATTGATATATATATATATATATATGGGCAGTGACGAAGTGCTGTGTGCAATTACTTATAATTAAATTATCGGCTGACGAGGATATACGTACGATGAGATGCGAACATTTTTTGGGAAGCTTTTTAAGTATAACATTAATTGTATACATGAAAATACATGTTTTATAGCAGACTTCATGGCATTATTCGGTTGATTTTTAAGAGTACGTTAACTTTTTACAATAAAAAATTTAAAAAAAAACCAATAACCGAACAGTGTTCCCTCACTATTGCCTCAACCAAACCCAGAGTTTTCGTCCTACTCAAATCCCGCAGCAGCGCTATAATACACCGCACCTGCAATGCACCGTCCGCGTATTATACAAACACGAGCAATTTACAATGCGCCGTATAGTACAGCAAACATACTTAACCCACCCTGCAAACTAGCTTAAATAATAATTAACAAACCCTCACCTCCTCTTCCTCCCGTTAAAAAAAAAGAACTACCGCGAGCAAATTTCGAAGCTTAATTGAAGCCGACGGTGAAAGAAACGGAGCATCGCTTCACACACACATACATGTATGTAGGTAGTAGTACATACACTACTATACCTCGCCGCGTAACTTTCGCTTACTCGGCGCGAATCCTTCGGCTCTTACACTCGGCCAAATCGGCAAACGAGCGTTTACACACTCCGCTGTACAAACTCTCTTTCTCTCTCTCTCCTCGACTAATTTACGCGACTGCGGTGGTGGTACCGGCCCTCGTCTATATATACTATATATATATCGCCATCGTCATAGACCCTACGGAGTATCAATCTCTATAATATACACTGCACCTATATCTGCATATATACTTTTTACGTATAACCATATACAATTTAA
The DNA here is from genome assembly GCA_035583055.1 of Torymus tubicola. NCBI lineage: Eukaryota > Metazoa > Arthropoda > Insecta > Hymenoptera > Torymidae > Torymus > Torymus tubicola. The sequence goes on along the minus strand of JAWWEQ010000010.1, from coordinate 35,117,766 downwards.
TAACGAAGAAAAAAAAAAGAACTGACCAGGGGTGTTAAAAAAAAAAAGATTATTATATAGATATAATATAGAGTCGAGTTAGAACGCGAACCCGATACGTTATAGAACGCTCGGGTTGCGCTTTTCCGCTTATTCGGCGCGTGCGATGACGCGATGACCGTATCATCCGACACTCGCGACACAATCGGAGAGCTTCTCTCTCTCTCTCTCTCTCTCTCTCTGTCGCTGAGCGCGAGCCGTATAAACAAGCCATACGCGCGCTCCTAAATTTTCGCTGACGATTGCACTGGCATGCAAGTTAACATAGGGGAAAAAGAGAAGTTTGAAGCTCCGTTACTTCGTTTTTTTCTCTCTCTCACTAAGGAGGAGAGTAAAATATCCGGTGAGCTTCCGTGCGCCAACATATGAGACCTCGTGGTTGTAGATTAGCGATAGAAAGATCTGAGTGGTGATATTAAGGAAGCTGCTTGGAAATCGTATAGGATCGTATTATGTATACGTGGTATACACGTCGTGTTTCTTTTTTGCCATAATTTTAGCTTTTTTTTCCTCATAGCTTGTATACAACGTTTTTTATATTATATATATGTAATGGTTCGAACGATTATATACAATATATATACATCGATGCGCCCCGTCATCGTCTACTCTCTCTCTTATACTCCCTCGCCGCACGCGGCAAGGGTTAAGCGCAAACATCGTTAATTCGCGCAGCCGGGCCAAAAGGTCAACATACATACACACACATACGTATATATATACCGACCGCAGCGTATAACAGCAGGGTTGCAAATACTATGCGTCGGACCGTGCGTAATTCGCGCGGCGGTGAAATTTCTTTTGTCTTCCCTCCCAGTAATTTTTCCTCAAAGCCTGTATAGGATATATGTATCTACCTACTGTTATATAGATTCCCGCTGAGGAGAGACTACGTGTACGCGCGCATGTGGACGAGAATATTTGCGATGCACTTGGGAAGTTGCACAGTGCAACGGCCTCCCGTGGTGAGGTGCAAGGGGGGTATACTAGATGATGACGTGCAACGAGATGGTACGAGAGGGTTTGTGAATGTTGAAAGATGTTAAAAATTGAAATTGATGTATATTGTTGTTGTTGTTATACAGAGGAATTGAAGTTGCGATAGTTTAGGATAATGTTGGTTGCATGTGAAATGAAAATTTTTAGCTGTAAATTGACAGAAAGTATCTCAATGAGCAAACTAAATGATAATTTGTAAATTTTTTTTTTTGTAAAATTCACTTATAATTAAAAAAAAAATAATATGATACGGTAACTCAAGATTTTCTTCAACCAGAAATCTATAAAATATTTATTACTTCAAAATTTTTCCATCCCTATTAATTAAACGTACCAGTATGCTAGTACTATTTCATTAAAAAAAGAAGCCTCTAAACCGTTCCACACCTTAGAACCCCACCCTCTCACATTTCCCTTAATCTCCTCTATTCCCATTCCACCACGACTATCCCCGCACGTACAACAATCCCGCGCGCGCCCGCACCGTTTACCTCGCGCTCGCGCACCGCCATCACTATACTACTGCTGCTGCTGCTCTGCGCGAATTTCTCTCTGAAAGAATACAAATGGGTCCTCCCGCTTGTTCGCACTAGCCGCAAATCCAAAATAGCTCATACTGTGTAGGTATATAGATATATGTAGGAGAGTGAGGAGAAGGCAGAAACGATTACCGGACAATAGTTTGTTAGTGGAATTCACCTGATGTATTGTTCCAGCGAGCGCCCAAGCGACGAGAGGCAAGAGGGTGGGGGAGAGGGTAAAATGCCGAGTCAGCTTTAATCGCTCGCTATACTGCCGCGCGCTGTGTTATACGCTTCTCCAATGCTCGCCTATATATATCTCTCTTTCGTACGCGCGTAAATTACTTTTTCACCTATACGGTGCGCTCGTTCGTTCGTTCGTTCGTTCGTTCATGCGTTCTCTCTTTTTTTTGCTAGGATTTTGCAGTCGATTGAAATGACTGAAACGAGCGTAGGCTGAAAATTTTCGTCAAAGCGGGTGTATTATGTATATTTTTCTTTAAAATCATCTTGTATAGTTACAAAGTACCTCTTTACATTTCGTGTATAAAATTAACAATGTCCCGTATATATGATTAATAACAGTAAATTCAAATGTCGGCTTAGCTACGTAGCATCGGCTATTCTGGAACATTCTCGTATATTCTTATACACTTTTCTTGCGAGCTTGCAAAACTCTCTTCTTTTGCGCACTTCTCGACGTCTAACAAAAATAATACTTTGTCCATTGACTCATGGATCATTATTTACACATAATTTTCAACAGCACAGACATCATCGGTATCATAAGTATTTACAAACGTTGATCAATCTTGATAAAAGCGATTTCGCGTGAAGAAAAAGCGTTTAAAAGTATCCTTTTTTAGGCGTACACGCACACTGAGCTTAAAGCTTTTATATTGACTATATGCATCATACTTTTGGAATTATAGATGTCAGTGATCTATGGTTAACCATTTATCCGTATTTTGTTCAATCTGCTTCGTAGCCATCGGATTACGTAAACGAATCTTGACTTCGAGCTTACCACCAATAGCTTTCCGTCCATCCATCAGCTACGAATTTAGTATAATATTACGATTATTACGAATTATCAAAAATACTTGATTTCTTTTTTTTTTAATTAAAATAAGATAAATAAGTATGATTAACTCACCGGAAATGAATCATGTAAGATGCACTTTGTTTCGAGTGGCTGCAGTTTTATATTAACAGTTCCGACTAGACTATCAGCTCGGAAAAATCCCCTGTAAATACAAAATATATATCGTGCATTAAAGCAAAATGATCATTTGGCTTACAATTAAAATTTACGTTGCTCTACAGGTTGCTCGTTAACTACTCAAGCAGATTGTTGTGATAAAATTAAAAATAAAATGAACGTGGCATGAGACAAGATGAAAAAACAGCATGATCGATAAGTTTTTCAAATGCTGAGAAAAATAAGTTTACAGAATACCGACAAAAGCGTCATTCGTCCGAAGTCCAAATTTCGCTAATCTACTCGGCTATTCTGTGAGAAACTTGCATACCTTGGATGAGTGCAACACAGGATGGGATTCAGCGAGCATCTGCAAGCAACGTCCTATTCTATGTACTACCGAAATCGATTAAACATTTTAGTCTTAGGATCTAAGCTCTAGACAAGTACATTTCCATTCTAAATTATATTATTCTTACTGTTCAAAACTATTAATGAATCTACACAACCTTTGCTAAGAATTAGTAAAAACACCTTGTCTCAACTTCTTACAAAAAGAAGTAAAATCGTGTGTATCTTAAAATTTCAAATGGTAAATAAATATGATGATTTTGTGAATGTAAATTTGTAAAAAATGTAAAAATATATTAAAATATTTGTATTTTTTTACGTGTATATACACAGATGATAAATTATTTTAAAACTTTGCCGCTACAACATTATTTATATTAGAAATAAATGATTTATAACGAAATATTTTCCATAATGATTATTGCATTATCGATAGTTTATATCAATGTAACTATTTAAGGCATAGTTTTAAAATAAATCACTCATGCGAGAATGAAATTACAACGACAACATTGGAAAATGCTCGTGAATAAAGATATATAAAAAAACATTTGTGCTTGAACAATTTTTATAAGAAGTTTGAAAACAACCCAATAATTTCTAAATGTTATTAATATCTCTAATAAGCTCATTAGTATGAAAAGTTTACCCTTTTGACCAGACTTGGCATTTAAGCGCATGGCGTTTAAAAACCCTTTGGCATTGTCTCGATTTACGATCGATGATTCCAATCAATGGAAATGTTCCATTGTATTCTGGATTACTGGTGTCCCTAACTGTTGACGTTCTATCAGTTGATGGGGAATCGGAAGGCCAGGGAAGTTCAAATATGACGTAAGTGTCAACTTCTTTCTGATAATTAATGCCTCTAATTATTGAAATCTCAATATCAGCATCGGTCAGATCTGTGCAGCTCCTAAAGGAGTAAAAATATTAAATTGATCCATTTTTAATTAAATGGTCTTTTGATGATTTATACGAAACCTACTGAACAAGTGCATATGTTTTCATTTCATAATGATGTTGTGGAGGCGGAAGATTATCTCGTTTTCGTACGCGTACCATATCCAAATCTTTTGTGTAATCAAATGCAAGCCGTCCCCATTTAATATAGCCCGTAACATCACCAAGTGCTTTGCAATGATCTCTTGTTGTTAAACACCACTGAAATAATATTAATTGACATCAAATTATATATTTTAATTATAAATAGAATTATCTTCAAGATATGTTAATCACAATGCTTACTTTTATTTGTTTTTTCAACTGTGCTTCAAGACTTTCATAAATCTGTGCATCAGTTCCAGTAGCTTCTTCATTACATTCCATCGACGATATCAATGTAAAACCGTCATCTGTTATAGTTGCTGGATCTATATCTTGCGCTTGAAGCTCAAGCATTGCCTCGGGCGACAGTGGAATTGAGTTCATATCAACAGGTAGACCAGCTAAACTTGCTTCAAGTAATGGATCAATTCCTTTTGCTTGCCTGAGATAATCTCTAGCTAACTCTAAGTCACCATCTTTCTTAGCTTTCAAGGCAGCCATTTTTAATTCTTTCTGACGCCGTTCCAACATCACAATTTGCTTATCGACGCGAGATGTTAATTTTTTCTTCTTGTCTAAAAATAATAAGTTTTAAATTTGTATTATTATTTTTAATTATAATAATAATAATGTCAATATTTTTGTAATAATATTGGAATAGGAGAAAATAAACAAAATTTTCATTATATTAAATATTTTTCTTACCAGAGCCCGTTCTAGGAGGTGCAACTGGAGTTGATTCTTTAGATGGACTTGGTGTAACTTGTTTTGGTGGTTCTACTGGTTTTGCTGGAATAGCTGGCTCAGATATTTCTGGAGGTTTGGGAATTGATTGAGGTGGAGGTACACTCGGTTGTCCAACAGTTGACAAGGGCGCTAAACCAGGTGGTGTTGGAAGTTCATCAATAGGAACGACTCTTCCTCTAGCATGCAGCTTTATAGCATCTTCAAACTGTTTACAAATACGACCATATCTTCTTGCTTTGGATGCATTGCCTTCAGTTTCAGCAACTGTTTTCGAACGACGATAAATTTCTAGACGTTCTTTGAGAGCACCTTCTAATGTTTGATTGCTAGGAGCTGGTGCTGGTTCACTAGCTTCTTAAAAATATGTTTAATTTAATACAAAGATTAATCTTAATATAACTTTATCTAATAATTATGAGTGAAATTAAAATACCTGGAATATCTGCACTTGCTTGTTGATTAACATTTTCTTCTTTGTTTTCTGCAGAAGGATTTTCAGGAGCAATTGTACAGCTTGGCATTGTAGGTTCAGGTGGCATATCTGATAAATCAACTGTTTCCCCTTGAGAAACTGCAGCAATAACAGCATCAAACTGTTTGGTTACTTTTATATGATTCATAGCTTCTTCATGATTACCACTCTTTTTCCATGCTAGAGCTGCAATTTTATACTGTTTTTGACGATTTTTTAACATATTTAAAGTCTCTTGATCTCCTTTGGCAGCTGAGGGTACATCTGGTTCATTTGCTGGTTGCTCCTCGACAGGTGATGGTTGCTCTACTGGTACTTCTTCTGTTGGTGTTTCTTCCGTATCAGGTGTAGTAGCTTCAGGAGATGCATTATCAGCTTCTAGGGCAGTCATTTTAATGATTAAATAAAATAATACATAGCAATAATTGTTATCATATTATATACCCAATGTGTTTAATATATTATTATATAAAATAAACAAAATTTTTTACCAGGAGGTGGTTTTGGAGCAGATTGTCCTATAGCAGAAGGTGGAAGAACAGGAGGAATTTCGCTTTGGTCAACTGCATTTCCTGCTCTACAAGAGGATAATAAATGTTCCAAAGTTTTTACTCCTCTGTTATATCTTCTTGCTTTACTAGAATCATTTTTAGCTTTTGCTAATTTTTCAGCTGTTTGATACATTGACAATCGCTCTTCTAATAATTTAGTTGAGTCATTCACAGCATCATTGGTATGGTCTGAGATATCTTGTGGCTCTTCTTCAGCTTCTCCTGTAATAGCTTTTAATTCTTCCTATAGAGAAAATATTACATTGTTTTCATTTTGTTTTTTTGTAATAAATAGAATAGATTTAAAAAGTAATGTATATAATAATTTTTAAATAAATTATATAAAAGTATATAATTCATACCAATAAATCAGGATCATTTTCATCACCAGATAATTCTTCATCAGAACCAATATCTTTCATACTTTCCTTAACCAATGCATCAATATCAACTGATGGTTTAGGAGGTGCTGTAATTAAAAATAGAAAAAAATAAATATTTTATACTTAAAAGAGTTATTTATTTAATGTCAGTGTTTATAAAAAGTATAATGACCTCTTCTACGTGCTGGCTTTGCTGGCTGGTCACCAGCAGTCAACGCAGCCAGCTCTGCCTCCAAATCCTCATCATCGTCATCATTGTCCATAGATCCTCCGAGGTCACCCAAATTTTCTGGTATCTCAAATATGCCATACTGTCACAATAAAGAATATACGTTAACAAAATCAACGCGAGCAGCATAACAAGTATGTCTTAGATAAGCAATGTTAAATTATTCTGATTAGATAAGACAAAGAAAATTCAAAATGTTAACCTGCTCGAGACTTCCAGGGGGCCTGGCTCTGCGTTCTTTCTTGACTTCTTTCTTCTTGCCGAACATTCTGCTGCTTTTAAAAGGTGCGATTACTTGGCCAAATTTCGAAGTGCCGAGAGCCTTTTAAATGCGATAAATACAATTAAGAAAATGCATTACTAACGCCAGTACGCGATCGACTGAACAGTATTAGTCAGAAGGTATATCACCGCTATTTATCACCAGGCAGTCAGGCACTAAACAAACCCGTCAACACAACTACACTGAACCAAAATATACGTTATATACGTTATTTATACGTCAACGTACATGTGTATATATAGATATAGAACGTAGAAAGCATATTTGATTCGCAGGTGCAGCCTTATATTATGAATCACATATTATATTGAGCTTAAATAAAGTACAGTTGGCAATACTACACCAGGTTTCGCGCGAAATTTGAATTAGTGATAAATTATGATTGTAATAAATTTCTGCAGTTTGCGCACTAATATTCGTAAACTCTTGTGCATACAATTTATTAATGGTGTTGTAGGCCTAGAAAATATATGACTCACTGAACATGAATCCATCATTAGAGATATCTAAAGTATAAAATTTGTGAAATATTAAATAATAAGAATTAATAAATTTTGAAAACTCTGAATGTTTTCAAAATCCGCACATTTCATATCTCAGAAGAAAAAAAAACAGTAAAGAAATGTTCGAATATAGATTTAATTTAAATAGAAACAAGTAGTTCTAATAATACTTTGTTAACTGAATTTATAAAAATAATTGGTAAATTTTATTCTCAAAGATATTTGAAAAACCTTATTTACATTAAATCTCTCAAAATACTAACGTTACGAAGTAATTCTGAATCCAAATTCATATTGAAGAATTCATAATTTTTTGTTCAAAAAGATATTTAAGACTTTCCAAGATTTAAATTTTATCGTTTTTAATTTTTTTAAAAATATGTTTTCAAAATAAAACTAACAATGTTCAGAACTTCAATTTTGTTAGCATTGGTCTTTTTTTTTAATAAAAATACAAAATTACATTTTTAAAATATGAAACAACAGTTAACTATTTTATTTTAACAACAAACTACCTAAAATTCTTTGAATAACATAAAACAATACCTTCTAAAACGTAAATTTTATTTAACGAAATTTAAAGCTCGCGCTTCGGTATCTTCCTAGAAACTCGTTTCGCATTGTCGTCAATTTGTCATAAACCGCGAAATTGACGCACATAATTACGATGCGACGAGTTCCACGAATCACGATGCGCTATTTATTTACTATCATCCTTGTAAACAACTCCGCTGATTGGCTAACCATTAAAACTTATCCAACTGTAACCATAAACGTTACAAGTTTCAAGAGAGCATAATAGCACAGCACGAAACTCATCTCCTCTGACCTGTCACTTTCTATGCAAAAACACTATTGCCATACGCGAGGATGACAGATCCGTCGTAGGACGAGCCCTAGATTTCCAAGACTATAACTACCTATATACTCTCTCTCTCCCCCCACCCTACCGAATCAATGAAAAAAAACACCACGCAGTTTGCACGAAGTTTGCTACTGCCGCTGCGCTGCTGTGATGATGTGCCATTGAACCCGCAAGAGCAGAGAGTATAAGGTATACAAGCATACAGTGTGACAGCGAACCGGAAATTATTATGCGCGTGGCTTCGGTGGCAATGAACATCGTCGGTAGTTTAATTATCGACTACTCCCACGACAACTTGTACGTCGGCATCATCGTCGGCGACGTTGCGTCTCTTTACTGGTAAGCACGCTGCCAAACACTTTTGTAAGTAAATACCTAATATTTATTCGTACATAACAAGCCTACAACATACATACACGTGTACACCTAATAAAAAAAAAAAAAAACGGGAAAAAGTCACGAAATACACGAGTACATACTTGTAAAAAACTTATATATCTCAACAACTGTCAGATTGGCCACCCGCGCGCGCGTGAGGCACGCTCGCCGCCACATCATCTGTCCTTGATAAAAATAATGTAATGGTGTGTATATATAAAAGCGCGAGAGGAATATAGCGCGCGTCGCGCTTGTAGCGAGTGCATCGCGAGTTAAACTATTATATATTGTTCCGCCCGCGCACTCATATATATATATATATATACATAAGCAGTTGTCCCGTGGTATAGTAGTAGCAGCAGCAGCAGCAGCAGCGGCGGTGTATCATTTTCCATCTGTTTCAAGCTTTCAACGCGGGTAAGAGAGAGGTGCTTTCCTGGCTGCAACTCCTTTTTCTCTCTCTCTCCATTGACTCTCTCTCGTTCTTGCGAGCGTTAACATATAGGTACACATACACATATACAGCGCACTGACCCCGATACACAGCAAGTGAGAAACTCTCGACTTTTTGCGGGTATACATACACGATATATAGACACATATACGCAGGTAGTATATAGCCACGAGTTCAGTTTCTTTTTTTTACCTCTCTCTCTCTCTCTTTCTCGCGCGCGTTTCTGTACATTACGAGAGTTGACATCTGGCCATTGTTTATTATCTGCTCCGAGATGTTATTAGCCCTGGTGACTTGTGTGCCTGCAGCGTCATCGCGACAGGCGAAGACGTAAGATTCGCACGCGGCGGGAAGGCATCATACTGCACTGGCCACACAGTCTGTGTTTACTCCGAAGATATATATAATTATTGAGGATCATTTTCGGCAAGAGTTGCATCCTATATAGATATCCATGATATTTAGGTGCGCGTGTTGAGATCAAAAAGACGACGAGAGTGTTTTCCTCGAAGTTGCACGGGAATACTTACAAGTGTCCGCACGCGTCTGGTAATCGTAAAGACATTAGAGATAACGAGTGACTATATACAATTTATTTTATCGGATTAGCTTTATGATGTGCTAGTTTTTGAGCAAAATGCAAGGTGGTGACAGATTTTTTTCTGTTTAAAGTTCTAGGAGGTAGGAGACAACTATGCAGCTGTCAAGGTATGATTGAGTGTCATCGGCTGGAGATAGTCGCAGGACGTAGGAGTTGTACCTGAACGATGAGTGCTGCTGCGGCTGTTACCTCTTGACAAAGCGAGACGCATTTACAACAAAGCAAACATGGCAAGGAGATTGGTTATTCTATTGCGCGGCTCTCTGCTGCTGCTCATCTTTGGATGCAGCTTGCAAGAAGCCGTAGAGATATTTGACGATGGAAGGATAGAATACATGAGCAGGGAGGAAAGAGTGTCCTTGAAGTAAGTGATTTTTCATAGCATTATTTAGCCTGATACTTGGTGTTGGTATTCAATAATTTGTCTTATTGTAGGCAACAAGCAAAAGAAATGTTTTTCCATGCATACAATGCTTACATGGACAATGCTTATCCTGCTGACGAACTTATGCCATTGAGTTGTAAAGGAAGGTATAGAGGGTCAGAAGCAGACCGTGGAGATATAGATTCTACTCTTGGAAAGTACGTAATAACCCGTAAACCCATAACTCATTTTAGTACCAATAAATCATTATCTTTATTTGACATATATGAAACCAATCATTAAAAGTTTATACTTTTACATTTTAGCTTTTCTCTAACACTGGTGGATACGCTTGATACCCTTGTAGTGAGTATTTAAAAATATAATTGTGTAAAAATTTTTTGTAACTTGTATTTTCATATTCGCATTCATACTTTTATTTTAGGTGATGGGTGATTTAAAAGAATTTGAAAGAGCTGTGAAACTTGTTATTAAAGATGTTACATTTGATACAGATGTTATAGTATCCTTGTTTGAAACGAATATTCGAATGCTTGGGTATGTTGCTACTTTTCAGAATAATTTGTAATATAAAAACATTCTATTATTTTTGTAACATTTTTAGAGGTCTTCTGAGTGGTCATATTTTAGCTGATTATGCAAAGGAAAAGGAAAATGCAATGCCTTGGTATAAAGGTGAACTGTTAAATTTAGCCAAAGATTTGGGTTATAGATTTTTACCTGCATTTAACACTTCGACGGGAATACCGTTTGGAAGGGTAAGAAAATGCGCACTTACTTTGTTTACATTTTAAACGACAATTTTATAATAATCAATTTTGTTTATAGATAAATTTAAAGTATGGCATGAAAGGAGTACCTGCAGACATGATGAGAGAAACGTGCACTGCTTGTGCTGGTAGTATGATATTGGAAATGGCTGCTCTATCAAGGCTAACAGGGGAATCAATATTTGAGGTACAATTATAGCTATTTAATAGATAAAACACAAATCTGAATTTATATTGGTACACATTTAATAAGACATAAATTTTTTACATAGGAAAAAGCTCAAAAAGCAATGGATGTTTTATGGAAACTGAGACATCGTGGAACAGATTTAATGGGTTCAGTGCTAAATGTAAATTCTGGTGACTGGGTTCGAAGAGATTCTGGTGTTGGGGCTGGAATTGATTCCTATTATGAATATTGTTTGAAAGCTTATATTCTTCTTGGTATGAAAGAATTTTTATTTACATCTATGATGAAGCATTTTTATACACATCAGTTATGCTAATTAATGCAATTGTTATATAGGTGATGAAAAGTATTTAGGTCGATTTAATAAACACTATCAAGCCATTATGAAATACATCAGCCAAGGACCAATGTTGTTAGATGTTCATATGCATAGGCCAAATACAAATTCGAAAAATTTCATGGATGCTTTATTAGCTTTTTGGCCAGGAGTTCAAGTAAGACTAATATTTTTAAACCGTTGGATATTTATGTACATTATTTGTAATGTATATGTATAACAAAATGAATCGATTTTTTATAGGTTCTAAAAGGTGATATTAAACCAGCAGTTGAAACACATGAAATGCTTTACCAAGTTATGCAAAGGCACAATTTTATTCCAGAAGCATTTACAACTGATTTTCAAGTAATATATAATCATTTTACCAATTCATTCGAATCATTTCTCTACTAGAGGGAGTAAGGAATATTGGACATGTAAATTGATTACCTCTGAAAAACTTCATCATAAAAGTCTGATCTTAATAATACTAATATGTATAAACTAAATAATTAACGTTATTTTTGTTAATTGATGCATGTGCGCCTTAATATGCATGACAAAAACGTTCAAGCTATACCAATAAGTAAAGTGTATTGTTGGACTTTTTTTTTAATTTTAATAGATCTATGATTAATTTATCAAATGCACGTCAAATTACTAGAATGATTTTAAAGAGGGTCAAGAACATCGTACCAAAGCCGTCTCCTTTCCTTTTAAGGATAGATATTAAACATCTTAATTCTTAGGTACATTGGGGCCATCATCCATTGCGTCCTGAGTTCTTAGAATCGACCTACTTTTTGTATAAAGCAACCGGAGATCACTATTATTTAGGCGTTGGTCGAAAAGTCCTCAAGAGTCTGCAGACATATGCCAGAGTGTCGTGTGGATTCGCCGCTGTTTCTGACGTCCGGACGAATAAGCACGATGACACTATGGATAGTTTCGTGCTCTCGGAAACCTTCAAGTATTTATATTTATTATTTGCTGATCCAAGTGATTTGGTATTGAATTTAGACGAATATGTATTTACCACGGAAGGTCATTTGTTACCGTTATCACTGGCTTCTGTGAAAACTAACATAACGACGGTAAGATTTTGCACACAGTCCCCTATATCACGATTCGCGAATCATTAAGTATTTGAAATATATTTAAATAATTATTATTTGGACAGGATTTTGAAAGAGAACAGGTGCACGTCGAGGAAACTGATCGCACGTGTCCGAACAGTGTGCATCTATTCCCGGCGACGGTGAGGCAGCCACTGCGCAATATGGTTGAAGATGTGTGCCCCAAACGCGCCCTGAAGAAAAGACTGAGCGCCGCACAATTCCAGCCGAGTAATCTCGAACACTCCAAGATGTTGAGCGACATGGGTATCACAATTCTGACATTAGGTGACGGTAGCGTTCAACTGCTACACACCTTCTCTAATGCCAAGACACCTCAGGACGCTGAGGAGGGTCTGTTGTTTATGCAAGAAATGGTTGAGCTGAGTAAAGGACAGGCTCAACAGACGGAAACGAAACCGGTGCTGGTCACCTTCGCTAAACCCAACACGCAACCACCTCAGAAAGTCACTTTGCTCGCTGGCCCAGCGCACTTCGGTGCTGACCTGAGAAACGAAAAAGTAACAGGAAAAGCGATATTGGTGAGGCCGTCTCAGGCATGCCATGATATCAACAATGCTTCTATGCTAAAGGGCATGATTGTCATTGTGGATAGAGGCAATTGTATGTTCGTCGACAAGGTATAATCAAGATTTTATTTTAGTGGTCTCTTATATTCAGTTATATGTACATACTTTTGAAAAATATAGGCAATTTAATTGAATTACAGATTTAAACAGAATTCTATATTTTGATATTCTATTTCAGGCTCGAAGAATACAAAAGGCTGGTGCTATAGCTGGAATAGTACTAGATAATGTACCTTCATCCAGTGTTCACAATTCTCCTCTGTTTGCCATGTCGGGTGATGGTAAACAAGTTGACGACGTTACTATTCCTTTTGTATTTTTATTCGGCGTAGAAGCTAGTCAATTACTCCACGCCATTGTCTCATCTCATGGTACTTTAATTGTTACTATAGGTAATTTCATATCCAATACAAAGTAAAATTCTTTGCAATCACTTATATATATAAATACATAATTTTAAAAATTATGATCAATTTTTGTAGGAGGTACAGTGCCTAAAGATGAAGCTCAATTAAAAGCTCCCACAGATATGTCAATGTTTGAAAGACTAAAGGGCACTCTCAAAGAAATATTGAACCGACAATTATCATCTCAGGTTTGTATGATTTGGTGCATAACTATTATACTCATAGAAGGCTTGACCATTTGGATTGTGTCCATTATCAAAAGAGCACCGTCTGAGACCCCTTGAAGAGATTTGTTTGAAAGCTTTAGCACATGTTTTGAAATTATTTTAAATAGTTGCATATTTAATTTAATATTTACGAATGAATACCCACACGCTTTGCGATCGAACAAAATTTTTGTTTGTATTTTTATATTAGTAAATAGCTGTATGTACATAAACAATATTTTGTAAAATACGTCGACTTTACTTGTAGAATAAGCTGTAACAATAATATAGAATACTTTTAAAAGTATATGAAATGAATATGTTTTTGCATGAGTATTGCATTTTGTTTTACTGAAATCTACGTGTTGTATCTATGCTTGTACTGAAGTACGATAAATATTTTTTACGACCCTTTAAACAATGAACCGAATTTATTTTTGTTAGAATAGCACTTTCATTTTGTGATGTTTGAACAATTTAAAAAAAAATGAAGAAACGATTTCTTTTTTCATATAGAATCTTCCATCACCTGGAATCTTATCTGATGTAGCTGCCAAAATTCCAACATCTGATGAAAAACAACTAAGCATTGCTCATCTACAAGCATTTATTATGGGTATTCCAGGAAATCCCCTAATAAAAGTGAACATTAATTCAAATGTTCATAAAGCAAATATCGAAGTACAGACAAACACGCGTGCTAATGAAACGAACTGGATGTTGATGAAAAAAATGATCGTCAATGAGTTATTTGGAATCAAACTTAACTTAGGTTTTTTGATACAGGGTGCAGGTATTACGAAACTTTATTCGTTAATAATGAGCAAACGAGGCATGGATGAAGAGGCAATAACGAATACAAGTTTCTCAGAGAAAATTTTGTGGTTTTTAAATGAATTAAGTGAAGTTAAGCCTGATCCATCAGTGGTTACGCTTTATTTAGATTTATACCCAGAAGTGCATAAACAGTATTTCCTTTCCTACCTATTTCGAAGCACGGCATATCACATTAAAAAGTATCCTAATTTAAATCCGACTAGTACGCCATCCAAAGGACTTTATGAACTATTTTTAACACAAAAGATATTTGATTCGTTCGCCACTCAAAGTAAAGTTATGCCGATTGAGTTTGAAAAATTTATGAAAAAATATTTACCTATTATTATTCGCTACATAACAGACGCGAGCTTGAACAGCACTTCGCAGGAGTATAAAGAAGATAATATCTTTTCTGTAAATGAACTTATCGGCACGGGCTCTTTCCATGCGCTTATTAATCCAAGCAAAATTTTCGATGATGAACAACCCGTTTCCGAAAAGAAAACTGCTGAAATTTCAGAAAAGAAAAAGGGTGCGATATATCTCGAAGTGGCAACACCACCCGGAACCGTTGAAGACAAAGATAAGTCTATGCCAAAAACAGAAACAGATGATAATGAAAATACTGTAGATAAGAAAACAAGTACCGTTGATGAGAAAAATGTGCAGCAAACTTCTAAAAGGACTAAGGGTGATGAAACGGAAGATTTTAATGAATCTGTCGGTTTAAAAGAGAAGAAAGAAGAGACGAATGATGAATTAGTGCCTAATACTCCAGTTAAAGACTTAAAACATTCAAATAGTGTTAATAATAATGAAATTCTATCTAAGAAGAAAGAAGCAAATGTTTCCGAGAGGAAACCTACTACTAATGATCCTCAAATTGTCAGTAGTAAACGTGAAAGGACACCTGTTCATGATGATTTATAGTAACAATTTTATTTATATATTGCAATTATCACTTGTTTTATCAAAGCAAAAGAAATATTTTTTCAAGATTAAATAACTACTACCCTGTCGTTTCATACATCAGTGAAAAAAATTTATTCTAAAATGTCTATTTTGACAGGGTTGTAAGTTGAATGAGTTTACGGTAATTTTATGAACAGTGTAAAAATAAATGAATAAGTGTATACATACATACAAATCGATGTGAATTGATTAGTTTTTTTTTTTCATCTTATAAAAACTTTAAAATAATGTCTTTTATAAAAAATAATATTTTTTTTTAATCTTTGATGTAGATAAGAATTTACTTATTAAGCTTATTAAAAATCTAATGAATTGATTAAAAAAAAGTATAAATATGAATGTTCTTATGAAAAATCAATGTACAGTTTAAGACAATAGGAAATAGGTATACATGCCTGTAAATTGAGAGTTTCTATATTAAAATAACAGCATTACTACTAGATGTAAATACTTGTAGTAATTATCATTTCATAAAATTTTTGTACAGTTATTTTTCTATGCTCTAACAAATTTTATTATATTATTTCCAAGCTGTTATTTTTTCAAATCACATATACTAAACGAAGTTATTAAAAATAAAATTAAGATAATGTAAATAGAATATATGTAAATTGTGAAAACTTCATTCACATTTGCCAAAAATTGTTAATAGATGTATGTATACTTTATAAGATATGTGTAATTGCTTTATTATGTAAAATAAGTAACTGTACATACCATATAAATGTCTCAGTCAGATGTCTCTAATTGTAAAATAATGTTTAATACAATGTATGACATTTTGGTATGGAAACGAAAAATGCTGTGAAATAAAGTCTGTTATGTAAATTTAAACTTTGTATAAAATATTTGAAGAAATACCATTTACAATTTTTCAGTACTTATAACAGTTTTCTAGGTAAATAAATATTAATATTTTAAAAGTAGAAAAAATTTTAATTTTCTCTAATAATTCACGAAAAAGTAATTTTTGGTTTTTTAAACAAGTCCACATTTGATTTTTATTTATATACTTATTTAATATTAATAAACAGGCTCAAAAATTTTTAATAAAAAACAAATATTTGCAATAAATAGGTAAATATTGTTAAAATTACAATAAACTTAAATTAAGGTGGCTCCGGCGCGCTGGGCCGTATCATTGGGCGGGCTTTTAGGATGCATTGCATTTTTACTTAGAGAATCTACGAAATTGTAATAAAATTTGGTTAATGACAAGTTATAAGGTATTCTTAAATATTTGAGCACCCTGCAACGTTTAAAATAAGAATGTTATTCATTAATACTGATCAAATGCTACGGCCCTGCTAGTGTATGTTATACATAGTGAAAACGGTTTTTTATTTTATGCATAAAGATTTCTTGAAAATTTGGTCGGTGATCGTCAGATTTCAACATATCATTGTAAATTATAGATAATAAACAATTATTTGCACGTTTATTTTTGAAGAACTTATGTGTTTTCAACTGACAATAAGAAAATTAATACTTAAAAATTGATCTTCTCCCATAAGAGCCTGTATTAAAAGTACGAATTTCAATGAATTTTAACATTCTTTTCCTTTTCCATTTAGTCGGTGATCCTATTCGGGACAAACTCCATAAATAGCTTGGAATTTCAGCTTTCGATTAGGATTTTTGTTTTTAGATTCTTATGTTTTTAAAAAACCGCCGGAGCCACCTTAAGGTTAAATTTAGAATCTAGAACAAGTGAGAAAACTCCAGATTTAAACATTATAAGTGATGACATACCAGTACTGTTATTCTTCTCGGTAAATGTTCCATAATTTTTTAAACAGTTTACAGTAGAGTAAAAATCATAGTTTGAGCTGTATTCGTTTTGCTGCATTGATCTATGGTTTCTAAGAAAGTAATTTAAGCGGCGAAGAGTAAACAAATTGGAGATTGAATTACAGTTTAGAAAGTTATTAAAAATTTTAAACATAATTACTACAATTCTATTAAAACGACTGTAAAAATCTTGTATTTTTAATTATGTATTTAAGGGTTTTTTATCCGTGAATGTATCTAAAATAAGTACGTAGTCGTGATAGTGAGGAGTGAGTGATTTAGGTAATCGTGAGAATGTTGAGTGCGCTGGTCAGAACTGCGTTTTTTTCAACATATTTTATATTTATGATCGAACTAAAGTGCTGATAAAAAGAATCCAATGGAATAGTATAAGTAAATAAATTAAAAATTATTAGATAATTATAATAATGACAAAATCTATATTATTAAAAAATTTATTATTTCAAATTTTAGTTTTTACAATGAGTGTATATTTAATATACAGAAAATAAAATAATGTATTTACGATGTAGTTCGAGGTTTCAATTCATCATAACAAGATCTAAGGAATATATAATTTTTCTTCATGGGATTATAAAACTCATAACCCTGTAATAATTACAAATAATTAATTGGAAAATTCATTAATAAAAAATTTTAATAAAAATCAAACATACTTTAGACCAATCATAACCAACTGAATAGGCAAAAATTTGACCATTGTGGTTGAAGCAGCAGCGAGTAATAGGTTGTTCCATAGGCTCTGATGGTTTGAGTTTTGTACGAGCATCTTTATCCCAGAAGCTGAATGTACCATCACTTCCTACTGTTGCTAAGGTCCCATGAACTGGATGGAATGCAATATCATTTACCTAGAAAAAAAATATGAGCTGTAATGAATACATTTTATCATTGAAAATTTTAGGAAATACTTTAAAACATACAGCGTAAATATCTTGGTAACCATTTGGTGCTCCATTGGATCGATGACATTTGAATGTGAAGTTATCTTTAGGATTTGTAGTATTGACATATTGGATAGCAACACGACCTTCAACACTTCCTGCAGCATATCCAACTGGTATTTTTTTCTTATCCCTAAAAATGGCCACACATCTGTGTTGATATTTTAATGGCGAATCAATTCTTTTGTATTCTTGTGGAGTTCCTTCTAACTGATAAACTATTATCCCCCTTCCTGCAGTAACCACAACAGCCATAGGATAATCCTAAAAATGAGTAATATTAGTTGTATATTTTATTAAAATTGAATTGTTTTATTGTCTTGATATTCAGTATACATACTACATCTGCACAATAGCAACGCTCAGGCAAATTAATTGTAAGCATTGGAGTAGGAGTTCGAGTATCCCAAAACTATAAGTATAAAATTAGTAATTAATATTTTATTTAAAAAGCTATAATAAATTGCATATTTAAATTGAATATTTTCTCACATTGATTTTATTACCTTCAATGTTTTGTCCCATGATCCTGTCATTAAACATGAGTAATTGGAGCCTTTAACCCAATGGCAAGTTTGTATTGGAGCATCATGCGCTGCTACTTGAATTGCTTGATTAGAGGCTAAATCCCAGCATTTTACCATTTTATCACATGATGCCATAAATACTTTTGTTCCATCCTATAATTATTCATAATTAATTATAAATTTCACATAAATATCTAAATAGAATAAATTAATTTAATTTTTCCTTAATCAAAATTGAAAAGAGTTCAATAAAATTGTAAAAGAAACACTAACATCACTCCAACACACGTCCAAAATTGGTCCAGTCATGCTCTGCATTGATTTAGGCACAGTTTTCCCTGTTTGCTCGACTTCCCAACATCTCACATTGCAATCCCATGATCCAGCTACTAGGAAATTTTGTGGAATTGTAGCTGGACTGAAGGCTAAACTTGATATGGAGTCATCAGGTGGTGAAGTGACTTCAAAATCCTTCATAGGATTTGCAGTTGATGAAGTTGTTGTAGCTAAAGCTGTGCTTTGATTAAACATTTTTTACGAGTTTGCGTAATCTGAAAAATGTTTCTGTCTCAATTGATATAACAACTTATACCTTAGTGCATTCATAAAACTAAATTAAAAGAACGAAACCTATATATAAGTATAGAACACATCACTCCACAGAATGATAACAATTGAAACACATTCTTACCTTTCAGATCTAATCCAATAATATATATTCAATAACGCAAATAGCCACACTTCATTTTTGCCACACCTGCTAATAGGTGCGACGTTTTCTCAGCAATAAATCCTTAAAACTACCTATTTAATTACAAAAATACACATGAAAACGAGCCGTTGCACTTGTTGAGGTTATAGTGAAATTCACCGAAATGAAAGCGTTTTGAGCGCGCCTCAGTCGTCAGTACCCCGCGCGTGCAGCCGGCGTTTGCGCAAACGCTAGCGCCAACTCACGAAGATAAGTAAATAACAACAATTATCGTCAAACTATTATTTAATAAATTTTCATTTACAGCCGTCGTCGAGCATTCGCAAAATATCTATTATAGATGTTCGGCATAAAAAGTACAACTTTTTCCTTTATGCACTTTTCCGCGTTTATACGTTTCTGCTACGTTTATCTCTCCTCCAATCCCTGCACATTTACAGAGATACAAAGCTCCGATACTCCGAATGTATGCGTGCGCTGTTTCCTACACACATACATGTACATCTTTATATCACACGTACGTAGCTCACATGCATAGAGTCACGTATACAACATCATCCCTACCTCTCGTATATATGCGCGCGCAGAGTCTGACTAAGTGTAAAGCATGAGAGGCAAGAAGAAGTCAACGTCATCATCATACAGTCCGCAGGATTTCAGCGCCGCGCACATATACCTATACACATACGTGAGAAAGCTCCAAACAAACTTGATCGCAGGACTTTGCGCTCTCACGGGTTATTGACAGAAGACTCGTGTATATCCTGCGTGCATTATTGTTATTGTTATTGTTGTTTGTTTCTCGCGGGACAAGCGGTTTTTTTTGTTTTATTTTCAATTGTCGCGCTACCTGCGCGAATGAGGCGTTGTTGTTGCGTTTTCTATCGCGCGCGGCTGATGCCAGCGGTACTGCTGACGTTTCCCGTGACAAGTGGATGATTGTTTTGGAGGAGGAGTCAATTACCAGATCTGCCTTTTCACTTTCCACGTTGGATAGTTGAGTTTTTCTATAGTTCGCTATTCGATTTTATGATAAGGAATTTAGCTTCGTCGACGTTTTTCGTATAATTTTTTTTTACAATGAAAGCTGTTATTCTCATTGGAGGCCCTTCCAAAGGTAAATATTTTCTTATCAGTAAGCAATTGCATCATGCGCACATATTATGAAGCAGTGTTTTGAATGAAAATATAAATGATTTGTTTTAGGAACTAGATTCCGGCCTTTGTCTTTGGATATTCCAAAGCCATTGTTTCCCATAGCTGGTTTGCCTATGATTCAGCATCATGTTGAAGCATGTAAAAAGGTTCAGTGTGTAAATGAAGTTTTAATTATCGGCTCATATAATGCTGCTGATATACAACCATTTGCTGATGAAATGTCACGTAACAATGGTATAGTTATTAGATATCTGCAAGAATTTACTCCGTTAGGTACAGCTGGAGCAATGTACCACTTTAGGGATCAAATAAGGGTAGGTGGAGAAGACAGTTTTTTTGTCTTCAATGGTGATGTTTGCGCTGACTTTCCATTAGAAGATATATTGGTTTATCACAAGAGTAAACGTGCGTTATTGACAATAATGGCAACAGAAGCAACAAGAGAACAGTCTTTAAATTATGGTTGTCTAGTTTTGAATAATGAAGGCTGTGTTGCCCATTACGTAGAGAAGCCTTCCACATTTGTGTCAACACTCATAAGCTGTGGAGTGTATGTGGCATCAAATGAAATTTTCCAAACAATGGCAGATGTCTTTTATTGCGAACGACCTCAAGAAAAACAAACGTATGTAATTTTGCTACTTTATATAACTCTGTTATTTATAAATTTTATAACACATAAGAATAATAAACTCTTTTTTTTACTTTTAGGATTGCTAATGGCTATGGCAAAGACTCTGCTTATATATCATTGGAACAAGATATTATGCCAAAATTAATCAGCAATCAAAAGTTGTTTTCCTTGCCAGTAAAAAATTGGTGGTCACAAGTAAAAACTGCAGGGTCTGCTATCTATGTTAATCGTCACTATTTGTCTCTGTATAGACAGCATAGGCCAGAGCGCTTAGCATCACAATCAACGAGTAAATGTCAAATAATTGATGATGTTTACATTCATCCATCGGCATCAATTCATTCTACTGCTGTTGTGAGTACTTTTTTATTGTTTCAAATTGAAGATAAAAATAATTTCAAATATTGAACTATCCTTTATACTATCATTACAATGTCATAAATTCATATGAATATTTAATAAAATTTAGTTTTTTCATAAAAATTAGCTTCTTTGAATATCTATTTAAATAATTTTAATTTAAGCTGAATCTTCTTTTCTGTACAGTAAAAAAAAAGTTGAAAAAATAAGTTTGATAAAACCGTGATTATGATATTAACGTGACAATATTTTTCTAACTGAACTTTTTCGTAACTCTGATATTAACGAGTCATTTCGATAAGAGAATTCTCGAATGCATATAATTTACATACAAAATATATTTTATAACACTGTTACAATTAAATGAAAATTTACCATACTACAAATGTTGTCGGAAGTTTTCGCACATATTGAACTTTTGTTCATTTCTTCATATTTCTTTAACAAATATCGTTGATTCGCTCATATCAACCAATTTAATACACAGTATACTTCTCTCTCTTTCTCGTAATTGCTTAATAATAAGAAAAATAATTATCCACAGCTGGGACCAAACGTGAGCATAGGTGCAAACGTGACGATCGGCGCTGGTGTGCGTATACGCGAGACAATAGTAATGGACAACGCCAAGATCCAGGCGCATTCGATTGTCCTTTACAGCATCGTCGGTAAGGACAGCAGAGTTGGCGAATGGGCGCGCGTCGAGGGTACGCCTTGCGATCCCAACCCTGACAAACCTTTCGCTAAGATGGAAAACCAGCCGCTGTTCAATATTTACGGACAGCTCAATCCGTCCGCTACGATTCTCGGTAATTATTGCGTCATTGATATTTTTCTTTTATTTTCAGTTTTAAGTTTTGACAGTTTCGCTTTTGATGAGAAATTTTAAGAATATGTAAATACTAAAGAAATATTAAAAAAAAAAAAGATTGCAACGAAAATAATATCACGGGCCGCGGTAGCGGCCCTTGTGGCAAGTATACAAAGATTCTAAGGTAGCTACGGTGGTGATTGTACTTCTCGGTTTAGGTTCCTTAACGTGATTTATGTTGAAAAATTTATTTATACATTAATTTATACATAAATTGAGATGTAACAGGGAACCTACTTTAAAAAGCGTGCCAATTTTATGGCATACTAAAATTGATACTAGTTTTACAATACGTAATTATAAAATGATGATATCTACAAGTTTATTATTTCGTAAACTTATATTTTTATTTTACTCGATCAAAATTATCGTGTACATAAGATTAGTTTAGTAGTTAATCCAGGCTTTAACTCACAATCTGCATTCCTTTTAAGCACTGACTCATTGTCTGTAAATAGAAGATATAAAGCTTATCTTTACAGCGCCCGAGAGCGTTAAAATTTTATTCTAGCTATAAATTTAAATACATAATAAAAAGTTTTTCCGATCAGTTACATTAATTTACTTTTATTCTATATGATAAATTTTACTTTTTTTAGGATCCTGCGTGACTTTGGCGTCAGAAAAAATACTCCTGAACTCGATTATCTTGCCGCACAAAGAATTGACTAAGGATTTTAAGAACGAAATCGTCTTGTAAAGATATGTATATATATATATATTATATATGAATGTTCGAAAAGAAAAACCGATAATTACTAAACTGTTCATTACTCAAAAGTCTGGGAAACAAATCATTGTACAACTCGTATTGTTTGTTACGATGCGAACAATCTTGAAATCGATGTCGCAACATGCAATAAGGTTTCAACGTTGTTACCTATATATAAATTTTCTACAAACAAAAAAAAGTCTTGGAGATAGGTACAATTACTGCGCGCGAGTGAGTAATATAAATACCGGAGTAACAATTACGATGTCTACAAACCAGTTATTATTAATTTTAGATGTTTGTTAAGTTTTTTAATTTTAAAATGAAAGAAAAACGAATACGCATAATTGCATACATACAGGGCTGTAATTCATACGGCCAAACTGCTTCTTGGGCAATAATTTTAAGAAATAAAAACGTGTGCATAAACTGCATATAGTCGCTCAAAGTCTAATTGTTTTATATATATATTTAATTTAATATATAACATAAATATATATAGTGCAGTAAGGTTTCTACGAGCCATAAAGTCTTCAAACTTTCCAAAATGTCAATTGCAATAAGATTTTTCATAAATCAACTAACGTAAATTAATCAATTTTAGCTTAATTCGACCCTTTATTTTTTACGAACGATTGTACGCAGCAATTAATTTGTAATTTTTCCAACAAATCGAGCGCTGTTTTAGAAACTTTTGTACATACAAAAAAAAACAAGAAGATAATAAAAAAAAAGGAATAAATGAATTTATTTAAAAAATTTCTTGCCACATATATTAATTTCAACTTATCTCTTTTACCCAATCTATATATATACATGTACAAAAGAAAATGTCAAAAGCCAATTCTTTTTATTCTTATTCACATTATTTCCAGTCTCTGATAACTATATTAAAAAATATGCGCGAAACGTGTTCGAACACCACTCGAGAAATAACCCATACACACACGTACACACACACACACGTGCATTGTCAAACGCAACTATCGTTTTGTCCAAACGACCAATATAACGTGCGCGCTCGGCGCGCATTCTTCGGATACTACTCTCTGCGGCTCATGCGGCGGCTACAAAATAAAACAATAACCATTCAAACTCTTTTTCTCTCTTTCTCTCTTCTTCTCTCCGCATGCGACACACACACACCAAGAATCATCGATTATAAAGAGCCTCGGAGAGAACAACTTCCACGACTTCATTCCGACTTTATCAATGAATCATCGGAACCCGCGCGCGCTGCTGCACGTGGGAAACAAAACTCACGCGCAAAATCGTTGCATCTGTCATCCTTCTGTATATATATATATATTGTAGTATATACCCAAAAACGACATAACGATTCATCTCTATATTATATACATACATATACACGAATAACCCGCAGGCGCGTAAGTATATATATATAAGCTCGCATGGTCTTTGGAAAAAAGATTTCGAAAAAGAAAGACCTCGCGCGCAAAAGAGAGAACGCGAAGAATAAGCAAAAAAAAAAGAAAGAAAGACCGCATCGTCGCGTCGTGCATATGCCTTTCCCCCGTTCCCGCTTCTCTTCTGCGCCTCTCTTCACCAAAGTTATCCGGAATTCGAATAAGAAAAAGCCAACAGCTCTTATACACACAGACACACATATACACACAACAGCAGCAGTAGCGGCGCGAGCGCGCAGAGAGAAAAGGCGGAATATAAAAAGGAACTGCTGCGGCGCGCGAGCAAGAGAGAGAGAAGAAGGGATGGAGAGAGAAATTGTCGCGCACGAAAGAGAGTGAGTGAGAGAGATGAGCGACCGATTTACCGTAAGGGATTCGAGCGCTCGATGCGCGCATAGTCTACTCTCTCGCTATATAGTCGCGGTTGCGGCGGCGGCACATTCCTCCGTGAGAGCCATAGCGTCTCGGTGGTGGTGGTGGTGATGGTGGTGGTGGTGGTTGGTTGTTGGTTGTTGTATATAGCGAGAGCGAAAGATCGGTCGGGTGTTCTCTCCTCAGTTACTCTCGCGCTCGCGAGCTGCGTGTGTATATATATATACATATATATACACGGTGTGTATAAGTAAGGATTCGTCGTTGTCGTCCTCTATATATATATATATATATATACACACACACGAATAATTATATATACTTGCAATTTTTCCCCTTCGACGCGAGTATATAGAAAGGAAAATTTTCAAAGTACGATATATATATATATAGATAGGTACGTACGTACACCTCTGTGCACCATCACACGAGAGGCTGCGCCGTGTATATAGTGTACAGTGTATATAATACGAGAGAAGGCGAAAGAGAGGGAACGAGAGAGAGAGAGAGAGAGAGAGAGAGAGGAGCCTGGCGGCGGTACGAGTGGCATATACCGAACGCGGCGGGATTCCTGACATTCCACAGTCGTCGCGTTCGCCAAGGAGGAGAGAAGAAGAAGGTATACGAACTTGAGTGGCAGTATACGGCGAGGACGACGACGACGACGACAAGGATAGGAGAGTGTGAATTCACAATTCTTGAAGTGAGTGGTGGTGGTGATGGTGATAGACTATGTCCCAGGTCGGCCAACTTAACGCACGACCTTACTGCTATTACTACTCCTCGTCGTCCTGCTGCAGTCATCATCGTCGTCGGCTTTTAGGTGATCCTGCTGATGGCGATTATTATACTGTGATATAAAAGAAGCACGACGTATATATATGTGCGAGGAATGCGGTGAGTTGTAACTTTATTATGGTTTTCTTTTTCTCAAGAGGTACTCATTGTTAAGATTGACTGAGGGAGATGGGTTAAGTGAGAGAAGGTAGTAGTAGAATCGGTGCATTGTTTGGGGAAGAAATTAAGGGAACACGATGTTTTGTGTGTAGTGTCGGTACGCGGTAGGTGCACGAGTATACACGGAGTTTGAGGGATCGGATACTGTATATACGGTTGTATTTTGAGTGTAAAGGGAGGGCGTGCTCCGAAATGGATTAATCGGAGCAATATGTATAGAATCCTGTTGATCGGTTAATTTTTTTGTTGTTGTGAGTTGTATAAGGGGTTGTCGAGGTTACACGTGATTCAACAAGGGTATAATATATCTTGGGGTTTGGTATATGCTAGATTATGTGGTGCTCCAAAATGCATATCGGAGCTACGAATAGGTACCGATCATCGAATTATACACTGGCGATTTGTAAATATCATGTTCGAAATCTCATCTCATGTCAATATCTTTTTTTAATTACCAAAAAATTATTCTGAACAAAATGTGTAACCGCAATTGTTAACCAGAATTAAAAAAAGAAAAAATCAATTAGAATGACAAAAACTACAACCGTATACATATCTGGTAGCAGAGACCGCATATACACGTCAATAACAAACAAGAAAACCTGATACTGGCAGAAAGATTTCTCAATCCTTTATATTCTTTTTTTTATCTTGAAACGAAACAAAATAGAGAATCAATGATGTCACTGGTATTCTCAGGACATCTTTTTGACACACAGTCATTCCAAGAAAAAAGAATTATTCAAAATAAAAGAGAATGAAAGAGAGAGGGAGAGAGACACTCCATCTACGTCGGAATGCTCCTTTTGACAAAAAAAGAAGATAGTACATAATAACCGCGAGTCGAAAGTCAAATATGTTAATCCAAAGGATTATATATACTAAATCAATATTCATTATCTTTATACATATATATTATAAACACATACACACACATATATATATATATATATATATATGTGCCGATTAATTTGGCAATTCTTCGAATATCCAAAACGTATCCATAAGGATTGAGCCATCTGGGTCTCGATCGATCGATGGGAACCGATAAAGAGCCACTACACGGCAATCGCACCCGTTATACACACTCATTTACATTCACGACTCTCTTTCTCTCTCTCTCTATCTTTCGTCAGATATTCGACAGTCCGGTGCATTCACTCCGAAACCCTGATGCATATAACGGATTTCTCTGAAAAAAATCGTATACCTATATATACAGACATATATCCCCATAAAACCTATAATAGTTTTGTACCCCCATATATATATATACGTATACCCGTGTTCTATAAACAGCACGACAAGGTGTCAGATCGGCTGAGAAGTAGTGTTAAACGCGTCGTCCAAATGGGTGACGGAGGCCCATTATTATGGCCGAGCAGCACCGTCAGCATCATCAGCCGCATCAACAACAACAAACACAACAACAACAATATCAGCAACAGCAACAACAGCAGCAACAGCAACAGCACGAGTTTCTGCCGCTGTGCGACGTGCTGTTCAACATCATCTCCTTGGCATCCTACTTCTGCGACGTCGTCTTTGATTTTGCCATGGTGTTTGCTCTCACACAGCATCCAACGGCGCCGCCTGTTTTGTTCCCGCTTAGCATTGTACTCGTTATCACGTCGTTGGTCGTGTCACAGGTACAAAAATGTTTCTCTCTTTTTTTTGGAGTTAGTTAATAGTATATATAAGAATATAGTTAGATATGGAAATTCGATGAAATTGGTTGATCGAGGTGTTTTCAAAAATTCCGGTGGGAAATAAATTATTTTAATACTACGTTAACCATCGCGTAAAAATTTTATTAGTTCAATGTAGATTATTACAATTAAACACTAACAGTATTATTGGAAACTTTTCTAGTTGAATTTTTTTTATAATAATTGAACTTTATTATTTTTTTTATTTTTTCAATTAATTCATATTAATTTCGGTACAATAGAAATACACTTGTAAAAAACAATTTTTACAAATTTAATTGTCTAAAAATAATATATGTAAAAGAAACAACATAATATTTGAAAGGAAAGATTATCTCATATATATATGATTCGGAAATAAAACACGTTTAACGCGGAGAGAAATCGAAACCATATTTAATATATCCAGAAATGGAGATCACAAAGATAGTTCCCTAAATGGTCCTCCGACGCTGAAGTTGTTAAATAAGAAAGTGTAGATGTAATTACATAACATCTTTTAGAATCTTCTCTTTTAAATATTCCGCCATCGGAATTTTTCAAAAAACTTTAAATCCTTATCTCGTCAGGACCGGTTTTTCGAAACCGGATAATTTCACTCTTACAAATTTAAAGCTTACTAAAGAACTTTATTTGTTTCGAATAGTTTCAAATGAAGCTTCTAAAATTTCTAAAATCAACAGAAAAAAAACATGCAAATTTTTAACGAAAAAAAGAAACGTCAATATCTTCTTAAAAAGGATAGAGCTATCCGGTTTTGAAAAACAAAAAAAAACAACATGTCTCATGTATCATAATAACCGTCATCCGAAGAGAGAAAAAGAAACGTTAAATGCTTTCAACTTTTATGCATTATAACAGCAGGTTGTTTTCTTCTTTACAGATAGTGAGCGTGAAGTGGTATCTGTGGGGGGCACGAGGCAAGCTGCGCAGCGACAGCAATAATCTAGACTGTGATATTAATGGGGGAGAAAAGACTGGCAATTGGACATTGGGATGCGTCCTGCTGCTCCATGTGACGCAAAGCGGTGTCTTGTGGCGATACTTCAAGCTCTTCATTCCGGTTGATCTTACTTACGTGAAGCACGAAGTGAGTATATTATCGAGTTGACTTTTTTCTGTCATTAGTTATACAAAGAGTCAATTGGCTTGTTTGTCATACGCTATATTATCACGTTTCTACAATGTTGTACGGTATCTTCTTATACAAGTTTCTGATAGAATCTTTCTGAAGGTAATTTTTGTCAATTTACCAAATTGCTTGTAATGATGGTAAAGCTTTAAAGTAGCTTGAATTTTTTATATTTTATTTAGCATTTAATTCGAATATTCCATTGTTCAACTGTATAGAACTGTATGATATTTTTGAAATTTTACTTAAGCATGAGCAAACTTGAGTTACATATTCATAAGTCTACTGGAATTTTTGAAAAATCAAGAGAAATCTTCAAAAGTCATAAGGAACCTAAAATAGTTTGACCGTACTGGAAGAAATGAACATTGTCAAACCAGTATCGTGATTCTTAAATTACTTGCAATACTCACCAACGGTTTCCAAAACTATTCAAGGATTTCCAAAGTCTTCCAAAAATTTTCAAGACTTGCAGATTTTCGAGATATCTTGAAAAAAATCTTTGAAAAATTCATTTCTTCATGAGTCATTAAAAGTCTCTTAAAATAATTTTTAAATTTCTAAGTGCTCAACTCTTACCTTTATCTTTCCCTATGGATGAAAAAAAAAATTCAAACTTGAAATTTGCTATAAACATATTACGTCTATTTCCAAATGACTCTAATCCACAACTATTTTCTCTCCTCTACAGGTACGCGAGCTCTGCGTCCTCCGACTGATCCACGCGTTCTGCGAAGCAGCACCAATGTTGCTCCTACAAACCTACCTCCTAGCCATAAGTCATGGCTGGGGTGGTACCACACCACCCGACCTTCACAGCTTCGACGGCGATTTGGTGCGCACAGCTGCAAATCCTAACAACGCACGATTGAACGAACTCACCGTCGTTTCAGCTGGACTATCTTTGTGGAGTGTCTGCTGGGCGGTGGCGTCGTTTAGTAAAGGTGCAGTTAGGTTACGAAACATCGAGCGATTGGTGCTCACTTGGCTTGGTGTCCTGGCCCAGCTGGCCTGGCGTCTTGGCACTGTAAGTGCCCGAGTTGGTGCTTTAGTGGTTTACGCCTCGATGTACGGAGGACAGTGGCTGGTTGTTGTTATGGGATTACATTGGTTGTCGATGCTCACGTGGTTGCTGCTCACCCCTGATGGACTGTTTCATGGTGGTGAAAAGTTGTCAGCCGTGAGAAAGACGTTCATAGCTTCGTTACTGGCGTTTATATATGTGTTCTCCTATGTTAATTTACATGAGACGAATCACAGGCAGAAGATGGTGAGTTTGATGTGATGGGTTGTTGGGAAGGAATCACAAGTGGTTGATTAGTTGGTAAAAATAGTCTTATGATCTTGTTAAAGGATGGCGTCAATTGGTTTCAGATTATATTCTACGCCGTGATGTTCCTAGAGAATAGCTTATTGATGGGTGTGTGGGCCACTGGAGCTAGCAAAATTGATCTGCATCCAAGACCGATGACAGTTATACTGATATTCTTGGCTCTGTTCTTCGGTGGATTGTCGTTCATGGGACTGTATTATAGGTAATTATCAAACCATATCTTGATTATGATAAGTTTCTACATACACTTTGAGTTTTAGCCTGATAGTTGAAATATTAAGATCTTTAAAATAATCTTTTTTTATAATGTTTGAATTATTCGGGTGAGAATATATGAAGATAAATAAGAAAAGGTTCACCAATAACGTATTAATCATCCACTAATCTTACAACGTTTCCGGTAAACTCAGATATTCATGGACATAAGATCTTTATTATACCTATAAATCGACGTCCACTATGAATATTAAAACGATTCAGATTCTGACGATCATTATAGTCTATTTTAGCATTTGTAGCAGAAACTACTTGCAGAATCTATCACGTATTTGACTCAAAGTCGTGAATGATACTATAGTTATTATCACAATCTTGCGTATTGTTTTATAGTTCCGATGAAAATTCGTCTATCACTCCTAAATATAATGAATGCCTTGCACTAAAAAATAAACAAAAAGAAATCAAATTTAAAAAAATGTTTCTCTAACGTATGCTTATCTTCACCCTGCAGGTTTTTCCACGTAAGACGATTGCGGTACGAAGCTGGTGGCCGGATGAACGGTACCAATACCGTCACTTCCTCTTCTCATCAGGTACGTTATACTCAAATCCTTCAATCTCATCCTTCAACCGATCAACTACTATAATTTTCATAATCCGCATGTGCATATAGAACGCATACTACGAGAAACAGTCTAACGGAGGCCTCGACGGTAAGTACGCAAACGGCGTATGTGGCGTACGTAAAGTCAAGCTGAGCAACGGAGGTATTCCTGGTGTCTTCAATTGTCGATTCGCCAACCCAGCGGTAGTAAATCCAAACAGAAAGAAGAAGAAACCGACAACATTTGTGCCGCCACCGACGCAGCCCCAGGCGAGCATAATGCCTATGACGACGCTCGCGGAGGCTAACAAGTGGGCGATCGGGAACGGAAATGGTCCGGCGTTAATACCGTTCTGGAAGAGGCCACTGTCTATTGCGAGTTTGAATAATGTAAGTGGATGAATAAGGAATGATTTTGGGATGTAGAAATATTGTATACATAGGTTGACAGAAGTAATAAAAAACGTAGAGAATATATGTGACAACTCGTTTGCATAAATTTCGAGCTGTTCAAGATGAATCTATTATTTATCACGACAGAATCTTGAGATATTCTTGATAAAGTCCAAAAAGATTTTACTGATTTGACCAATAGCACGTGGTATATAAGTTAGTCACTTTACAAAAGTTGTATTTGACTATCTCAAGATGATTTTTCCTTTTGCAAAATGTTCTGATTATTTATTTGTAAATATGCGTGATGCCTATCAGTTGCTACTTGAAATTCCTTTTTAACTGTCACATGATCATATATTTAAAAAAAGTCGTTTGAATATTTCATTATCCTAGAGTCAGATTAAACCTAAGATAATATTCAAGTTTGAACATCGGAAATTCATGAATGTACGTATATAGGTAGTCTATTCGCCGAGCAATATCTTTTAATTTTTGTCATTATCTTCTACTTCTATTTTACAACGCAAATGGTTATTATATCATTAACAATGGGTATAATATGATAACTTTAATTAAAGTGTATCGTGATACTACAAAATCTCTCATAAAACAATTTATTCCAGGACGAGGAATCGACTCGTGACAAGAACGAAGCGGATCTAACGATCGGTGGTTCTCTTAGTGTGAACCTCATCCACGAGAAGCTGCGCGAAAAGAAGCAACAGCAGCTTCGTGAACTCCGCGCGATTCAAGAGGAAATCAAAGAGGGCAAACTCGTGCCTCCACCTTCTGCCTCTACTTCGTCCTTCTCTTCTAACCCATCAGCTTCTAACCAACAGCCACCACCAAACACAAAACTTCATACATCACCGACCTCGCCCTTGTCACCGACTACGTCGTCACCACACCAAAGCCAAAAAAGTAATGGTGGTGGTGGTGTTGGTACAACGTTGACTTCTTGGCCACCGGTGAAGATGCATTGTCTACTACCACCACCACCGTCGTCACCATATTACCCGTCAAGTCATCCGACAAATGCGTGGAAGAGGTCAACGAGTAAAGGGGTGGATTCGACAGAGATACTTCTGGCGCCGAGGTGTCTGCCATATCATTACTCTCATTGGAGCCCACCCATGCTTGGGAACCATAGGTAATTTGAGAGTATTGCTGAAGTTTTTCGATATGTTTTTAGTTTTAGTCTTTTATTGTATCCTTGATTCCTGGCCCATTAACGTTGATAAATCTTGGATTTTTGTTTTCTTTTATACAAGTAGTAAAATGAGCACTACACTAATTATTTTTAAATGACATATAAAGTGAAATATACTTCATAGAACAATATCGGTCATCATTTAGACGAATAAAAAGTATCTAATAAGTGTTGACAATGCTATTTTATCTATAATTTGTCAAGACAAATTTTATACTAGTGGTTAACATGGTTTTATGGTACTTTCTGGTACACGAAAAAGTAATATAAGAGAAGTTAGAGTAACAAGTGTACACCTAAGACCAATAAAACTATTTATTTCAACTTAACCGTTCTTTGTTCCCATCAGATTGTGCAATAATCAAAACGGTCTGGACGAGACGTCGAAGGATGAAGGCCAGATGGACGAGGACATCAGCGACATAGAGGGTAGTCAGGTCTCGTTACCACGGAGTTACACGTTACCTCGGGAATTCAAGTACCATAATAAAATTAACAATCGTCGCGATGCTGCACCGAGGTTCACTGGTTCGCGATTCTATCTGCCCTCCACTAATAGTTCCGATGGTAAGTTCTTTGAGTAATATCTATAAACATTTCAAACCTAATGAAAACTATATGATTTTCGTTAATTCTGAGTTTCTATCCCTAAACTAACAAATTTTATTCCTCTAGGCGACGTCGACAGCGCGGACAACGAAGACGAAACAGATTCGGAACTACAAGTGCGGCCGATGCCCGAACCAATGCACGCGAATCCCGGCCGATGTACTAATGTAATAAACAATCCACATGGCAATGTGCGCCGAAGACCATTAGACAACAATGAAATAAACTGTAACAGTCAACTACAAGCGGCGCTGTCTTGTGGAGTACTAAGACCCGGTCAGCTCGTTCGGACGAAGGTCAAACACGAGACCAAACTGTAACAGTATTCGGATGGAATTACTTAATAATGTGTGATATGGTGCGAAAGAAAAAAATGTTGTATGTGACAACGAAGACTGTTGTAAATATTTCACGTGAACACGTATACACTACTGTATTTTTATATATATACGGAATTATTTGTTTACTCGCATATTTTTGTATTTTTTGTAAATATCGAAGATTAGAATGTACGAATTATATATATAGCTCGTAACGAAATTGACATTTAGCGTAACAGACACGGCTGTAATATATTTTCTACTTAAATGTGTTCATACGGTCGCCACGAATCTTGTATATATATATACTATATATATAGAACTGAAGTTGACCTCGAATATACGATTTCGCGTAAAAGAAATCATGAAATTCGTAATTATTACGAAAAGCAAAAAAAGAAGTGGCGTCGACTCATTTGTAATAATCTAGATAGACAATACATTTATTTAATAATCAAATTCTCAAAGACTCTCTATATATATCGAATTTCCAGGTTGACTGGGAATTTAGATTTAAATTATTGTCAAAGTTATTATATATAAACAGATATATATATTATATAAACACACACACACACCTATAAAATTAAAGACTATTTTGTTGTTTAAATAAATAAACAATCTCTTATATAAACATATTACAAAATCTACATCTTAAATCTCTACT
Source organism: Torymus tubicola (assembly GCA_035583055.1). NCBI lineage: Eukaryota > Metazoa > Arthropoda > Insecta > Hymenoptera > Torymidae > Torymus > Torymus tubicola. The sequence goes on along the minus strand of JAWWEQ010000010.1, from coordinate 35,083,684 downwards.
CTAATCTCCCTCAATATACTCCATTGCAATAATATATCCCTATACACATAATAAGACACAGCTACTTCCTACAGCATATCTCTCTCTCTCTCCTTCGCCCGCACATTCTCTATATACATATACACTGTACAACTTTCGCGTACATATATATAGAGTATACAGTACACTACACACACATACAGTTCCGCATTCACATATACATATACTACGCGGCTAGTCCTCCCCTCTCACGTATAAAACACGTGGGGCGCCGTAGTACGCAAGCGTCGCGCCGAGCGAGGCTAAAAAAGAGTCACCAATATATATACCTACATATATATCTATCGCTCAAATATATATATATACATACATACATACATACATACTTGCACGCGCGTGCGCTACACTCTCTCTCTTCCTGCAGCAGCAGCTCTCTTTGCGTAATACCAACGCTGCTCCTATCCTATCCTACCTATACATATATACATATCTATATATGTATACGTGGCGCGGAGCGACCGATACACACACACAGTGGTATCTACACAACGGTGGCGGCGGTGGTGTCGGCTCCTCGCGCGCGCGTGTATAAGCGCGTTGTATCGTGCGCGAACGGGCTTGCAACGCGAACCAACCTCCTCGCCGCTCCGCTCTCGCGCATACTCTTTGTGCGCCCGAGTAGTAGTATATACATATATATAGGTAAGCATGTAGAGCGCCATTGGGCCACCTCTCACACTGCTGCTGCTGCTGACCGTATAGTAGTAGAACGCGCGTTCTCGCGAGAGTATAAAGTAGTAAGTGTACCGCCGCCGCCGATCGTACGTGCGTATTATAGCCGTGTAGCATAACCGCGGAGCTGTACATATATATATATACATGTACACCGATAGTAGTATAAGTATAAACGCGTTGTGGTAACGCGAGTGTCGTTTTGGCGAGTGACCTTTTGATAGTGTGGTACAGTGGTGTATATATATTATATATACGCGTACAGTGGATGGGATTATATTATTATTATTGTACAAGGCGTATATATAAACCAGGAATATAAGGAAGAGTATACGGAAGAAGGTACGTAGACGACGACGACGCCTGCGCGAGTGTATAAGAGTAATATATATGTGTATACACATAGCTTACACCTATATATATATGTACGTTCGTTCGTTCGTACGTACGTACGTACGCTGTATGTGTATATATATGTAGCTCTTTACTACGAGTAGTACGCTCGCGGTGACTCGGGCGCGCTCCTCCTCTGGCGCTTTCTCGCTATACTATAGTGCCAGTAGTGTGTCTGTCTGTCTCTGCTTGCCTGCCTGCGCGTGCTTGTGGATCTATATACGCGGTGTACTCTCTGTGTATATTACTATACTATTACTACACACCTATATTATATACGTATATATTCGTGATACTATATTATACTCCGTGGGAATATATCACCAGCTTCCAGGGTTAGTTAGTTAATGTATATATACATCGAATACTCCGCTATATGGTTACTTTTATTACTTCGCTTTTATCATCATTATCATCATCGTTATCATCGACATCCCCAAGACAACCTTTCTCCTCCTCCTTCTCCTCCTTCTCCTTCCTCTTCTCCTTTACTTTCGCATTCCTCTCTCTCTCTCTCTTTCTCGCTCTATACTTAGACTCGTCGCGACCGCGCGCGAGGAAGCTGTGTGCCTGTGTGTGCTTGCTTGCTTGCTTGCTTGCTTATATAGGTATATACCTATCTTGCCTCAGCGTTTGTGAGCTCCTAGGAAGTGAAAGCCGCCTGCGCCGCGACGAGGAAAAAATGAATGGGGAGACGCACGATGACTGCTCTGAGAAGGTGGTGGTGGTAGTGGTAGTAGTATAGAGGACATGATGTTCCATGGCGGCGGTATATATACACGGTGGACGCGCGATCAATGGGGAGAGAAAGAAAGAGAGAGATATATAGAAGCTTTCCCGTATACTACTGTGTGTATGTGTATGTGTGTATATGTGTACAACCCTCCCCGTAGGGAATGTGTAGTAGTAGTAGATCCCTTTGTTTCTTAGAGGATATACGAGAGATTTTCTGTACACTTGGACGAATATTGTGCGTGCGAATAGGGGGAGACAACGCGTAATACGTATGTAAGTGTGTATGGTGCGTATACGCGCGCTCCGGGTTCGGTGACAACGGAGCGTAAAAACGTAGCGAGCTTGCGTATTAAGTAGTAATATATACGGTATACAGGACATTCGTTCCTCCTTTACACTTATACACATTTCTGTTTATTCTCGTACAATCCCGCTATACACTGCGTATATGGGCTATATATGTTTTGTTTCGTCGTATATACGGATATTATTACATTCAAGTATATATACGTAACCCCTCTAAAAAGAATATATCTTGTTAATCCCCAAAACGCATCGTATATAACCCTATACTCTCACTCTCCTCCTTCGTGCGTAAGATATATTCCGCAAGCATCGCGAGAGATATGACGTCAATCCGCAAAAGCTCCTATACTACTACCCCTGCAGGCAGTAACACACGTCTCCGCGTTACCCTGACCCCTTATATATATATATATATATATACGATGCATCGATATTCATCGCCACATACATACTGGTTCAACAATCATAACAAAAAATATTTATTAATCCTACTACAAAGTCATATATACAAACAATAACAACAAAGAAGAAACCAGTGCTGCACAGTATTAGCCACGTCCCAATTACTCATTCCATCCTCCTTCAACGTATAAAGTGTATATATATATACCCTTCTCTTATTCCACACGAAGAAAGGGGGTGGTAGTGGTATATAGTGGTCACAGGAGATCCAGGCTGTTCGGTATACTATATAGACGCACACGTATACATATATAAAACCGTAGCAGCAGTAGCAGCAGCAGCGGCCAAGGCGGCGGCGGCGGTGTGTTACCCATTCACAAGAGCCTGCGTAGACGCTACCGCGCAAGGGGGTTGCAGCAGTAGTAGTAGTAGTAGTAGTATGTAGTAATATAGTAAAGCTTTTCCTCCTTCCTTGGCTGGATACGTTCGCGCGCGCGCGCGCTTTGTGTGCACAAGCAGAGCGCGAGCGCGCCGATCAATGGCGAAAGAGAGAGAGAGAGAGAGAGAGAGAAGTAGGGGGTGCGATGCGTACGCGCCGAATTTCAGTGCCACCCTCGAGATATTTCCCCCTCGTAGTAGTAGTAGTAGTAGTAGTGGTGGTGTGTGTATATATATATATATATATAAGAGAGAGAGAGTCCTTTTCGAGAGAGGAGGAGGAGGTGAAGAAGGAGGGGAGGATTCTTGGCGTCGTTCTCTCGCGTGCGCGCGCGCGCTCGCGACCGGTGGTAGAGACCTTGAGGGAATAAGAGAGAGAGAGAGAGAGAATACGTGTGTGTAGAGAGAGTCGCTTTCTCTGGTGCATCGGGGACTGTAAACTATATAGATAATGTAGAGTAACTGTATATATGGGTAAATATACTTTTTTTTCTTATAGGATGTGGCATCAATTGAAAATTGAAAGAATTGACACTTTTGCTTTATATTATTGCAAGAAAAAAAAAACAATGCGATTACCGTCACCTGATTATAAGTATGTATGTGTGTGTATGTGTGTACATCGTTACCGCGTGCCGCATGCGTATAGAACCAGTTTCATTACGCGTAACGCGCGCGCGTGCGAGAGAGCGACTTGCGAGTTAAATGCTTAATTGCCCATTACGATCGTAAAACAAGAAATTAATGCTTCCCCCCCCCCCACCACCTCGCTTTCAGTATATCCCCTTCGTTATACGCAATATTACCGATTATATTATATAGTATACATCGAGATAATTTTCCTTCTGCATCTACATATGTTCGCACCTATATAATATATTTATTATTGCTTTCGCTATTATATTTACTCTCTTTATATGTATCGTTTTACATTGTTCCCAAAAGTAAAATCGATCTTGTTGTCTATATATGTGTTCGCCTCTCTTCGTTTTATATATATATATACACCTGCAGCATCGCGTAGATTAAATTGCTCAGCTCGCGTCTATGTATGTATATATGTATGTATATCAGCTGATTGTAGTAAAATCATTGTCGTTGTTGTTATATACAAATACACATATTATTATATTTGACAACTCGTTATTTCTCTCTCTTTCTTTCTTTCTGTCTCTTATACAGGCATCGCAGACTTACCGTGCCCGTGTACGTAGAAAGAAAATTATCCGAGAGAGAGTGAGAGACCTTCGTCAGCAGCAACAGAATATTTATCGTTATTTTTAAAGTGAGAGAGAGAATATAAAAATGTCGGAATACGGCGCAGCGCAGTACATATTCTTCAGATCACTCTTCTACGCTGCACTACTCATCCTCTTCGTCATGCAGCTAGTCTACCTCAGATCGATCGTCTGTTCAGCTGTATTCGTCGGCCTCGTTGTCCTCATGAAAGTCCTCAAGTTGTAAACGAACGAGAGTTTTTTTAATAAATCCTTCTTCTTCTTCTTCCTCTTCTTCGCGCACCGTAAATCTCTTCTTCTGAGATACACGCGGCGAAAGAGAAAAGAAACGCGAGTGTGCTATTCAATACGAAGAGTTGCTCTCTCTCTCTCTCTTGGGTACATTGAAGAAAAAAAAGGAAGAGGACTGACTGCACTGCTGCTGCTACAAGAGAAGAGTGCGGGGGATGGTTCGCGCAGGTATAAATTCAACACTCCGGCATTTAAAAAAAAAAGTCTGTGCATGTACATACACACATACATACATATCGTCTGCACATATGGATCTTTTCACACGCGCAGCATACCTCGGTATTCTTTCTTTTGCTGTACTCGCGGTCGTCGAATTATCCTTCGACAAAAGAAAAAGAAAATTTCGCTTTTGATTTACGATACCTCGGTCCGCCGCCGTAATTTTTTCTCTTGCAGCGAAGAGAAGAAGGTTAAAAAAATAAAGCA
>JAWWEQ010000010.1:35059015-35078644 GCA_035583055.1 Torymus tubicola | reverse complement strand
CGATTTAGGTGATTTTAAAAGAAAAAAAAAATTTTGACCTCTCGATTCACCTGAGAACTGCCCATATATATATATATATATATATATAAATTAAAAATTTTATTAATTATTAATATAAAATTATTAATATAAAATTAACATAAAATTATATTAAAAATACCTAAAATTCCACTTAGGCTAACTATTAATCAATATTAGTAAAAAATTACTATTTTGGTTTAATAATTTTATTCCAGAGAAATATTTGGAAACTTCATATATAAAAATGATCATCTTAACATTATCCAAATAAAAGTTAGGAAAGCTCAAAAAATACGAGTATTCCGTGACAGTATGAAAATAAACAGCTAAAAACATTTCAGTATGACACAACCACGATAGGCAAATAAGCATTCTTAGTTTTTCTCGAGAATGGGTATATCGGCATTCCCACTGCATTTTCTCGCACGGAGGGCCATAAATAAACAGTTCAATCGTCAAAATAAACATTCGTTCCGCTTGAAGCATCCTCGGCGATCGCAAGAAACTCACAGCACTTCTTCCCTTGCAAAAAGGCAAGCACGGGTGGAAGTACATCGGCGAGAAGATATCGCAGCGAGGGCGCCAAAAAGTATGAAAATTCTGCCAATAAATTTTTCCTCCGGCACATGAGTCAAGGAGAGAGTAAATCGTGTGTCGGCCAATGATAAAGAGTCTGCTCTACGTATGATCGGGTGAAACTACCAGGCAAAAAGACGTGCTCCGTACCTGCGGTACTGAGAAGAGGAAACAAAACAGAGAAAGGCCGAAGTGGAGAGCATTACGAAGATACAAAGCTCCCGCAAACGTTGACGACATTTGACGCTCGCACTTTGCTGGCATTCAAGATAATCGGCTTGGCTGCAGTAGTAGCTTTTAAGCGTGTTCACTAGCAGTTGCGTGTTATCGCCGTTTTGTAAAATTCCACAACGCGAGATTGATAAGTGCTTACGATTGATGAGTAAGGCAATAAACAGTAAACTCGGTGAGAAAGACATCAATCGATTTCTATTTTGGCGCCTATCTTCCCCTTTAATAAAATCGATAATATAGCATTTCATTCGCAATCTGATTGCTCGTAAGCGTTATCATGGTATATAACTATATGCATGGCAACATGATGTTGTTTGTTTATTTAATAATATAAAGTATTTAGACTATTTTTTTATTTTTATAATTTATATTCAAATCACAGATTTTCTTGAGGCGCGTATATAGCGCCTGTTTGATTTAGCATATATAAAAATTGATCGATTAATAAATCGTATTTACATCTATTATAAACAGTATAATTAGAATAAAATATTTTTCTTTTTATATTTTATTGGTGGTGCGTAGTGTTTTTGGACTAACCTGACTAGGTGCATTGATTGTTATACCCTTTGAAAATCAAATACAATCCAATATCGACTAAGCTTATAAAATATCACCAGATATTTTATATTTTATTTCGATCATAAATTAAGTATATTAATAGGTTTCAATTAGATGGATTTGTAGAATCTTTCGTTAAAATTGCCTCTTCGAAAATTTAAACATTTTAAATCTGCTATATAATACTAATCATAGAAAAATCCACGAAACCAACAGTGACTAAATGCCAATAGTCTCATAACAGTTGTAAAGCAGCAAATCAAAAACATAAGGAACCCTATAATCTTCTCTTAAAAAACTGACGGATGAAATCTCAATAAAACTGTTCTGATAGATTGTTGTAAACTTATTAGATTGGTCTATAGAATAGACGCAAAAATCTAATATGCCTGAATGTTCAAGATTGAATTATCAAGTCGATAAGTATTAAAAACTGAATAATTAAAATAGTATACGAAAATTTTCATTGCCAAGTTTATCAAATTTATGTTATCATTTTTGACTACAACTGATTGACAAAAACTTGTAAATTGGAATTAACTTGATCATGTTCATAACATCAAAAATAAATAAATAAATAAAATAATGGAAACCAATACGCACAAAGTGCGTTGAGTGTAGCTAGTTATATTAAAATAGCATTAGAATCAGTGTATATATTATTATATTATTAAAGTTGATGGTAATTCTGTGAAGCAAACTTTTCTCAATGTAATTATCAAATATTCAAATAAGGAAGTGCAAACTCGTTAATGTTGTATGAAATATAAAACGTCTTTTATACAAGTTTAAGTAGTATTATGTATAAGTGAATGAATATTCCGAGGAATAAATAAAGAGAGTCTTGAGAGCTCGTAAGAAAGCCATTGGCACGCTTTCGTGAACAAAAGAAGCGCGCAGCCCTCCGAATAATTCTCAACTTAGTCGATCTCGCTTTCGAGGTACTCTCAAGCAGCGTCTCGATCACACAAGCACGTGCCTCTCAACAGCTGACACTCTTTTACCCCTGCTTTTGCGTCTCCCGTACTCCCTGTATAGGCACTTTGCGAGCGTGCGGCAAAACGTGAGCATAATCGACGCCGGGAAAAACCGATATTAGAGGGAAACTCTTCCCCTCCGCACGCTTTTTATCCCTGGCTTATTAACGCTACACTACGAAATTGCCTCGATCACGCTCGGGAATGCACTCGCGCCGTAAAATTCATCGGCAGGTAAAAACGCGCGCGTACGCTCACCATCAAAGGATTACGAGCGCTCGAGGACCTCCCTCTTAAGGCGACATGCGAGAGATTAATGGACGACGACCAACTTTGATGTGCGCGTTTTCTTCCTTTTCTCGCGCCGAACGAGCAGCTTTGTTTCGAACCATGACCCGATTAATGACACGTCTCGGGGATTAGCGCCGTTCCACGAGAATGGACAACTTATATATAAGGTAAAAAAAACAACTTTTTCCGATCTTTAAATATCAACAAACTTTAAAATCACTTTTCTCAATCATTAATTAAAGTTTACGATCTACATGTCATTTAAAGTCTTGAGTACGGGATTTATCTCTAAGATACATACGACTAACATAATTATTTTAGTACAAGAAGAATAATGAGTTTTTAAAAATGACTATATAACCCCGAGTAACGCCACGAGTAATAAACTTATTTCTTCAATTATTATCTCAACTTTGTTAAATACTAGTATAAAAAGTTACAAAGCGTAATACATTACATCTAGAAATAGAAATAATAAAAATTGTACAGTTTATACCATAGAAAAACATAAAATTAATTGTTAACATACATTTTATCAATTTTTAATAAAAAGAATAATCGCTCAAAACAATGTGTAAAATCAGCTACAAAAAGTTTTCATAACAACTATTCTGGTGGTAAAAAACAACGCTTTTTTACGCTGATGCATTGTTTGTCATAAATTCGAGCAACTCCATGCTCGAAACTGTACTGCACAAAGAGGTGCTAACGTTACGCTACGGTCTGCAGTGAATGATATTTTTAAAGTAATAAATGTCAAAAATCAAATCAAAATCGTGCAACCTCTATTTAAAAGACGTAGCAAGTGATTTTTTATTTATTTGGTCAGTTACTACCGTATGAGCCACTTTACCAAATTTTACTCCATGTGTACTAAATTAAAAAAAATCTATTTTACCTAATTAATAAGAAAGAACCTCTAGACAACTTTCCTTTTACAAATACTTTTCTTAAGAATGACGTAACTCCTTTCCTTTTTACGTTCTCAAGAAAAAGCAAATAGTTCAAGCATTTTGTAAAAGCGCGTGCATAAAGCCCGTTTTAAGTCCTAGATCTTCGGCGCAGAAGCTCGTCCTCTCTCGCACTCGCATTAATATCGCGCAGAAGAGAGTACCTAAGTGCAAGAACAATAACTCGATTCTTAAGGAAAGTATATAAGTACAAGCCACCCTACCTCCTTACCCCCCCCCCCCCCACCTTTCTCCTTCCGTATTCTTTTTTGTCTCTATCCTACCAAGCCCTTTAATCTTCTCGCGTACTGACCGCGAGAGCGCGGAAGAGGGCGATTTATCATTGTCATAACGTCGCAGGCGAAATTCCTGCGGACAATTCGCTCGTTAATAACATTGGAATGCGAATTTCGGTTACTTGAATTATATATCATCTGAACCGATGGATCCCTTCCCCCTCCCTCCTCTTTCCTTCTCTCTCAACCCTTTTGCTCTGTTTATTCGTCCGTGCACCATAGGGAAATGAGCTCTCCTCCATTCACATGGATTTTGAGACGACTAGGGCTGAAAATTTACGCTAATCTTCACATTGGTAAATTATTCATGGACAAAATAAGTAATTCTCATTAAAAATAATTATTCGTCGCCACCAGGACCGGTGGAAAATCAAAATAATTTATAAATTGTCTCAAAATGTTGACGAAAAGAATATTCTATAAACAATTTCCTTAAGGTCTGAATGTAATTAATTCGTTGGTTAAAATAATTACCAAGTTAGCTTACTTGATTAATCATCCAATAACAGCCTATATTGCACTTTACAGCTGAGAAAAAATTTTTAAAGTTTTCTTTTTACGACTTCACAATATTTACAGCTGCTATGAAAGTGCATAGTTATGGTTCCTGAATAAACCAGTCAACAACCACAATATTTACTGAGTTTTGAGGAACAAGAGTATTTTAAAGCTACATTTATTACAGCACTTAAAAAATTTCAAATATTTAATAGTTAAATAAAATGTTAAATGAAATATTCAAAAATACTAAAATGAAAGGTATTTAAAAATTATTCTTTAGTTTCTTCTGTATTGAATGCATTATATAAACGCATAATAAATATTCGTGTCTGTACTGGGAATGAGACGTGGTAGTCGTACTATTATAACTTTCTCTTAACAAGTAGTATACTCGATCCGTCGATGGAGCTAGATTTTTTTCTTTTTTTTTAAAACTAAAAACCACGGTATTATTTGACCACGATCTTCTCAAAGAAATTGATGCAGAGAATATGATCAAAATGCCTGTAAAATATGCTATTTGAATACCGTGTCCAAAATTATTATATGTTAATTATAAAATATACATAGTTTAATAATGTTGTCTTTAACTTAAAATTGTCTTATCCAAACTGATACGTATTTATTAACATATTATTGATTATATAAGACAATATTGTATAAAGATCTACATTTAATTGTACTATGCAATCTAGTAACCATCAACCAATATATATTTTTTCTTAGCGTAATTTGATATTGACGATTGTAGGTTTGTAAATATGGCTGTCGACTTATTCCTCTGACATGACTTTTCAATCACATTAAATATTAAAATAAGCCCAAAATTATTATCTTAAAACGTCGGATTACGTAGATGAGAATATTTCTGTTTGCCTTTTAAGATACACAGAGTTAGCTGCGCGCAGTCATTGAATGGTTAGCAACGGACCCATCAAACAATATAGAAAGCCTCTTTATAAGTATATAATTTTATAGTAAGAGATCAAAACTATGCATCCTCGTGTTTAAAAAAAAGGAATGTGCACGATATCATATCGATATAAGTTGAAGGAGTGTACAACAATTGAAAGCTTTCACTCGGAAGTAAGCGAGACTAGACGTCAATAAATTAATTAATAATACTTACTTGAAAATATGCCATTTGGATAATTGTAGCGTCGATAAAAATATTAAATGACAAAAAATGTATCCTGAAAGTTTGTAATTCAATACTCAGCGTAATATTAACAAGTATAGTCAAGAGGATTGACGCAGTATGTTTTAAGACAGACTTAACGGAGTTGGCACTAATCTACTTACACATAATTAGATACATCATCTTGCAAGTTTTCATCAAACTTTTCCTGTACTTCATGTTGATATTCTCGTTAACTCATGTTCTACTTTTCGTGAAACTTAGTTTAGAGTACACAGTGATTTTCATTAAAACAATGAAATTGAAAGAATATTAAAAAATCTCGAACTGAAAAGTAGGAAAAATCATGAAATACTGCGAGTACGTTTCCTCTAACAAAATTGCGCGGTGGAATTTCAGCCAGCCGCTTGTTTTGTGTCTCTTGAAGATAATATCGCAAATTCTAGGCCATGCAAGATCTCGCACTGGCATATCGTGGCGCATCGGGCTTTTATCAGCCCGTCTCTCCATGATAAAACAGCCCATAGGGCCAAAGAAGCTCGAGCTGGCCCAGATTGAGTCCCCGGTCTACGCAAGGGTACCGCTCGTCGCTCTTCCCCTCGTGCTGCCGCAAGACCTTCCCCTTCGTGCAGGCGCGCTCAAGCTACAATGTTTGCCGGATGTTTGAATTGGGAGAAGAAATTGGAAAAGTTTCCTCGTTCTCGGCTTCGGTGCTCCAACTGGCGAGGCGCGAGAAAAATAGAAAGATTATGGCTGAAAGAGATAAACGAAGGTAAGGGCTTAAGAGGCGGGAACGAGTGCCGGGACAAGAAGGGGCCGCCGACTTTTTTCTCACTTTCCACGAAGAGCTAGCACGAACGCGCAAAAGGGAGTGAAAAATGCGACGCGCGCCAGGCAAAAGAGGGAGTAAGAGCGAGCCCTGCTGATTGGCGCTACCTGGAAGACGCGCGAGCGTTTCTTCCGCAGAAGCAGAACGATGTTGTGGAACATGGAATAGGAGCTTTTTCTCGAGAGGAATCGACGAAACCGTACTGCATTAGTGATATTTTTCTCGGAAAATAGAACTGCAGTGGAGGCACAACTCTAGCAGTCGGCAGTAGCGTGAAAAATTGTTCCAGGCAATCCCGAACTTTCCTTTACTAGAGTTCCGTTGTAATCAAGAAAGACGAAAAAATCAACACGGCCGTGATGAAAAAAGTTTCTTTCACATCGACTATTGGCTTAAATCAAGCGCACCAATTAAAATTGACGAACGATACTTTATAGTTAACGTCGTGGATATCATTGTATTAGCTGGATCATTGCCAATAGTCAATCAAAAGACTGATAAAAGATATAGTTTCAATTGATTGCACAGATCCACTCAATAAAAAAGGTGGAAGAAGGGTGCTGAACCTCTTGACGATTTTCTCGTCTATTTTAGCCCGTGGAATCCACGAATAACTTTCAAAAAATTTTGCGATATCTTCTTCGCCAGGTTAAAACTTTTTATATTATCATATATATTCAGTGACATGGGAGAATATAATAATCTTTTATAATTACATACTACTCATCAAGCACAAATAGATGCTAGATAACAGAAGAGGCAGTTACAGTTATCCGTAAGATTTTAACTAGATGTTACTTTCTTGACAGTAATTTACGTTTATATCCTATTAAAGCAGTAGACCCAAAAGGGTCGCAGTCGGCGATAAAAGCTGAAAAACACCACTTACAACTTCTGTTGCTCGTTAGTCTCAAAACCGTCGTTGTAAAAAAGAAAGCAAAATCTTGCTTGTGTTACAATATTGTGTATTTCACCCCAAGGGTGTGAAGTGGGCTTTTTAAGGGTCAAAAGCTACTTAGTGCACATCTTTTTCTTATTTTTTTAATACAAAGTAAGGCTAATGTATTTGGTTTTAGAGTCAGTAACCATTACGCGGATCATGCTATCATTTCGATATATTTTTTTTTATAAATTTAACATTTTTTTTTAATTTTCGAAAACTTTGTTAACAGTGAAGGGTAGGAACTTTGCAATATTTATCACCCACTACGTTGAACAACAGACGCTTTTCAATTTTTACCACCCGCCGGTATATTAACGGTCGTTTTAAGCTCGCTTAATAGGTTTAACAAATACAAAAATCGTGCTTGTGTTTAAAAGAAGTTTCAAAGTAAGAGATATATTGAAATTCTTATGCACAGGGCCAACACTGAGTTGCAACACCGGGTCAAAATACATGGGAATATCGTAATCTAGCCTATCGTACCAGCCACTTATTCATTTCGCAGCCTCATGCTATAGATATTTATCTTGAAGGAATAGCAGCGATTTACTGAATTTGATTGACAACCTAAATTGTAGCTGTCGGGCAGGGCGAGGGCGTGAATCTCGAAAAAAGGAACTTCATCGATCGCCCCCGCAACATCGTGCATTCGCGTTTTAATTTTCCAATTCAGGCATCGAAAGGAGCGTCGGCCCCTCCACTCTCTTGTATCACTTTATTATCCGGCGGGCGCGTAAATATTCCAGGGCCATTAATCATTAACAACGGCGTGTCTTGCGGCTCATGGCATATGTATCGCCAGCATCGGCTTCTCCATTATCGCGCGCAGGCACAAGGCTCCATGAAAATTTCATTCGGCCACGCATACCATATAAACGCATCCTGCTGACGGAAATGCTTCGTCTGGGAGACAGAAGAAGCGCTCTGCCAAGATTTATTCAGGGTGCCGTGCACGATACGCTTGGCGCGACGTTTCTTAAATCGCTGATAAATGCGCGGACACGCAACGGCGAGCACTCGCGCGCACGCGCCAGTGTGAAAAGAGCGAGGGGCGCCAGGGCGCGTGATCTCAGAATTTACGACGACATCGATCACGATGGCGCGTTACTCCTCTCACCGATGTAATCTCCCTCGCATTATGCCGCCCGGCCCGCCTCCTTCTCCTTATCAATGAAGCAGGCTGAACTTTTCCGAATCGACTCGTATCACTCAGGCGCATCGATCCGCGCAGGCCTCGAGTGCCGGGCAGGAAGGTGCACTCGGTCAGCCGGCACAGGGCGGAAACTCCTTGCTGATATATGTACACGGCCAATCGTAATTCGTGTGTATGCGACTCGTGATAAGAAACTTGCGCGCGAGCTATTCTTGGCTTATTCCCCCGGTCTTTTTGGCAAGCTGACATCTGCACTCGCATTCTTACGTGCCTTAAATAAATATAAAAACTTGCTTTTTTCAAATTAACGCTAAACACATCCTTTTTCAACAGTTTTACCTCAACTAGGAAAATTTCACGCAATATCACATAAAAGCTTTTTTATTTCTCCAAGACTGAGATAAGATATCGATGTTGCAACAACAATATTGTCTATTGCATTGGAGAAAATGTCTTTTTATAATAATTTAAAGTAAATTAATTATTCAAGGTAGTAATATTAATTATGCAACGTACAGTATTTCAATCATTTAAAGCGTTTGATTTTTTATTTAAAACGTTTATTTACCCAAAGCATACCATGTTCGTATCCCGACCTCAAATCCGGAATTTTCATATGCTTATCTTACTCTGACTCTGATGGTGAAACTCACCTAAGCCGTAAGTCCCCAATACTGCTCGAGTTACAGTTGCATCCAAAGTGCTCATTACATTAGTGATACAATTCTACATATAAGACCGACAAAGAGAATTTTCGATTATTGTAAAATATATATGGTTACAAATTGAATTCTTAAGCTTTTTTGGAAAAGTTTTTTAATAAAAATTTATTAATTGTATATAAATTTGTATGTATCTTGCTGAATAAGAAAATCTAGAGCGAGAATACTTCTTTTAAAAAAACATACACAATGATATTAACGCGATAAGCACCTTAACTATGAAGAAGAAATATTCGCTTAACGTGGCGCTGCGTCGTAAAAACTTCTTTACTTTTCTTTCTTTTAATGAATTCAAGTATTCAAAGTTGTTTGATAATTAAATTTCTCTTAAATAGAAGCGAAGAGAACTGATAAATTTGTTGCAAATATCTAAGAACAATAAATTTTTCGGTAACTCTTAAGTCTCTTTAAATGTCGAGTATACCGCAGAACTATATGCATGATATTGATACATTTATCAAAACATTTACTTCTGCTTGAGAGATTGTCTCCTGTCTCAAAATTTTCACTGAAATGAAAAATGAAACAGAAAGATAAATTAATTAAATTTTGACTTTCATTCAACGAACCCTTTTCGAGTACGACGGTATCGACTTTAATGAAGAATTATCAGTCGCAGAGAGATACAGAAAGGAAGAGAATGAGAGTGCGAGAGAGAGAGAGCGCGCAGCAAATAACAAACCGCGCGAATTATCCGCTTGAGGAAAATACCTCAGCCGTAATTGTCTTGTGGCAGGCGAAGCATCTGGTGCACGAGTCGCGCGCTTCCGCGTCGTATCTCGGTAACAAACATCGGACGTGAAAAAAAGTCAACGAACGAGACAGTGGGAAAACTGAAGAAAAATTAATTAAAGAGGTCACCTGTACCCGTATCTCTATGTATGTACATATATATGTATGTATACATATACACAGACAGATTATACAAAACGCATACGCGCTACCCTCGCCCAGTTACCAAGGCGCATTCGATCTGCCACGTTTGAAATTCAATTGACAGCCTCGATAGAAAAGCAAAATGAGACTACTTCGAATGAAGAAGATAATTTTACGAGATTCGCAAACGCGGACAACAATAAAGTTGTGTTCGTAGATGCATCTACCTCGGACGTAAGAGAGGTCGCCGTGCTGCTGCTGTTCTACTGTTTCTGCTATGCTCAATCTCTGTAACACACAGCTCGAGAAAGAGAAGACAAAAGATAGAGGACGAGGAGAAGGAACACTTGTAGACAAAAACGAGCTACACGCGTACACCTCCACAATGCAACCGGATAATTCTGATGCAATGTCTCTAAGAAGAAAATTGTTGGCAATTTAATTAGATTTGTCGCAAGAATACTCCTAGGAGACTGTTTCATTTTCCAAGCAATAATAAAAGAGAAATGTATAATTCTTCATGCGTTCAGTCAGTCATTCTTATACTGCTGGTGTATTTATTCATTCAGAGTTCTAACAATTGAAAAGATATCTGAAAAAGGAATAACTTAAAATCAAATTAAATAGAAGGACTTCTGTTCGTTAAATAAGCATGAAAATAAAGTGAAACGAGATATTTTCTTGTATTCTACAAGTACTCTATAAGGAATGTTTCTTGAGATTAATGTAATTTCGTATTTCCGAGCAGCAAAGAGCTTGTAAAATGGAATTTGCCCTGAAATATGAAATGAGAATTCTTGCAAAAACTACATTGTTTGCGTAGTAAATATTTCACTTCATACGATCCTAAAATTGATTGTGACGCTAATATTATTTTGTTATTAAAGCATAAAAAATTATGTTTAGTAACGTTTAAGCAACAGTTTATACAACAACGACATCTAATCACATGTTTTAGTGATGTTATTATTTTTACATATATTTATATATTTATACATCGCACATTTACTATGTTGAACTGTATAACAAACAATGAGCAAAAATAAGTGTGAAAAAGGAAAGACTCGAACGAAGATTGAAAAAGAAAGAGGTCGAAGGAATAACAGGAAAAGAGATGGGGAGAGTGAGATGGAGAAAGAAAGCATAGAAAGAGAAGGAACAGGAGAGACAAACAGATAAAAACGGACGGAGATCAGTTGAATGAGAGTAGACGCCGGCGTGCGGGTGGCAACTCGAGATCGTTAGGAAACAAGACAACTACGATTCGCGCGACAGCCGGCACAGAATGAAGTTGGTGTGTGGGTTTAACGAACTCTTCCCTTAACCTCGTCCCAATCAGCGCGGAGTGCGCGAGATTCGAAAACGCAGATGGTCGCGCCACCCTCTGGCTCCATTAACGACTCATTCTCCGCGAAGCCGTGAAATTTCATCTCTCTCAGACGGAAAGAGGTAGAACCAAATGTTACAGCTTTTGGCCAATACTCGAGTTTTCTAATCGATTTCCACGCAGAAGAACAAGACAAAGAGATTCCGATCACTAGGGCGGATGGAGATTTCCTCACACGTCATATTCTGTTCGGACGTCTGCAGCTAACAGATTCAGAAGATGCCGGCAGAGTACGACTAGGTAGGTTCTACTCTAAATGAAACCATCAAAACATTTAATGAAATTGGAAGATGTTGGAATGTGCGATAAAAATATGTCTTTTAATCGACCTTTTACAATAGTCCGTAATGATGATCTTATTTTTGTTAAATAGCGAAACGACTACCCGAATGTTGTGACAATGAATGCATTAAATATTCGTCCTGTGATTTTCAATAGAAATAAACGTGATTATGCTACACATAATAGAAAGTTTGTGTTGCATTTTAGTCACTTATTAAAACTTGTAAGGATAATCAATACATTGTGATGAGGATTTCGTTAAGGCGGTTTCGTCAATGCCGTGGCTCGTGCATGTATACATCGTGGGTGTAAACATTAACACGGCTGTGTGTTCGTTTTGAACGATTGGCAGCGCAGCAGCAAAGGAACGTCGACGAGTATCATCGATGATGATGATAGAGAGAAAAAGAGGGAAGACTAGAGAGACAGATAACGACTCCTGACGCAGTGCGAGCCAGCGCGCGCAGGAACCACAGTTCAGTTGAGTGGAGTCAGTTGGTCGACAGCCAGTTAGTCAGGTCAGTTAGTCAAGAGTCAGAGTCGAGGCTCAGTGAAGTAGACAGTTTGTAGAGTCCGTGTGTGGCTCTCGCTAGCATCGGCCAACTGGCCAAGCTGGCACGACTGACCCAGGATGGTCTCACCTTAACCGTCGGTACCGCCAGCGGCCATCATCATCGCGGCCGACGATCCACCAGCCGCCATGCAGTCGAGCTCGGGAAACGCCCTGATGCCAGCGGCAGGCAGCGCTGAGGCCACCAGCCAGCGATGGCCTAGAGAGACGCAGGCGTGTTGAGTTCTGTCTGGCGTCTGGCCACCGCCGCGTATAGAGATTGACGAGAGGTGATGCGCCGTTTTGAGGATTTCGAGGATTTTTAAGGAGCACCCTCAAAATTCTGAGGCATGAACTTTTGAGAATTTCAATTAGTACCTTCCACTCAGAGAGGGAGATTATTTCTTTAGTCAAGCATACTAGCCTCTGGGAGAGAGAAACTCTAGCTCCTCAAAATTCCGTATGTATAAGTAGTGTTATATATACATATATAGAAGTACCAACAACCCTGTTTTCCGCGAAATCAAACCCAAGTCCTCTCAGAGTTCGGACAAGTGACTACAGAAATAATATTCCTCTTGTTACCGACTTTCAAAGTTTGGACTCTAGAAAAGTCCCGGAAATAACAGTTGCAGGTTGAAAGTCCCGGAATTAAGGCACATTTATATTTATAATTATATATAAATATCCATGACTTATGTCTCTACATAACTATTCATAGATATGTACAATCATATATATTTATATATAGCTATACACAACTGTATTCATGTAAATAGCTAAAACTGGCTTTTTGAATGCGACATTCAAAAAGTCGATATATATAGGTATATTATTTCTTTAGTCACATGGTCGTCTATCCTTGTCTTACACATGCAAATTTGCTATAGGTTTCGTAAAAAATGGCGTCGTGCATTCAAAAAGTCAGTTTCGTATACATTTATATGTATAATACCATGTATAACCATGAATGGTGATATATGACTGTATGAACCTTTACATGAGGTCATTATTCATATCATATATGGTAATTATATGTGCTAATTTATTATTATAGTCAATTGTATATAAATGCATGCAATCTTATCAATAGTGCCTTGTCAAGTGGTTTCAAATAGTTTCATACAATTATATACAGATGTATACTGTTATAAACGCAAGAATTGGTACTTTTGAGGAAGTATTGAAGCATATTTCGGTACTTTTGAAGAATTTTTGGCAATTTGAGAAGTCTCTTCAAATTTTCAAAGCAAGAATTGTGACTTTTGAAGAGTAATCTATAGCTCCTTTTCCCAGAACCGGTAATCCCAGAGTCCATTATTTCTTTATTCACGTGGTATGAACTCTGAGCTACAGATACTAATCTCTTCAAAAGTACCGATTAACATACATATCTATACAGTCATATACAGTTATATACAGTTGTATACAGTTGTATACAGTTAGATACAGTTGTATACAGTTAGATACAGTTGTATATAGTTGTATACAGTCATATACAATTATGTATGATTATACATAAATCTCTAAATTACTTGTACTAATAATTAAAAAAATACTTGATACCAAACTTTCTCTATTTTGTAATTACTAGTCATTTCTAAGCACGCTTTGCGCGCGACTTTTGTTTTTGTAACATAGCAACTCATATGCTCCAACCAATCAAATCACGAATAAAATGATTTCACAACAATCTCATCATTTCTTAAAGATAGGATTTAGCATTTTGTGCTTTGTAATAGACATTTTATAAATATTTATAAATTCAAAAAGTAGAAGTGGAATGTTATGGCACAGTGAACCCGCGCAACGATCAACGGGCAACGCGCACGCGCAGTTCGTAATGCGCTTATGGGGACTCAACCTTACGTACACTCGTTTGACTTGAATTGGCTGCCGCCATTTTCGGTTTTTGGCGGTTACACGTAGCCGCTCTGTGCGCATGGTCAGACGCACAAAACCCACGCGTGCTTGCAACGACTAAACCCACGTGTTCGTCTCACACCTACGATCTACCTCTCGTCAAAAGACACAGAATTGCGGGCAGCAATTAAGTACAATTAATTACGTATATTTACGTAAAGTACAGATTTACAGACATGTTCATAGTCATGATTATTTCCAATGGGAGAAACTATTGCCTGGAGGATTTCCAGGTGATTTGTGATTACGCTACTGTAAAAGTCGGAGATGAGGTATCGTTTCTAACAAAATTAAATAAGAAAATTTTATAAGTACGATATTCGTGCCTTAAGTGACCCATTTGTAATTAAGAGCTAATTTCTCGAATAATAAGCCACTTAAGGTACATATATCGTAATATACTATTTAATTTATAAAAAACTGAGACCCTGAGTGAAATCGAACCCCGCAGCCTGCTGATCCGGAGGCCGTACTACCGTTGCGCGAACACGTACTTGTACGTATGGTGTTTTGACTCGTCTACATATGTTACCGCTTGCCTCGTCCTATAACAATAACATTGCACTAAATAAGTTATTAACAATGTTTATTTTGAAAATGATAAATTTCATGAGTTTTTGTATAAAAAAAGAGTTCTAAAAACATATGATTCATAATATCCTTATGATTTTTGAAGAGAAGGAAATGATTAATACATCTTTTGTCAGAGCATGTAAGCTTACTGTTACGTGATACAGTAAGAAAAATTCCTATTAAACTTTTTAAAAAGTAGGAATTTTAGCGAATTTCGAGTACTTTCCAGCGCTACTATAGGAAATAGTGATTTTTTCTATATAAATTACAAGTTTCCTACATGATTTTTCTCCGTGTAATTAAAAATTATGTTATTATATCGTTTTTGTAAATGTTAGTATATAATATGAAAAAAAACTGGTTAAGAAACCAATTTTCAATGCTTCCAAAGACTTTAACTCCTTGTTATAATGAATATAGATGAATATAGATGATATATCTATGAATATACAGGGTGTCAATAAAGTCCCGGCTGAATATTTTCTAATACTTCATTTCTGAAAACTTTGAACAAGGAATCCGAAAATAAGGTTCAAGGTCAAATCCAAAGTCACCATCGGATTTCTTGTTCAAAGTTACTAAAGGAGTGACCTTGACCGTTTTCAGAAATGAAGTACTTTAGAAAATATTCAGCCGTCCCGGGACTTTATGGACACCCTGTATATAGGTAGTTTGAAGAGAAAATTTTGATGTTTTGGACAGTTTGAGGAGTTTTGAGGCAGTTTGGGGAGCTCTGCAAAGTGCCAAAGTGGTTCGGGGCGCCGCCGCCAGGCGGCGCTTTGTAACACGCGGTCAAGTTTGTTCGCTCAAGGGTATAAGAGTATCCAAGTGTATTAAGTGTTCAAATGTATGAAGTCTCCAAGTGTATTAAAAAGAATTGAAGATACTTGACTAAAGAAATAATATCCCTAATTGCATAGACAATAACATGAGGGATATTATTTCTTTAGTCATCTTCAAAGTGCTCAATTGCAATATATAATAAAAGTAAGAAAGGCAATATTTAACAAGTAGGAAGTACTATAAAATAAATTAATAATAATTTTCTGCATAGTAAAAATAATATTTTATTTTATTTTTACTTATAATTTCATTATCACATTGTAAAATACATGTTTTAAAATAAACCAATCTTTATAAATATCGTGGTAGGTGACCATTTCTGCCATCTTTTTTTTTACGTTAGTATATTGATACTGATTGCAAACTAAACAGGAAGGATTCAGTGCAACAAACAATCATCATCGCCCGTTTGCGGTTGGCCTCGCGAGTTTCCGAACGGATCTCACCAGTTTAAGCCTAATTTTTCGATAGCTTTAGTAGTTTTTATTCTCTGCGACAGCTCCGGGTAAATAATAGATCTCCAGTCTGAGACTTATCTAAAATTGACTTTGCTTTCTTGTCAAAATTTGGATAAAGATAAGTGTTCCTCGCTTTAACCAATTGATCGAATAAGTCACAAATAAAGAGCCTAAATCCACCAGCGTCTTCAACAACTTGGTTGTATCAATCTCCTTCACCGGACTGTTAAAAATCATGGACAAACCCGTATTCAAGGCGGAGATAGCCGCTCCACACAACTTCTGATCGGCGACGAAAAATTTGTCACGTTTTCAGCTACTCTCATTAATGCTCGCTTCAATCTCCGGATTAAGCTTCGGAGTTAAAATTGGACAATTTCCAGTTCCTGGGTTGGGTATTTATCTAATAAGTCGGCCTTCTTTTCTTTTTTCAAGCTCTCTAACAGCACCTTCTCCCAAGCAGAGGTAAGGTTAGGGTGAAAAATGAATTTATTGACTAGGAACTTAAAGTACACCATACTACTACTGTACAAGACTTAATTCAATACGATTCGATATTTTACAACGATTTGGATACTATGTATACGATTCCAGTCGAAAAACTAGAGTGAGTGAGCGCTTTTCTCCTTCCTGCGCAGTCACTCTCGATCGTGCGGCGACAGCGCGCCCTAGGCGCCCCCACTCACTCCCTTGTTCCTTGTCGGCTCTGTTTCTCTCGCTCTACATGTGTTCGCAGTGCTATCGACGCCGTATCTACCAGTGCTCTGTGTTGCGCACGTGTGTTGTTGTTTATTGCGAGTGAAATATGGTATGTTGCAAGGAGCTGGAGACATTCGGCTAATATGTATGCTGATTAGGTACAGGCTGCCTAAAGCCTTCTCTTCTATTTAGGCTTCTACGCTTTCGGTTTTTCTGCTTCACAGCTAAGTCAAGTGTGTAAATTTATTTAAAAAAAATATAACATTTAATTTTTCTATTGTAACATCAAATTTGCTGTTACAATGTATACAAACTATACATACCTCTAAGTGAAAATGAATATCAAAATAAATCAATAGTATTAAAAAATAAAAGAAATTAAAGATACTTACGAACACATTTATCTGCATGATAAATCATGTCAATAGATACGTTGCCGTACATTCTATCATTTTCAATAGAGTTAAATCGCCCTAAGAATGATAGCGTTGTATGATTTTGAATTGACAATTCAAATGGGATTAATCCCTTTTCTGCTTTATAAAAATTACTGATAACCTCCTTAACTGATAATCCTTTGAATGCACTGATTTGGAAATAAAAAATAATTAATTAATATTTGATGAGTAAGAGATACATGGGAAAGTAAAATTGAAAATAAGGAAAGAATTAGATAAAAAAGATAGTAAATGAATACAAAAAGAGTGAAAACCAGAAAAGACGTATACCAGAAAAACATTTATTTATATTTACCTGACGGATTTGAATCCTCTCTCTCTGTATTTTTCAATTAGTTGGTTTGCCCAAAGTAAAATTTGAATTCTTTTACATCCATTGTTGTTGATTACAAATTTGAACAGTCGATACCTAGACTCCACCTCTCTTGCATTTTCTACTTCATCAACATAACCGGTGACACATTATTAATAATTTAATACAAAAATTTTAATGAAAGTAATGTTAAGCGTAAAAAATGCTTTGGTTATATGAATTTATAAATATAAAATATTAAATTTATTTTAAATAATTGTAAAAAATAATATATTTAAAAAACTTAATAAATAAATATTTATTTATTAATTAAATTTTTATTCTATAATTTAAATTGATGATATGTTAATTAAAAGATTTGATTGAAAAGTCTAATTTCACTTACCGTTATATTATCACAAGATCTGCGACAACTGAGAATTTTCAATTCCGTTTAAGTTTATTTATGAAATTTCGAATTTGAAGTCCGATTTTCAATACGACAAATTTAGACAAGTTTCGAGTCACGATAATCTTATTGGATTACCACAATGTCACAGATTACACGCATCATTACAAAACTCATTAGTAACTTATTTCATGGTCATACTACCTGACGGTAAAATCGCTCATTTCATATTCATAAATTCGATTTTGTAGCGCGCTGTAAGCGCGCACGATATTTCTAACTGGTAAACAGTCTTTATTGATAATAAGAATAGAAAATTTATGATAAGTAAAACTTCCATAAAAATAAAAAATACTTTCTTGTGCAAAATAGCTTCGACTATTTCAAATTTACTATATTTGACAGCTGCAACCCGAAGAAGTTTCGAAACTTACCCCTGCAGGAATACACTATCCTACAAAGAATCGACTACAAAATACTCGTACTGCAAAATTGATCTAGATATTCCATAATATAAAACTAGCTATATATACCTCGCTCCTAATGTCGCTCTGTTATAAAAAAAACCTTTTCAACCCTTTTTTCTAGACTTTTTACTTAACTAAGGATTAACCCTTTACTTACCATATTGGGTAAAAGACGGGGGGGGGGGCGGACGAACGGACGGACATTATGCCTTTTTAATATTATAATAGATTATTCAATTATTCAGAGAGGAGATTGAAAAAGAGAGTCAATAAGACACTTTTTCTACAAATCCTAATAAAAGCCAAACGAATATATGTATTAATATAAAAAATTTATCAAATAATTGCAAATTTCCAATCCACATTTTGTTGCCCGATTGGCAAAAAAACGTCACAGCTAGCAACTCTGGCGGCAATTTAGCCATCACCATGGTGACAATACTTTCCTCTCTGCTCTTTCTCCTCTCTTACGCCTGTACCGTTCGCATGTGCGCAAGTGTGTATATTACTCTGACCTGCGATGCAGAATTCTCCATAACACAACAAATATATCCGTGTTACTGAACACGTAACTTTGTACTGCCCGAGCCATGTTCAAGACAGGTGGCGCAAGGTACGATGAAAGCGTTCTCTTTGACACAACTTATTATTTCTGTTCTTTACTCTAATTTATTATCAATTTTGGTTTATGGTTTTCAAAACATGTTTGTTTTAAAAAGAAATGAAACACAACAAAATAGCAATTTGAGGTAAGGTTTATATGTACACTTACGAAACTACGGTGCAAATTACATATAAAAACCTAAAGTAAATAAAATATTTTAAAACTAACCATAAATACTCTTTTTAATTTTGGTAGTTATTAATAAAAAAAATCAGTCAAATTTTCGCTGATTTTCTGCAAAATACGCATACTTTGCTGGGCGCGTTGTTTTGTAGTTTTTAGGTGAACAATCAGAATGTTTATTCAATTTTTTTTAGTAATTTTAACTATTAAAATTCATAATTTTTTTTATTATACTTATGGAATCTTTAAAAATCTCGTACCGATATTTGTTTAAAACAATATTTTCAATTTCCGAGGGAAATAAATTTTTTTTTAATTTTCTTTTATCGCGGCCGGCAAGTATTTTTTATTTATTTTTTATTTAAACTATTAAACGGGCTCAAAAAGCCCTTGATACATGACAGATAATTAAAATAACATGAAACTTAAAATT
>JAWWEQ010000010.1:35044926-35058915 GCA_035583055.1 Torymus tubicola | reverse complement strand
CCTATTTTATGGCCAAGTCTAAAATAAATAGTCAGTTATTGGGTAAAAAATGTTTTGGATTTCCACCAGGGTATATTCAATTAAAATAAGTGAAAGTTTTAATAGCATACTAATTATTCTTATGAGCATTTCTTTAAAAATTTAACCATTTTTAGCTTATATATTATAGCTCTAATTTTCTACTTTAGTTCATTTCTTGTGCAGAATTGATTACGGCTTTCAAAAGCTTAATATTGGTTACTCATCAGCTACTACTTTTTATCCATATATACGGAGAGCTCATTTAACGTGGCTCCGGCGCGCTGGGCCGTATCATTAGGGGGGCTTTTAGGATGCATTACATTTTTACTTAGAGAATCGACAAAATTGCAATAAGATTCTTAACCATTTGAGCACGTTATAAATAAGAATGCTATCCATTACTACTGACCAAATGCTACGGCCCTGCTAGTGTATGTTATACATACTAAGAACGATTTTTTAATTTATGCATAAAGATTTCTTGAAAATTTGGTCGGTGATCGTCAGATTTCAATATACCACTGTAAACTATAGATAATAAACAATTATTTGCACGTTTATTTTATAAGAACTTATGTGTTATTAACTCACAATAGGAAAATTAATAAAGGGTCTGTTCAATTTCAACGAATTTTAACATTTTTTTTCCTTTTCCATTTAGTCGGTGACCCTATTCAGGACAAACTCCATTAAATAGCTTGGAATTTCAGCTTTCGATTAGGGTTTTTGTTTTTAGATTCTTATGTTTTTAAAAAACCGCTGAAGACACCTAAAACTATGAGAGCATAAAGTCACAGCACGCTAATAAAGCATTGTTGGTTTATACTATTAGCGTACGAATTTTAGCACGCGCAGCGTGATACTTCTCGCCGCTACACGAGTAAACAATATATGCGCGGAGGGTAGCTCCACCGTACCAGTGTAGCTTAGAAGCTGTCACGCGTCAATAGCAAGAGTTGGTCATACCACGGTGGTTTGAGATTCTTGCAATCGAAGAGTTGCGTTGCACGATCTCCATGCTCTCGTGGTATGGACTCGCTGTTTTCGGAGCATGGAAATATCTCCTGCTAGCAGGAGACGCATAAAATGAGGCATCGTAATTCTCATGATATTTTGTACCTAAGAACTATTCAGATACAGAATTTATTTTTATGCTTTATCTTTCTATAACTTATTATTATATTTTTTGAAAGTGTATGCTTTTGAATGCATTGTCATTATTTTGAACAATTTTGTACAAAATTACTAGTATCTTTATGGCTTCTCAAGAAGTTGTGCGAAGTCGTATAATGCTCTAGAATCTTACCACTAACATCCACAACTCCCTTACGTTGTCCAGCTGCAGAAAATAATCATTTAATATGATATGGTGAAACCATACTATTTGATATAAAAATGATTCTTAAAATTAAATCACGACCATTTGCGTTTTAAAATGTGATCATTGGCGTCAATGTTAGATGAATATGAGTAGTACATTTTCTATTATTTCTCACGAAACGTACTGTTCAAACGCCTTCATAATAAACTATTGTGAAAAATTTTCTTGAAGAGCTGCATTGTAAATCATTTCAGCTTTCAGTGAAGTAATATACCTAGAGACCAGCAATATATTAAACGATATACATATCCTCGTATGACTGATACTGTTAGCAATATCATATAAAATGAACGAGGTAAGGGAGTAGAGGTTAGCATCTAAAGAATTATACGTCTTCACATAACTTTTTCAAGAGCCATAAAGGGGAAAATATAATTTTGTACAAAATCGTAAAATCGAAATTATAGCAATGCAATCGTATTTTAGTTAAATAGTTTAGTTACAAAGCATCATATAATTTTGAAAACTTATATGTGAATTAAAGAATTGTCAAGATAAAGCTCACATTTTTAGGGCAAATACTGTTAACCAAAAATTATTCCAGTAAACTGTGTCTGTGTTATCAATCATTCAGGCAATGCTTTGGATGCAAAACCGATGACTTAGCAAAAGAATAATTCGCTCACGATGTATTAGATACGACATCGAGAAATCAGCTCCGTGGTTGAGCGCGAGGCAAGAAACTGCTGGGAATTCTACGTTCTATAGATCTACTACAAGTACCAAATATTTTGAAATTTAAGAATGTAACAATCAACAAACAAATCAGCTTTGACGTATTTAAGCTGCTACTCAATGTCCAGGTTCCATATGAACTAATATTATAAATGCATTTAGCTTTAATATAAAATCATGGTTTTTGACCTTTAACCAGGAATTTAGAATATTCAGAAGATGAAAAAATGAAAGCTCGTTCTATAAATTATTCAATCGAAACATTACACTATTTGCAAGAGGCAGAATGGAAATGACGGAGAAAGAGCGAATGTCGAAGCAGCGCGCACATGAAACGGATGGAGAATTTAACGACTTTGCGTGTACGCGTATACAATGGTGCGCGAACCAACCGAGTGCGCTTGTGTATGTGCATGGGCTCGCGCAAAATCAATGCCGAAACATTCAGCAGAGCTATTGGGACTTTATTGGGTTGGCCTGTCGCGATTGTCCGGCAGCGCGCGCGGCTGCTCGTAAAAGTACCGGCGCCCCCTCCCCCTCCCAGCACGCCCACCTCTCGAAACCCGAACATGCCCACGCATTGAATTTTCTCGCGCACGACGCGATAAAAATGCAACCTGTGTGTATGGGGGGAGGAGTGCGGCAGTTTTAAAATTGTATCCGTTGATCTTCGGTTTTTATTCGAGCCCGACTTCCGCTCATTCTTTTTTGCTTTCTGTCGCACTTTTTCCTAACGCCGCCAAAACATAGATCCAAACGCACACACGCGCTTGGCCTGTGTATCTTTCTGCTCATTGCTCTTTTTATTCGATATCAATTGATTAAGTACCAGAGAAGAGAAAACAAGGAAGGCAGTAGGGGGTTGGGTAAAGGTCAATAAGGCATTCCAGATCATTGTACGGCAACGAAGGTATTTTTGGTTTATTACTGAAGTGCATTTCTTCTTGGGTTGGGTTATCCAGCGGAAAATTTCAGTTTAAATTGGTTTTTCGAACTTTTAATTAAATCTTTTAATGAAAACAAAAACTAAAAATTTCTTTCAAAGAAATTTTCCAAATAATTAAAACAAAAATGCGAAATAATATTTTGAAAATTGTATTGATGTAAACAAATGAAAAAGGATGTGAAATGATAAAAGTGCTTTATAATTTTTAAATTTTAACAAAGTAATTAATGTAACTCTTACGTAACATTTGAAGCTAGAATAACACTATAATTAAGTCATACTTTAAATTAAAAAATATACGTTATTTCCAAACTTTAATGGAAATTGTACAATTCAAACAAAAAAAGTCAGATTAAGAGATGTGGTAACGGGAAAAGACCTTAATGCATAAAGTGCCCTTTTTAGCTTCTTGAATACACGGACAAAGTCTTATGCTAACCGTGAAGTACCTGCCTACAATTATGAATTGTAAACAAAAACACATTAACAGCCTGCTTGCGAAGCTTTTGTCTTTAATAATAATAATTTGGAGGTCTATGAATAATGGTTCTCATAATAACGAGCATTTGAAGATGCATTTGTAAACCTATACTTAATTGTTTTAGTATGGATCGTTCCAGAAAGTACTGATTTGTCCGTCCCAGAATAATTCTACTTTTTGCATAAATAAATCAAAATAAATTTATTAAACTTGTGTAAAATGAAATTCGAAATTCATTAAATTAGAAAAGTTTTAAACAAGCTCTGAAGATATTATAAAAAATTATAATATCTAGGACACTATAATTTTACTTATTATTTGTCAATGTACTTCAAGATATTTACGATAAAGACTAGCGAATAGTCATTATTTTTTAACGAGTTCTTCAATAGACGGTCTTGAATTATATCGACTTTATACTAGCGTTAAAAGCATCGGAAAAATTTAAGATAATCGAGAAAAGGGGGTTAGTACGAGAATTAATGTCGGATCTGCTAAATATTAAGAGACTGAAATTTAAGAATGAGGCTGGTACTTAAATAATGCCGCATTTGAACGGAATTTTTATCATGTTTTAAATATCTGCAGTATTTTAAAGGTTAGTTTATAAATATTAAATTGCAATAAAAGCCTATCATTAATATATCAGTTTTTTAATAATTAATATATCACATTATCTTTTTTATTTAGCGACAAAAAGGTTTCTTAAGTATCAATAAAGAACCCCAACTTGGTATCAATTTTAAAACGAATACACGGCATAAAGTTGACTTGTTATTGACAATATTAATCGATTAGCATCCCTTTTTTGCTGTACTGTGCTTGATTCTCGAACAATATTTAGCTAATAAAGAATCAGAGAAAAATTTATCTATATGTATGTTTTAGTTTTCAACTCCGTAATCCTGAAAAGCATTTAAATTGCAACGAATTTTCAAAGTACGTTTAGAACTGATTCAAACTCGGTTTGGAAAAGAAACGTTTACATACTCGGAAGGACTTTTTGATAGAATAACTGATATTCTTATATTTCGAGAAAATAAAAGCTCTGCGAATTCCTCTCGGAAACGTCGTATCGTCGAGGCGTCAAAGCAGAGCAGGGGATGTAGTAACTTTGTCGCAGAAATATATACATACGTGTATATCTATATAGACAAACTCGCGGTCGACGAGCTGCGGGCGCTCCAACGTATCTATTTTGAATGGAAAGTTCGCTCAATATACTGAAAGCACGTCTTTCTGGGCTGTCGTGTTGCAGGTGTCGTGGATAAGGAAGCGCGATCTGCACATCCTGACGGTCGGCATACTGACGTACACGAACGACCAGCGCTTCCAGTCGTTGCACGGCGACGGCAGCGACGAGTGGACGCTCAAAATCAGCTCACCTCAGACGCGCGACAGCGGAGTCTACGAGTGCCAAATCTCAACGGAGCCCAAGATGAGTTTGGCCTACAAGCTGAGCGTCGTTGGTATGTAGACTTTGATCAACTGAACCTCTTTCTCATCGGCATTTTTATCGCTCTTTTATCGCTCTTACAAACTGCGCGGCCTCTCTTCAAATTTACACATTCAGTTCTTCTTATCTCAAACTTTTGTGCGGTATGCTTTCTTTAGGGACAGATAATTTCTACCTATAAAACTTTTAATAGCTGCTTATTATTTTCTGCGCTCTTTTCAGATGTTGCGTAAACTTTTGCGACTTTTGTAATTGCGCTCAGAGAAAACAAATTTGAGTGCTGCCTATTACATGGCAGAGGACACTTAAATTGTTATTGTCTGTCGTAGATGGCAATAATTACAAAAAGTATAATGTGCCTCAAATAGTTTACCCACAATTATAATGAGGATTTACATTTCACGATTATCTTTTATCTTTTCTTCATTATTCTAAAATAATCATTCTGAGGATAATTTAAATTTACTCTATAACGACAATTGCAAAACTCTTCAATCTCAATTGTATTCATTGGTTTAGTTTTTAAATAAAATCAAATATAATGGGTCACGGAATAATTTAGATGTAATATCTTCTCTTTTTCTACGAAACAAACTAATCGATTTTGAATTTAAATTCGGAAACTAAAAGTTGAATTTTTCTTTCTTCTTCACCCGATTACAATAGTACGTATCGCCAGATTAAACTCTACCGGAACTCACTTTGGCTGTAATTACATTGTCTATTACGCGAATGTGAGGATTTGCATAACATTGGAAACTTTTGAGATTATACTGAAGCTTGAAAAATCTTTTTCTATATTGCTCAATATTCCCATGTGTACTAATATACATCTAATTTAACCAATTCACTTCAAATAAAGTCTCTAGTTGAGGTGCGGCACAGAAAAAAAATTATGTCAAAAAATAATTATTTGTGATGGTAAATGAGGAACTCATTTTCCCTACAATATATAGTGAAAATTGCCAAATTGAGGCGGTAAAATTACAATATAAATTTCAGGAAAATTTGTATATCCGGCACGGTTACTAACGATAATAGTACAATATTTTATAAATCAATTTCACGCTAGAATTGTCAAAGAAAAATCGTCAAGAATTGCCTCGTAATATGGACAGTTAAACTGTTTAAGTATAATTCAATTAGCTCGTCGTATAGTATTTTAAAATCTAATACTTTATTTATGGAACATCTAATAATTCTAAAAACACAAACACATGTATATAGTCTTAGGTATACTAGCTTTGCAGAATATTCCGGAGGGCGAGGAAAATGTAAATTTAATAGAAATAACGCGTGCTTTCCCGCAACATTTTCTTTCATAATTGACGAGCATTTTTTCACTTTGCGTGTAGCTTCGGAAAAGGTAAGGCAACGGCCAAACTCCAGAGCATGATAATTTTGTCGTTTTCCGCGGGAAAGTAACACGCATTATCGGGGCGGGCGCGCAGCGGACAGAGGAAGCCCGCCTTTAAAGTAATTAGCGCAGAGTTTCTTTTGCCCGCTCGGCCCAGCCCGGTCTCATTTAAGGCCACGCGAGGCTCTAATGAAAATTTCTGCTCTTGCAGTATCAAAGGCGAAGATCCTGGGCAACTCGGAGCTCTACATCAAGAGCGGCAGTGACATCAACCTGACCTGCATCGTGCTGCAGACACCTGAGCCGCCGTCCTTCATTTACTGGTGAGTTTAATTGCGTCAGCTAGCTGTCGCCTCGCGCCGGCGTGCGTCGAATCCAATTTCCATCATCCCCTCCCGGATTATGAGTGCGCAGCTCTCGGCTAAACAATCGCAATGGGAGAAACTGTACTGATTACTTTTCAACCGGCCTCTAGCCATCAAGCCTCGGTACTGCGCAAATTTCCAACTTTTATTCGTGAACGAAAGCCGATCGGATATGCGTCGAGCGCGCAGCCAAATTATTTCCCCTTCTCCGCTCATCTCCTTAACTAACTTTTTTCAATTACCGGGAGCGTTACTTTGCCGAAGGCTCGCGAGCTAGATCTGACGATCGAAGCGCTGCGGAGAATCAACAACTTGCCTGTTTCGTAGGCATTCGAGCCGGAATCGGACTTTCGCCATCGCTCATTTAGCCCCTTTCATGCTATTCATTTACAATTACTGTCGTCATTCAGAAAAACTCGCCGTAATTTAATGAGCCAACTCGGGAGCGGAATCAAATCTCGCCTTGTTAATATTAATGTTACTTGAAAATATTGTCTCCATAACGGCGGGCCAAGTGGACTCGGAACGATATAAAGTCGAGCGCCATTAGATTGAGAGCGGGAGCGTCGCGAGTGAATATTTCATCAACTCTCTTGACAAACTCGCTCACGTACGGACTAACTGCACGTTATCAAAATTCAATGACTTTTCTATGAGCATTTCGCTTTACATAATCACATTTATCGTCGGCTGCGGCTCTCCCCCGGACTCGCGAGCCCTAATTCAGTTAGGCGCGCGCGAGCGGCAGTATAAATTGTTGAAGCCCATGCAGGCGGGCAATATAAGAGGAGACGAGTAACGCAATTCTCTCTGTTTGATTGTGCCGCAGGTACAGGGGCGAGCACGTGATAAATTACAGCCAGCGCGGCGGGATCAGCGTCATCACGGAGAAGCAGACGCGGACGTCGCATTTGCTGATCTCGCGCGCCCTCCCGGCGGACTCTGGCAATTACACCTGCGCGCCCTCGGCAGCCGAGCGGGCCAGCGTCCTCGTCCACGTGCTCAACGGTGGGTGAGTCGTTCCCCATCCTCCCACCTAATCTCCGCCGCTCCATAGTGAGACGAGTGGCCCCGCGAGTCGCTTTAAGGCCAGCCCGAGCCTTTCTCCGCACACCTTTGAGGGCTCACGCGTGTGGACGCCTCTCGCGGTTGTTTGCGCCCGAGCACGAGCTGCTGAGTGCTGCTCAGACGGGCTCGATCGCGTCAATAATTTACCAGCCCGCCGCAGGCTTCCAGCCCGTCATGAATAATTGAGCGACGAGCTGCTTAATTATTCGAGCCATCTTTTTCCCCTTCCTGCTACAAATAATTCCGTGCTTGTGAAGGAAAAATATAGGTTCGCGGTGAGCAATGGCCCCGGGGCAACGTAGTATTAGTTTAATTTATTCAGATTGATCATACCTTGCACTTAGATCGAGCAAGCACCTCGAAGCAGCGTTACGAAAATAATACGTTCGGAAAAAGCTTTATTTATAGCTGACGCTTCGAAAAATTTATCTTGAATCCGTGCTCCAATTGAAAACAATGTGAAGTAGGAAAAGTTGATTGGTAAAAATGTTTCTAACGAATGCCAAACTTCTATAAAGTACGTTCTATCGTGAATCGAGAAGTTTCGTATTATCTTATTGTATATGTGTTCATCAAGTTTTTGAACTAAACAAAACTTTTCTCAAACGTAATTCTTTTTACGCAGGTATATATATATATAATACGGAATGACGAGCGTATTATTTCGGTAATATTCTTTTTAGTACGTGTGTCTTAAAAATTCCATCATGAAACGGTTTTATTTTTTACGTATTTCGCTATCATGTATGCGGAGGCTAAATAACTTTATATATCTTTCATAAAGTATTATATAACTGAGCATGAAGACGGAATCTGTTTACTTGATTACTCTACAAGTTAATCACTGCTGTATCAGAGCTTAAATTTTTATTATAACGATTAAATAACAGCCAATTACTGTAAATAACTTAACGCATTTATAAAAATATTTTCAACGTTCCAATTTTATATACTGTATACAAAAAAAGCTATTGAGCAAAAAATCAGTACTTCTCTAATAATTCTGCG
Source organism: Torymus tubicola (assembly GCA_035583055.1). NCBI lineage: Eukaryota > Metazoa > Arthropoda > Insecta > Hymenoptera > Torymidae > Torymus > Torymus tubicola. Next base: position 35,050,157 of record JAWWEQ010000010.1, on the reverse strand, counting down.
ATAAAATAAACAAATTTACAACAAATCGACATTCACGCTCCAAATGAATTTACTTGAAATCGTGCAGCCAACGACGACTAGCGCAGAACGTCGCGGCCATTTGCTCATTTCCTCTCACGATTTTCCGTAACGAGAAGCCCTGAAAAAGGAAGAGGAATACTACCCGACGCTGCGACAGCTATCAACAGATTTGGCGCAGCACTCAATTTAGCGCAACACCAATGTTTACGCTCCCTTCCCCCCCATTTCATCGGCAAACTTATCGGACATTCAATCCGCCGACTCGTTCGACGACGGAAGGAGACAACGAAGCGCGCCGACAGTTTTTACTGCCGCTCCGGGACGACGGTATATTTTGACGTCCCGAGACGAGACCGTCGAGAGATGCCGTCCGTAATTGACTTGCTGGAGAAGCGAGAGATGCAAAAGAAACGTGGTTTTCGGCTGAGAATTAGAGCCAAATTGGATTGTCTTTTTCCTCTATTCAATTGTCGGCAATGCTTACGAAAATAAGAGAAAATGCTTGCTCCAAGGATGTAGGCTATTCGAATAACAAATAGAACAGTTTCACTGACGCGAACTCTTTTTATTTCAAAAGATATTAGAACCTCTCACAAAGGGAAAAGAAAGAGTTGACAAAACCTACACTATTACAGTAAAAAAAGATATTTATTGGAAAGGTTTAAAAGCATATTTTTAATTAATACCTCTTTTTATTCTAGACCTTTTTCTCTTTTAAATGAAATTAATCTTTAGTTATGACTATCTAGTATTGGAAATGGTTTACAAAATGTGGCTGTGGAAATAATAAATATTTATCGAAGTAAATTCATTTTCTTCTAACAATATATCACGTATTAGGTCAACAGATTGTAAAAGTGTGTGTATACAGGTCCGAGATGACGGTGTAGCTAGAGCGAGTTTCTGTGTTTCTCTTTCTTCGTTCGCTCTCCAGCAGTACACAGCACACACTTGGTCCCTTTGAAAAGTGACTGGCCGCTACTCGGTCGAGTCAGCATCGCAGCTGCAGAGAAGTAGCGACGCTGCCACTGCCTTCGGAAAACCAAAGACCGTTCGATGTGTTCCTTCCTTCTCTCTCTCTCTTTCTCTCTCTCTTTCTCTCTCTCCCTCTCTCTCTCTCTCTCTCTCTTTCTCTCTCTCTCTCTCCCTCTTTCTCTCTCTCTCTCTCTCTCTCTTCGTCGCACGACCGCATGACCTCAGTACACGCCGCCAACCCCTCTATACACACACACCCAGTCACAACGACGTACGAAAAAGTGGCGTCTTTCCTCATTTCTTCACCGCGCACGCGCGCGCGCCAGCTCGTTTTCTTTCCCTCCCGCGAAATAGCGTAAATAGAGTCCGACTTTATGTGTGCCGTAAATCTGACGGATACCGATAAACTAAACGGTAAAAGTCATAAACGTACTGGGAGCAAGGGAGCGGGCCGACGTTCCCCGGGCGCCTGCTCCGTTTACCGCGCGCTCGTGGCTCCTTATATCGGCCGCGCGCTAAGGCGGCCGAGGGGAGAGAATACAAGTCCGGAGAGCGAGCAGAGGCAAGCTGGAGAGTAAATACGTGCGGCACAAGTGCGTGCGACGATGAAAAGCAAGTGGAGTAGTGCTTCCTCGCTGTATTATGCGTATTTATACAGAAGGGGCCGTGGAATGGCCGCGACAGCAGGATAATTGGCCGTAAACATAGGGACTCGGCCTTTAGCACGTTTTTATATGCGCCGCGGGGAAATAATTTGCCGCGGCAACGATGGAACACAGCGAAATTTCAACGGGATGCTGCGCGACGACTTTTTATATGCGTGTTCTGCTCTCCGCGCGCCATCCGCACAATGGCGCTTGTCCTCTTGTCACACTTTGTCCGCCCGCAACGACATTACAATGAAACAAGTTATTGACTTTGCAGCCGCTTTATTCAATGAATTTATGGCTATTACATATTTATCACTATTTGCGGGCTGTTTCATTATTTTTCCCGTCAATATTTTTTGTCGCCAAGATAAAGAATATTAGGATACTTTAGAATATGGATCTCGTAATTATACCAAAAAGAATTAAAAGCAAATGGGCATTACGAGCATTGTAGCGGGGACGCTAATTTATTTTGAACCCAGCTAATGGACCATATTATATTAAATGCGCCCCACTTTTGTGTTATGCTAATTAAGAAGCATCTAACGATGCAAAGAGGTTTTCCTACTCGCATTTTTAACGTCAGACTAAATAGTTAATAAAATAATTGAATTCTTATTTCGATGCGGAAAATCAAATAATTTTATTGAATTAATGAATTTAATGATTAAATGAAATTATTCACAATGTACTAATGAATTGATATATACTATTATCATATGAAGCATTGATATTAGTTTATGCACTGCCACCTCACTACTGGATCCTTTATTAACTTAATTTTCTGCCATTATACTCTGGTATCAGATTTTCAATTAAATAAATACACACTGATCGAGTAAATTGATGAAATTCTGTCGAAACAAACAGGAACGCGCCAACTAATATCGAACAAAGTTAGCGTGTAAGAACCGCAGCGTTATTAAATCCGTTTCACTACACATGTCACAACAGCAGCGCGCAAGGTATATTTCAGAACTGCGATGACTTCCTGCCTTGGCCACAAGAAGGATGAGGCGTCGCCGCGTCCCAAATACTATTATACGCGCGGTCTCCATACATCTCTCTCTCTCTCTCTCTCTCTCTCTGCACGCTAACATCGGTAATTTCGCCTCGGCTACACATTGTCCAGGTGCAGCCAGCGCAACATTTTATTATTCACAAGTCGGCCCTTTGTCACTCGATGCCGACGCGTATATGTATACGCGCGCATCCCTCGGAAATTACCATCGCACGCGCGCGATACGCCTTGCCGTGGAAAATTTGTGAAGATGCTTTATTTCGCTTCCGTATACGCATGCGGTACTAGCATTCCATTTCGGGATCCTCGAGAAAAACGTGGCCACAGAGTGTAAAGACGCTCGCGCGGAGCGAAAAGTTGCGGGGGCTACGCGTGCACGCGTGTATGTGGGGCGCGGCGAGAAGGAGGGAGAAGCAGGCCAGGTGGGGATTTGCATAGGACAATATCTCGACTGATTTATCCCCACTGCCGGGTTCGGGGGAGGGAGGGGGAGAGAAAAGCCGAGGAAGAGGAGAGAAGGCAGTAGCAAAGAAGGCAGACGTATTCGAAGGATTTATATCTTCGGCGCTTTACGCGCCTTGAGGAAATAAGACGAGAGCGCCTACCGCCGCCACGGCCGTGGATGCATATATATCCCTCCCTCGGCTACGATACATACAAACGCGCGCGTGCGTGAGGGCACACCACCGCATCGTGGCCACTCTTTGCCCGTTTTATCTCTCTTCCCTCTCCTCCTTTTCTTATTTCCGTTACTACTGCGTGAGCTTTCTCTTCTTTTCTTCCGGTTTCTAGAATTCCACGCTAATTTACTTTTTCCTTTTTTCCGCGGCCGTGGGAGCTGCTCGAGCCTTTTTGCTCGCTCCCTTCACGGACGAGATCTCGCGCGTTCTTTTTTTTCTTTCTTCTCGTTTCTCACTTCATCCTTCTTATCTCTGTTTCTCCCCGCACTGCTTTCATTCTTTCCTTGATAGAGCTGGCTTTTACTTTTTTCTTCCTCCTTCTTTCTACCTTTTCCTTTCTTCTCTTGTTTCTTCCACTTCAATTTCGGCTCCCTTACTTAAATTTTTTTCTATTTTTTTTTCGTTTTTTTTTTGTATACTTTATATACTGTCGTCCTAATTTGTCTGTTTTCTACATACATATTTCTTTACAACGTTGAACATTGCACAACAAGAGTTTTATTTTTGACAAACATAATGCTTCCAACTTTACAGAATATTTTTCTTAAATTACTCATCAAATTACCTTTTATTTGAAATGAAAATTAATAGCGCACGTGAAAAAATACTATTTTGTGCCAGAAGAAAAATCGTGTAAAAATGTACGCTACTTGTTACGACTATATTTGCAGAGAAGACTATTTTAGACCGCTTTTGGATTGTGGGTTTGGCTAAGACTCCAGAGTGAAATTTTTAGATAGGAAAATGAACTCGAGTTTTTAGATATGGACATTCGTTTTTTGAAACTGAAATAGAATAGTTTTTTGAAATATTTAGAAGTAAGTATGTAGAAAGACTTAAATAAGGTAAAAACTAAAAGTTTCATATCAAGATAAAAAAAATTGAAAAGTAAAACGAAATAATTTCTAATTTAAGTATTAGATCGTTTAAACAAAATCAATTTCGTAGAATGTTATAAGTTATAAAAAAAGCTTTTGAAAGTTTATTTAAAATTACTTTTTTTTTAAATGAATTTATGAGTGGTATTTTAAATGCGAGGTAAAGCTTGAATTAAAAATTTTCGTACCTATAATCTCTTGATGCTTTCATTAAAATGTCTTAATAACTCTGTAACTCTGGTAGGAAATTAAACATTTTTGTTGGTTAACATGTTGACATCCGCGACGTTTCGCATTTTTTTTTTACTTCTTTTATAATATTCGAAGAATATGCAAATGCCCGACTTTTTCCTCGAAAATCTCGAGTGCCAACGCACCTCGCGAACTTCCTCGAAGTTTCGCGACGTCATAGCTCGGTCGACGGGCCGCACCCTCGGCCAGCTCTTGATCTTTTTTTGACCATCTGCTGGTTATGTAGTTATCGCCCCCGATAGTATAGGCGAGGTATTCTGCTGTGGTCCGATTTTTCGGAGCACACTCGCCATCCGCGCTCCGGGACAGACGAACGGACCTGGCCTAAACGCCGTGCCAGACTCTCTCTCTCTCTCTCTCTCGGAGAGGACCTCTCCTGACTCCCGTCACAGCGGCTTCGCCGCTATCGGCAAAAGGAGTCCCCCTTTCCCTCGCTCAGAGCGGACTACGTCCGTTCCAAGGCATAAAGGGTCGACTACAAACTTTTTGGAGTCGAAAGGGAAAGGGGCGAGTGATCCTTTCCACACGAGATCCTGTCTCACGTTTCTTTTTTTTTTAAATTCTTTTATTTTTTTTATTATAAATTACGCGCCATAACCTGTTTTTTGTATTATTATTTTTATTTTTACTCGCTCTACCGACGATATAATTGTTTATTTTATTTAAATATACTACATGGAGAGAAACAATATAATAAATATAAACATAATTTGTAATAAAAATTACTATATTGTATAGGAAAAGTGGGACATAT
>JAWWEQ010000010.1:35033294-35044826 GCA_035583055.1 Torymus tubicola | reverse complement strand
TATCTGTGAAAGAAAAATAAACACAAAGTATCATTTTCTCATATATTAAAACTTATATTCTAAAAATGTTGTTGTCAAAAATTACTTATCTAATTCAGCAGCAACTACTACTTGAATTTATTTTCTATTGTTTCTACATCTTCATTTCTTGAAAGCACTATCTAACATAGTGCAATGCATGCCGGTATGCGTATGCCGTGTGCGTTCACTACTTGTAGACTTTCCTGCTGATTGGCTGAACTTTAACCAACTACCAGTCGGCGAGGAAGTCTACGAGTACTAAGCTCATACCGGCATGCATTGTGGATTGACGGTAAGGAGTGAATATATATGTATTACATATAGTGTTCTATATATATATATAGTCATATGTAATACATATGTCGATATTCACTCCTTATAGATCACCATATGTTGGTTTGTTTACACTGTGATTTAGTTTCAATTAAGCATAGTATTCTTCAGTTCAACTGTATACTATATTGGATAGTACTTTCAAGAAATAAAGATGTAGAAACAATAGAAAATAAATTCAAAGAGTAGTTGCTGCTGAATTAGATAAGTAATTTTTGCCAACAACAGTTTTAGAATATAAGTTTTAATATATGAGAAAATGATACTTTGTGTTTATTTTTCTTTCACAGATAACAATAATTAATGTAGTCCTGGATAATAAAAGATGCATGCAGAGAAAAACTAATGCTTTGTGAAGTGAGAATATAGTTTATGTATACATCAACTGAAATCAAGAATGAAGAAATGTCGACGATGAATGAAAAAGTTGTATAAGTTGTACAAGTTGTATAAGTCTTACTCGGCTATGGCTATTTTTATTTTATTTTATTTTTTTTTTACTCGGCTATAGCTATTTTTATTTTTATTTTATATGTTCTATTATCAATATTTTACATTATTTAAAAAAAAACATAACTTTTTAAATCTGCTCTGCAACAAACGGTTCTGGGTTAACTTTTAATAAAAAAAGATTAGAAAAAATTGTCCTTATTGCACTGCTGATATTGGTTCATACAGAGTTATACCAGATATTACCCGGTCAAAAATATCCATATTCCGTCAGGAAAAAGCGTCCCCTTACTACTAGTGCTGCCGACGCGTGACCGTCTGCTGAGTTTCTTTCAACCGCGCAACCGCGAGAAATTCAAACCATTGATAATTCCCAAACAGAACTCATAAATGTCTTTTTTAGTATTAATATTGTTTTATTCATTGGAATAACGGCATGGTACTGTAAAGTTCCCGGTATAGATTTAATTTTACCTAGCCTCGATTTTAGTTTCAAAATGGCTTTTTCATAGGTCTCTTTAGTGTTGTAAAAAAACTTGTTTCTTTGTAATTACGTAAAACCCAGTTGTAAAGATCTTCTGGTGTTAAAATATGATTACTCGAAGAGAGTTGCGCAGACTTGCTCTTTTCGCCCCTCTGTTCAAATCTGCGTCTATACCATCGCACGCACTTCTACCGTGCGCTGTTGTACGAAAATGTCATTCAGCAGGAACTTCAAAATCTTTTTGAAGAAAAAGAAGATTTTGCGTACCCTTCCCGCTAGAACACAATGCGGCGGTCTCAACTGAGTAAATTTAGTGAAGTCAATATTAACCGATTCATGCTGTTTTTTAAATAAACAATAAATTTCACGTAAATTACCAAGTAGTAACCTTATTTGGACATGTTCTTTTACTATTATCCTGCTTAACAGATATACAATCTTTTAATCCGGGCATAAGACGACTATCTAATATCGTCTTTCTCGTAAAAACGTTTAACTGAATCTACAGTTTCAACTGGAAATATTGTGCACTTTTTCTTTTCAGGTTTTGAAAAAATTCCACTTACAGTTACTAACTTTTTCGCTTTTCGAGCTTCCCACTCAGTATAACCGAACTCTCTGATTAAGTCTCTGCGAGACCAAAAATCAGGAGCAAAAGTGAGTAGCTGAATTTATCTTTCTTACTGGTTGATTCTGAAATTTTTTTTTAAATTGGTTGAGAACTGCCACGCTTGTATTATGATACTCATCAGTACATTAAATTTTAAGTTTTTTGGCATCGCATGAAAGTAAATTTGACTTATGTTTATAACGTTGAATTTGACAGTTGGAACAAATATTCGCGTTTTCTGGTACGAGGGAATGCGCACACCTAAATGTTGAAGGAAAATTCAACACATGTTTACACACAGGGTGATTACTTTTATTAAAAGGATTTATGCATGTGATAAAACAGCGCAAAAATCAAAATATGCTGTAATAATGATATAGAATAGAAAAAGATATAGAAAGATCTGTATATCTTAGCAGAGATCTTAGATATATCTGTAATCTAATTTTAGTTCTATACGCTGTAATAGAACAAATATTATTAAAAATTGTTTAAAAGAAATATAATATAGACAAAATTTCATCGTATGTCATTAAAGGATAATTTAAGAGTTTATAAAAATCAAAATGAATTTGAAAAATATCTTTTGAATATATGTAAAAAAGTAATTTTAGTACCAAGAAACATAGACGTTCTAAATTCAAACCATGAAATTATAATTAAATGAGATGGAGATGCAAGAGAATATGAATACATTATAACAGATAGCAAGTACAAAATGCGTACTAAAAAATATCTATTTTAAAGATAAACCTTACTGATAAGTCCATTGAACCCTATCCATAACAATACCGAAAACCTTTTTTTAAATATTAAATTATAAGATACAAAAAAAAATAGACAATAAAATTGTATAATTTTCAACCCTTTACTTAACTCTTTATTGAACTCTTTACAAACTCTTAATAATGTTATTAAAAGTTTTTTTTTAATGTCCAAAAATGTTAAGAATAGTTATTTAAAACTATTTATTAAATTTATAATATTTATTAACTGAATTAATTAAATTAAATTGATTAATCGAATTAACTGAACCGAGCGAGCATTAGCGAGCGAGGTAATAACGCTAGTTATATTAGTAAGATGTTACTTGAAAAAATAAAAGAGTTGGTGAAAACATTTTAAAAATATACTAAAACATCCATATACATATTTATTACATTAGTTTTTTTATCGACAATTCTAAAAAAGTACAATTATTTATAGTATATATTAATATAGAATGTTATATATGTATATAATTCATATACATAGCAATTTAAATCAAGACTTAATTTACTCAACATAATTTAGAAAGAAATAAGAGTAATTTTTGACAGCACAATCAATATACACACACGCACACACACGCACACGCACGCACGCGCACGCACACACACGCACGCACACGCACGCACACACACCCACACACACACACACACACACACACACACACACACACACACACACACACACACACACACACACACACACACACACACATTTAGCTTATATATTCTCACGAGCAGATATGACACTACTAGCAAAGAGCCAAATCTGAGCAAAAATCATTCATTTTCAATGATACTCAGCTAGCAAGAGATTTTATCGGTCCAAAAAGACATTACTTTGTTATTGACTACATTTAAAGAAGTACACATTTTTTTAAATATATTACATCAACCATTAAAGAAAGACGAAAAGACAAAAATAATTTAACATTGAGGTAATTTCAAAATTATAAAATGATCAGATAAATTATAGGATTAAAATGTCGGACATGAAATATAGTTAAATAAAATGTCGTCTAACCATTGTCCAATAGCATCACATATACCTAATATACCGTCGAATACGAGATAAGGACGATGGTCCGCTTTAGTCGCTCGCCATACAGGTAATGAGTATATATGCTATTACAATTGCAACAATGTCACGTCGGCAATTCTCATCACATTGACAAATTAAAAGACGGTGAATTAGTGTATAGTCACATGTAGGTAGCGCGATATAGTTGCTTGAAGCATCGATAATTTGACGCAATTATCGCTAATTGTAATTTGTCACCATAAGTAATCTATGAGTGCAGACAACTTTCGAAGAAGAGTAAGGGAATCGAAGGATTCGAACTGGGTCAACTAGAGAACTTGAGTCCCGAGGGGGTACAGGAGATATTGGATCGGCATTGTTATCATTCTGAATGGCTGACAAATTACGATAGCAAAGCTATAGCTGGATTGCCACAGAAACGCGCGCGGGCTTCTACACTTGCTTTTAAAACAAAAAGATGTAAGCTATTGCGTTTTTCACATTTAATTGAATTTTTCCAGGCATTGTTAACTGTTTCCCTTTCATGAAAGCAGTAGCGAAAGATAATTAACGATTCGTCAGTTGATTAAGGGATGCAGTCAAACTTTTTATTAGTAGCAATAAGTATAATATATTGTTGTATAAACAATGATTTTTACGATTTTGAATATTATGGTTGAATTTATACTTTACGATCATTATCATTGTTAAACATTCTCTCACAATGTGCCCCCTGTTCTTACAGGAAAAAAAATATATTTTTAAATTTGAGCATACAATGTTTTCTAATATGTCAAAGGTAATAATACAAAGTATTACAAATACAAACTAAAATAGTATTTATTTTTATACGAAAATTTTCTTTAAATATCTAAGAACATATTATGTACAACTGCATAAATTAGAATATGTACATCGCCATCCTTAGCTAAACTTATTTTTAGAAATCTGATACACGGCCCTTTCTTTCCCAATCTCCATATCGAGTAGGTTCAGGCCCTTTAGGTCCTCCTCTTTCTCCTGTTTTTGGATTGATATCATCTGGATATGGCTCTAAAGGTTCTTTTTCTTGATAAGGATGTTGTCCTTCATCATATTCTTCTACTTTATCTGCAATCAAAAATATTAATTGAATTTTTCCATACACTTTTTTAAATATATGGATAACTTCACGTCAACTGTACAGGTCAAAATTTTAAAATTGCTCAAATTTTTTTTACTCATTCTAAATCAGCCTCAAAATACAAATACGAAGTTTTAGATTAAATTGACTTCTTGTTTTGATTTAAGAGAATCTTCTCTCTTTTAAAATAATCAATATGTGATTCAGTTAAACCTCCATCAAATTCCTTATACCTAAAGAGACCGAGAAAATCCGTTGGCGAAACGTCGCAAAATAAATATTTTACAAAATTGTACATTATGGAAAGTAAACTACACTTCAACCAATCATCAACTGCTCTAAACAGACAACATAGAATATATTATTATTAAGTATAGAAGGTCGGATCGGGGTCATCGGGGGTTTTTGTGAAGCCAAAAAAACGTTCGTTCGGCCCTCCATAAGGCAGGCGGCGCTACAATCAAGCTATGCTTCAACATAGGCTTCAACATATTTCTGGCTTCATGAAAACCCCCGATCCGACCTTCTATAATTAATATAATATATTCTATATTCTCTGGTTCTAAAGTTAGGATTTATTGAAATTTTTTCATAAATTCTCAATTTTTATAATTTTTTTTTTTACTAAAAAACTAGAAACTTTATGTACAGCACATTAAATAGGAGAAAGTTTGCAAATTGTAAGTACAATCACTCAGAATTTTTCCAGATCGATATCAATAATTTTGCTAATTTATACGTAACAAAACATCACATATCGCACTTGTCTTAAGTATATTTTGAATGATGTCTTGTTGCGTATAAATTATCAAACTTATTGTCTTCCATCTGAAAAAAATTCTGAGCAATTATAACTTGTAAACTTTTTCTCATTTTATGCTTTACAAAAACTTTCAGATTTTTCTCCTTTCTTAAAAAAGAGATGGCAGGCCGCAGGATGTTGTGACGCATTTAAAGAAGCAATGGAATTGGTTGATGGTTCAATATCCGGTATGGAAAGTGGAATAGGGTCAAAATTCAAAATGTTCTCTGATATGAAATATTTTGGTATAGAAATTAATTAAATGTTTTATGTGTGCATTTGAGTAAATTAATAAAATTATCATTAAATTCTTCAACATCCCAATTGATTAAAATTTTGTGTCTAATAATTGAATTACAAAATAAATGTTGTTGCGATTTGGTTGCTAACCTCAAAACTTAAAATTTAAATCTATTATTTAGTATAAATAAATAATATATTATGCTTTCTGAAAGATAATGTTAATAAAAAGTACTGTAATAAAGTCTAAAATATTTATTGGTTTTGTTTCTATAAAGAAGTGAAGCGCGCACAGTACACATGGATTATGACTGATTGTTAGTAAAAAATCATGAAAATTAAGGATTTATGAAAAAATTCAAAATTTTCGTATATTTCTACCCGTAAAACAATTGCACATTTTCTTTTAAAAATTTGTATCTGTATTTTGGGACTGATTTCAAATGAGTAAAAAAATTTTGAACAATTTTAAAATTTGGACCTGTACAGTTGATGTGAAATTACCTATATACTTTTTTAGATATACCTAATGGTGCTTTTGCTCTTAATTTGGTAGATTCAGGCATTTCTTGAACTTTTGATTCTTTTGGTATACTAGCTCCTAAAATATATATAATATGAAAAGTTTAAATTTTATCTATACAATATCTAATTATTCATTATTACATTCAAATAAAATTGTAATTAATTATAACCTATTGGTGGCTGTTCTTGAAGTTTCTTTCTAAACTCTTGGAGCCGAGTACTTTGTTTTTTCTTATTATCATCATTTCCTCCAGATGAATGTAATCTAATAATTCCTGAAAGATTGTATTATATAAATATGCTTATATCAGAGAAAAGAACAATATCCTATAATTACGAGTCTAAGATTCTGATTATTTATAATGTACCTACCAATGTAGACTTGATTATAATTCTTACAAATATTTTGTGATACTTTTAACATCTCTATTATTTCTATGAAACACTACTAACCAATTGTTTCGAGTCTCTATTTATCCACAAACACTTAATTTGCTACCTTTAATAAAAATTTAAGGTTAAATAACTAATCACTTTTCATTAAATTTATTTGAAATTTGGAAATATATAAAATTACTGTACAAATCAATAACTGTAAGAAAAGAAAGATTAATTAATTATTAAAAATTATCATATATTTTAAAATAATACTTAAAATAAAACAAAAAAAAGGAATAGAACAGATATTGAATACTGCGCAATACATAAAATTTAGAAAATATATAATATTTGCCTTAAATAATATAAACTCGTGTTTTTCTAATTTTTAAAACATCATTTAACTTTAACTAAATTTATAAATTTCTATTTACATTAAAATCAGCTAAGTACAAGCTACAACTCTGACAGTTTTGCAGTTATAAACTTGCAATAGAGCGCCATCACATTGAACGACAGTGGCGCAAATGTGACAAAAAGCAGAACTAAAATAAAAGCGGTAACTTTCGAGACCATTATTCATTAAATCATTACGCTGAATTAGCCTGAATAGTTTATATTTTTTGCTGACATTCTTTTGTCTTCCTATTAATGTCACATCACTAAACTGACTTCTGATACAATAAATAAAAATTATAAAAACTTATCGAAAGAGTATAAAGTAATATACTTCCTTAAACTATAACGAAGAATCCTTAAAAAATGCTAAGATTGTGCAATGTTTCTCCAAGAACGCGAAATCTGGCAAGGAAATTTACAATTGGTTAAGTATAAAATATTTTTTACTACAAGTTAATGTGACTAGAATAAGTATAGATTATGTATAACCTTAATTGTATTTTAGGACTCTCGAATAATGCAAAAAATGTTCCTGAAACTCATCAGAAGACCAAATCTGAACGAATGAAACGATTTCACCAGCAGCTCAAATCGGAAGAATTACTGCGTACGTTTAATTAAATTAAAAAGAATAGATCTTTGATAAATATTAATCAAAAAATTTTAAATTTATTAGGAATAAGCCCCAGCCAGCGATTCGGTGATCTTTTATTAGTTGAGACTGATCCTAAAACTGGTGAACTTATTCCAGATAGTGAAAAAAATCCAACTAAATGGGGAGACTGGCAGCATAACGGTCGAGTGACGGATTTTTAAATTTATGGGTAATAATAATAAACACAAATTTTATATCGATGATAAAAATGTATTTGCAAAGTATTAAAGAAATGATCTAAATCATAACCATAGATACTGTTTTCCTCCGCTTTATATGCAATGACTAATAGTAGCACTTTCGCTCACATATGAATTTATTTTTGTCAATGAAAACTGGTAAAAATTCAGTTATAGTAAGTAATCCCTGAGATGTGGATGTGATAATTACTTACAGTAACAATAGACAGATCCACATAAAGCACGTAACGCAGAAAATAACTTAAACATCTTACATAAGAATATATATTTATATATATCTTTATAAATTTCTTTTTTTCATTCTTCAACTCACACTTTGTCACTTTTATGCATATTCACACGATGGAAAAGATGAACGCAATTTACATGTATACAATGATCAAATATACATTTTTCGTTTTTAATTTAAGATAACTCTTATATATTTTTATTAAAGATAAAATTATGAATGTAAAATGAATTTTTGCTGTTAAAAATTTATAAACTAACTTTTTTATGCCAAAAAGGTGAAAAATTCTAAAGTTCTTCATCAGTCTTTCTTCGCCATCTGAACTCAAAGGCCTACGATGGATTTAAATACATCGGGCATTCATTTTTAGAAATAAAAATCCAAACATAAAAATACTAATAATGTACAAGCTACAGAGTCTTATTGATGGCTAGAACATCGCGCATCATCATGTTTCTTAGAGTCCATAAGGCATTCACTACATTTCCATGATTGCCAACACCATTACCTAACCATTCCGCAGGTAATTTTGTAACTTCAGGAATTTGTGTATTTTCTGGAGTGGCAGTCATTTGTTTATCCCAATTCGATATGTACCGATTTTCCGCCGTCAATCCTTCTATATACCTAGAACAAAGACGAACAATGCTGGATAAGTATGTAAAATACACTCTCTTTACTTTTAATTTTTATTAACCCTTTAAGACCCAAACCCATTTAGTGAAAAAAATTTTTTCTTAAAATATTTCAATTGTCTAGACTTCTTGAATCGAAAATTTTTGATTTTCTCAAATTAAGCATTTTTCACGTGTAGCAAATTTGCTACATTGGACATTTTTTTAAATTATAAAAATTCTCATCTATTTTTTTATAACAATAAAACAAAAAATTTTTTGAATGTGGAAAATGTATCAAGTGATAAAATTTTGTCTATTTAAAAGATCCCTTACGTAGCGAAACACGTTTTACTTATTTAGGAAGTTGTTATCATCGTTATTGTAAATGTAACAAATATGTTACGTAGGGCATAAAAAGTTACGTAAAAAGAAAGTTTAAACATTGATGAAATAAATTTTTATTTTTACCTCAAATAGGCGTCTGAATGTAACACACGACTTGGACGGGGTGGCACTGCAACAAATAGTGGTTCAGGCTGCTTAGCAGCAGGTACATTATTTGTTTGAGTAGCAGCTGCTGAAGTTTCTGTAACAAACGCATTATCAATTAATTAACTAGATAACAAAAGTTAACTAATTTAAAACAAAAAAACTAACCTGTTTCCATTGGAGCTAGTGTTGTAGATCCTTTAGCAGGTATGAAATTTCTATAAAACATATTCATTAATATTAATAATAAAATCAAAATTACTAAAGATATTAAAATGAAGTAGCGTAAAAAGCAATAAACGTACTTGCTTCTATCAGCTGGTGGAACTAATCGTCCATTTGATTTAAGTATATGCACTTCTTTAACATGCCTTGCTAACCTTTGTACACTTGGGAATGGAGGCACAGATTTTTTCATTCGACCACAACCACGCCATTGACATTGGTATTCAATATCTAAAAATGAAATTTTAGTAAACGCTAATTAAGTGTTTTTTAAACATTAAAACTCAAAACGTTTAATTTATTTTGCAGCTTATAACGAAATTAAAAATTCTTATCAAAATATAATTAATAACATTATAGAAATAAACAGTATAGAAAATATTACCGTTGCTGGCATTGGCAAAATAAGTTTGAATATGGCCTGTTTGCTCTGCTACACTGTGCTCAATACAATCAGCCATATCTTCGAATTGCCAATCACAATTTTCCCAACAACACTCATAAACTAAATCTTGTGGTGAGCCAGATACTTGAACCTGTGATCCTTCTTGATTCAATTTATTTGCTCGCTCTTCCCACATTGATTTTTCTGCTATCGGCAATTTTCGCCACTGAAAAGTTTAAATAATTTTTAACATGATATGAAAAATATAAATATATTAAATTGATAAAAAAACTTATGAATTTTCTTTTATTCATTTAGTACACTTTAATATATATACAACCTAACAACTTCAATTTTATTTGGAAATTTTAGAAAATATACCATGGCCAACATTCTGAATTACGTTTTGAAACAAAATTCAATTAAAACGATTACTAAATTAAAATGTTGTCGTTTTTTGCCTTAGAAGAGTAAACAGTAATATATATTACTAATTAATAAAATAGTTTATGTTTTAAAAACCATTACTTTAGTACATTACGATACATGTGCCTTAAGTAGCCCATTATTGCACGGCGTAAGATTAGCACCCGAGCGCAGCGAGGTTACTTAAGACACGAGTATCGTATAGAATTTTATAGCACGGTATCGTATAGAATTTTTTAACCATATAAATGTATTTTTTTTCATCTCCTTTTCCGAAAAACCTAAAACTTTAGTGTTTAAATTATTCGAAAATTCTAGAACTATGATAATTGTGCCCAAACTATCTTTTTTTAAAGAATATGCAAGTAGTTTTCTTAAATTAAAAATGTAGCGATCAAAACGTGACGACATCACTGATTTCTTCATTTTGGGTTTAATAATTTTTACATTTTGGTACTACCACATTAGATCTACCGTTTTAAATTTGATAATAACATATCGGAATTGATTGAGCGTTTGTAACTCATTACGGCCGCTATTTGGCTGTACCTAATTTCGTATTATCGCAAATATCCTCTAGACATATCGAAATTAATAAGTATATTTAAACGATTGCTACTAACAATAGAACAATAATACAAAAAAATAAAAAATAAAAAAATCAGAAATAATAACCATATATGTGAACCGCCATTTTGAATTATGGAAAACTACTTCAATATCCTTTTGCAAAAAATTGTATACATGATCCATTTATGTATTAATTCATTATAAATTACAGCTTTCTATATTATCAAATCAAAAAATTCAAATTAAAGTCTTTTGGAAAAAGAGAAAAAAATTGGCATTTTTTTTTAAATTGGAAAAATTATTATCATACATCCATTAAAATGAGTTTTCACCGCGAATTCTGAAGAGTAATATAAGATGCATTTTTTATATTTATTCTCGATCAATTTGTTACATTTTATTATGTTTGAAGTTGTGTCTCCATCGGATAATAACACTGAGAGAAATATCTTGGTAATCCCATAACTTAACGTGGTAGTCGCTAGCCAAATGATTGCTGTTGAGTCAGTTAGGCTAGCCATAACCAAAAAAAAATCGTAAAGATAAAATGGTAGGCATTACTCAATTGTGAGTAGCGGTAAGC
>JAWWEQ010000010.1:35008575-35033194 GCA_035583055.1 Torymus tubicola | reverse complement strand
TTTTAACCATTTTCGTTCGCTGTCTTTAATTACTTGTAACTTCCTGAAAAATCAATATTTTTAAACGAATCAGGACTTAAATTTTAGTTTTTACTATCTATTTTTATAATCTCTTTTGCCTATTTTCTTATCATAAATAATTGCAATGTGAGAGTCAATAAAAGAGACATCATTTTTTATCGGAATAGAGGATATATGAGATTAAGTTGCCGATTTCTCAAGAAAAAGGGCCCATTTGGCGAAATTATCAGCACTGGGCTTCATTTTTAGGTACCAGAAATCGACTCTCAAATAACCGCTAAAATTCGTTAAGCGCAGCTGAAACCCACTCCTTGTCAGTTAAATAAATGTATTATTCAGGTTATCTATAATACATGTTTCAAAATAAAAATTATATTATATCATGTTACACATATGATTAGTATAAATGTCAACTCATTAAACAATTAGTTAAACACGATGTTGAAAAAAGTCTTAGAATCATCTTAATACTAAAAGTTTCATTCTATAATTCAATTATCAAAATAGCACATTCACAATCATTTATAAGCGAATTTAGGAAATATCGGAACAAATTATATCAAATTTTACATTAATTAAATTCAGTTTTAAGTTTTTTTAAATTATCGCACTCATTCGGAGTTTATATTGGATGAAAAATGCTGAATGGCAAAAATAAAAAATTGAATAAAAACGATGGAACATACGAGAATGTTTTTAAGTGTGTTAAGTAATTCCAAATGGATTCCGAAATTTCCTTAAGACAGAATCACAATGATGCATATACTATTAAGCTTTTCAAGATACTTTTCGCATAAAAACCATATATTGAAAAATATTCCATTTTTGGGAGTGAAAAGTTAACATTTTGTCCTTTTACGGACTGCATACCTTATTTTGTACTTTATTATTCAACTGTGTTATTACATAACAATCATTCAATCTGTTTTATTTAAAAATTACAAAAGTATCCAAATACAATTACTCTCAGGTCTGTGTCACATTCGTGTTTATACCTAACTCTAAGCGCTCCTGCATCCTTCATTTACATTATATTTATATACTTCTTTTAAGTCAACAACTTTAATTTGTTTAAAATTATTTATTCTATAACTAATGAGCTCTTTGTATCATCTTAATAAATTAATTTAATTTTACATTTTCTTTTATATTTTTTTTAACTTACAAATGCTACAAATATCCATCAGATAGACGCAAAGCGACAGAAATTTTCAAATGTCATTAACTAAGCCGAATTCACGTTTGTTCTAAAAATATTCATTAACTTATGAAGAATTTGAAACACTAATTTCTATATATATTATTTATATGCATATTTATATTGAATCAAATTTGCTGATTACAGATTCCTGCATCGAATTTTACGTTATTTTAATTTATTTGTTTTTAATAACGAATTGAAGAGTTAATCTCGACCAAATACGTAATCCTGTATAGGTTCCAAAGATCCCCTTATATGTACGACTTTTCAGTCGATGGTATTTCGTGTTTCGCATTGTTCGCTATTCCAGTTCAATTATCAATTCTCTTTCTATATATCTCAATTCTCTGCTGCCTTTGGCAAGATTTTGAATCACAACAAAAAAATTTTCAATGTAAATAACAAATAATTAACAATAACGTAAAATTCCATTAAAAAAATATTTGTTAACATGCAGTACATCTAGTCCAGTTTTGTAAGTATATAATGTACACTCTCGATTGATTAAATACCATTTTTGGTAATTTGTCAAGATAATAATATTAAAATGTCATATATATATAAGTAAAAAACTGATTAGCAATAAGCATTTTAAGGAGGGTCTTTTGCTAAGAAACGTATTGAACAGGTACTTCCTTGACTTCGCAATATCTTTATCCTCTAAAATTAATACCATTATTTGCGTAAAGTAATTAAAGCCTAAATTAAAGATGAAGTAATTGATTCATAGGTTAAAAAAATATAACATTTGGCTATGCAATGAATTTAGAGAATTTAAGAGAGTTATAAAATTGTATGTTGCATTTTCTTTAAATTTTCAAGATTAATTTTAAACAGTTTTACGAAACTCGGGTCGATCTTTACGTTTTTTCATTGATTCTATTTCCTGAAGTGGTGTAAGTAGTAGTGTAATTTAAAAACTCTGTTTTATTAATGTCGTTCTCATTTATTTTTTCAACAAACTATATTGACATTTCACATACAAATTGTAATAATCATTATTATTATTTATATATTTTCATTTTGTGAAAGACCATCCTTATTATAAAAAAAAAAACTCCATGAGTTTTTAGATATGTTAAACAAATATTAAGTACAAAATTAAAAGTACTTATTAATTATTTCAGGTAACAATTTCAGTTAACATAGAATTTAAAAAATCATTAATTTCAAATTTTAAATTATACTTTACTGACTTTTTG
This sequence comes from Torymus tubicola, assembly GCA_035583055.1. NCBI lineage: Eukaryota > Metazoa > Arthropoda > Insecta > Hymenoptera > Torymidae > Torymus > Torymus tubicola. The sequence goes on along the minus strand of JAWWEQ010000010.1, from coordinate 35,030,770 downwards.
AAAATTTTTAACTTAATATTTTCTGACCAAAGTACATTTTTAAATTCATTTATACATATATATATGTATATATGTATATATATACACACTAAAAAAATCTAGTGTATAAAATATTCTCGTGTTTCAACTTCTTACAAAAGTATTTATATATATATAGCATAAAATAATTAAAATATTTATTTAGTTGCATAATTTTAAAACTTAATATTTTAACTGTGACACAGAAGCGAATATTTTAGGAGTTATTTTCGCAATCAAGTAGAAACTCTTTCATAACATTTCCATCATATTTGCGAAAAACCCAACAGGTGCTCTGCATATGTAACCCTTTTCAGAACTTACTATCTAGGTTGTGATAACTTAGCATTGAAAATAAGGGTTAAATCTTTGTAATTAATAAATATGAAATTAACAAAACGTGAATATGCCGGCATAAGGTACGATACATGCATTATCCAAACTAATGCAGTTCATTATATTTTTAATCAATAATCTAACCATTGAAAAATCATTGTGCTCATGAACAGAAATTATTTTGTTTAGAAACAAATGATTTACGATATAGAATACCTCCTGCATTAGCGTGAATTTATACATAAAAAGCATGCAATAGCAAGGTGTTAATTACATGTAATAAAAAAAATAATATGAATCCATAATTACCATTTCAAATTGAGCAGGAGATGATCCAACAGATTTATTCTGATTTTGTATTTGAGCCAAGTCACTGGGCACCTACAACAATTATTTGATATATAGAAACTAATTTTGTGAATGAAAGCATTATTATGCAATACAATATAAAAGTTTGTAGTATTAGTTCTTTATATATACATTTTCATTTTGCATTGATATTTCATTTACCTTGGTAGGATTAATTGGCTTGCGAAAGAAGTAAATTTCATCTTCAGTTACTTGGTTAGAGTGATTGAATTTTTTAAGACCTTCGGCACTAAGTTTACGTATAACATTTTTGTTTTCATCATACAAAGACTCACAAATAAAGATATCATCTTCAGGAATTTCAGTTGGTCGACCTAATAAACAATTGTACATATGCAAACTATCAATAACGTATTAGAAATATAAGTATGAATTATTTGCTATTCTTACTGCAGATATATTCTCCATAATCAAGAACAGCACATTTTCCAACTATAGCCACAATAGGATGTGTAGCTTCAACAGTAGATAAAAATAACTCTTGTTTATAAAATAGTTTTGCAGGTGCATGTGTAATTTCAGTTGGAGCTAATATCCATGGTCCTCTAAAGTAACACTTTCCACTACAAAAAAAAATATATTTTATACATTTATTAAAAAAAAAATTTATTTAAATATAATGAATTTTTGAAAAACCTACTCTTTGGTTGACCATATTGAATCAACTTGGGCAATTTGTTGTCTACCACCATCAGTTGCAACATATACAAAATCTCCCAATTTGATAGGCCCTATGCATGTGCTGTATTGTTCATAATATGTATTTTCAAGATCATCAGGATTAAACAATATCACATTCTGAAAAAATAATGTCATTGTACATTTTGTATATACATATAAATACATGTATATACACAAGCACACAATCAAATACTAAATAAAAAATGTTTACTTACTGGTTTTTCTTTTACTACCAATTTCTCTCCTTCTTCAAGTTCAGCAATTTCTTCTTTATGTTTCTCTAACCTCTCTTTGTACACAGAAATAACACGCTTAGGTTCTATTGCCTTCTCTCTTGGTATTAACTTCAAATGATCTGGATCGAAATTCCAAACCTTGATTTTCTTGAATGCTCTCACCTTGGTTGAATACCTCGATTCACATACATAAACATCTTTCTCTGGAAAACCTTCCGGTACCATACGGAAATAATCTTTGACACTAAGGACACAACATCTGCCTGCCACTTTAGACAATGGCACTGCTACATGGGCATCACTTTTAAATAACTCTTTGTCAAGAAATTTTCTTGAAGCTACGTGGTAAGTTTCACTTGGACGGTAAAAAAGATTGCCATATAACATTTGCTGATTTTCAGCATTTGTCCACAGCCTCTCAATGAGAACAATGCTTGTTTCCATTCCACGCTCAGTGGGTTCAATATAAGCAAAATCACCAGCTCTGTAAGTTTCCTGATTAAAACTCATAGAACCACCATTATCACTGTTAGTCGTATTATTGCCAGTATCCCCCTCCTTTGAAATTAAAATAGATTGCATTGTATTACTTAAACTTCCTATTAACTAAGATAAAAAAAATAGTTAAATCAAGTAACTTACTTTATCATTACCATCACAACTTTCATCTTCATTTGATGACGAAAGTTCTTGCTGTAATTTTACTCTCTTCAGTCCAGCTACTTGATTAGCTAGTTCAAGTAAAGTATAATTAAGAGCAGATGAATGTAATAAATCACCATTTCTAGTAACTTCATCTCGTGTACGTAAGAAAAAAGCTTGAAGTTCAACACTATCCTCAAATGGTTGAGAGTCAGTGCGTGATAATTTTCTAGCTCTTTCGAGACAATTGAAAACATCTTCTTGAAAATGATCAAGTCTTTTATAAACTCCTTTATCCAAGCGACGTTTAATGAGGTCTAGTGATAAGCCTCGTACCCTAGTGAATTAGATAATTTTCATAAATAATCAAATTCATACAAAGAAAGATTATCAAACAGGTAAAATTTATAATATTACATTAATAAAAAAATAATGAATTATATTGCAAAGGTTTTCAATCAATTTCTTAAAAAGTTTTAAATGAATTCTTTTACTGTATATAAAGGCACTTAGTATTTTAATAATAGTATACAACATATAAAATTATTAATTATTATAGTTTACCTTTGATTAATTTGAAATGAATATTAAAATCGAAAAAATGTTAAAAACACGAAGCATAGTATGAATATAGACACTGTTAAAAAAAAATTCTATATACTCTTTAGTCAATTGACTAGCTATCGTACATACTTTTTTCCATCAACAATATCATGTTCAGGTAGTTCAGCCATTGAATCTGAATAACAACGCCCTTCTTCATCTTGATGATTATATACAGCAGTAAATATAGTCGTTAGTATTTCTTGTACTGCTGCTGCAACATCAGGAACATTTTCTTCATCTTCACTTAAATGCAGTTTAGTTTGTAGGACTAATCTCTGCAATGTTAATGCATCCTAAAATAAAATTTTAAGTATTTAGATAAAGTTTTAACTAAATTCACTTTTATCTGCATTTGAAGATTAATTAAAGAATATTAAAAATGGCTGCATTAAAGTTATATTTTTAGACCACATGACTAATGAAGACACATTAAGATCAATATACTAATAAATTCTAAAGAATGCCTGCCTCATTTTTCTTGCATTTTTTCCTCAAACGTTGGTCTATGTCCCTATCGCGTAATAAACGAATAGAACACTGCTTGATTGGTTCGTTTTTAAGTGGAGACCCGACATTGTCGAGACAAACCATTTCCGCATCTGAACTTAACATCTTTACCAAATGTAAGCCTCTGCATATAACAGTAAAGTATAAAAGACTAACAATTACTTTATAAATTGTACATTATAACGCAGTAACAAGAATTTAATTTTTGCACAGCCAAATTACGGTTTTTAGACAAAACAAAATAAATTATAACATCCTTAAATATTTAACACGGGACTCAATTACACACGCATATGACGAAAACTATCTCAAACAAGCATCTTGTAAAAGGGAACTAACCAACGTAACCTTAAAATGAAGGATCACAACAGTAGCCATTTTCTTTCATTAGCGGGAAATTCAAAAGCCGTTTCACTATTACAATTGGATTTAATAATTTAATTCATATTTAATTTATTCAAAATATCTTACTTTTATATAGTTTAATATCAAAAATGACATTTTACATATTTAAAGAAAAAAATGCCCAGATAACTCACAAGTGTGTAGAATTGGTATATACTTTAGAATACGTCGTAGTGTGGAAAATAGAAAATAAAAAAAAAAAAATACATTCGACAGCGAATAGGAAGAGAGAGAACGTTAAAAACGAAATACCAAAGGTGAATTTAAGTCTGTAAAATCTTATGAACATACTTAAGGTTGTAAGTATATACGATATAGGGAGTAAGGTACCTGCCAAAAGTTAGTTTTTCCCATTAAAACTGCGACAACCAATTATCTAAAGTAATTAGTCAAATTACTCGAAAAAGCCTTATAATTTCACCAAAGCGAAAATTGTCTGTCGTCAAAAATTAATAATTTAGTACATCAAAAAAAAAAATCCCTCACCCTAAATGAACGATCTTGATGAATTTTCAACAACTTGTTCGTCTAGATAGGTAATGGATAGTTCTATATTAAGCCGGATGACTTGTAAATTACAAAAACGCCAGAGCAAAGGAATCTAAACTAAGGGGGCCGCGCCCCCCTGCGCGCTATTGCGCGCCAACCCCCCGCTGTCTATGTAAAAACTTGGTTTTTACATGATAGGCACGACCGTATACGGTATAGCAGTATACTGCTCAGGAGAATCTTGTATTTTCATTGGAGTGAAAATTGCAACACTTCTAATACTTATAAAAATTTAATGTATGAATAATAAAATTATAAAGGCCTAGTTATATATAAGCCGTATCTTACATTTCTGTGTCAAATTGAATTTTGTTAAATAATAAACGAATATTGACTGTATAGGGTGTACAATTCAGACATTAAAAAATCGTTTTTATAAATCTAACTCATTAGGAATTCATTTTATATGAAAATGTTAAATAGGAAAATTTTTTGTTTCAATAATATCTTCAACTTTTATATGTAACGTTTTGGCGTGAAATTAAATCCTGTTAAATTATAGCTGAAAATTGGCCATTTTATGTATATTTAGGCGTTTAAAATGGTTCTTATAGGTCTAACTTGTTAGAAATTGATTATATATAAAAATGTTCAAAAGAAAAAAAATTGATTTTCAGATTATCTATAATATTTCTATTTAACGTTACTTTTTATTAAGTGCGGTCATAAGAATAATGTAAAAACGATGTTTTTACATAGAGGGTGGGGTAGTGCGACGAGCGAAGCAAAAAGCAGGCGGAGGTTGGCGTGTCGAACGCAGTAAAACATTTAAAGAAGCACAGCCTCCCTAGTTAGTTATCATAATCTTGGTAATATAAATACAGTTGAAATATTAAAACTTTCAAAATTAAAAATCGAAATAACATTGTAAAATCGGTCCTCTATTGAATAAAATCGCCATTACCAGAAAATTAATACATTTTTTAAAATACATATTCTATTTTACAATTTTTCTTTCATTTTTTATTTTTATAACTTAAAATATTCCATTTGCGTTGATACATAGATTGCAGAAATTAAAAATTGATTTTTCATATTTCTTGGATTTTTTATTGAAGTACACCTACAATCGGTTTACTACAAAGGATGCGCCTCTGCTTGAATATTATAAAAATTATAAAAATTATTATAATCTACATTTTATTTTTCGTTATTCTAATGCAATTATCACTATCTTTTCATAGAATAACGACATTGTCTCGTTTTATTTATTTTTAACAATTCTAATAAATACACTCCCATGTGCAACACAGAATTAATGTTAAAAATTGCATGTTAAAAAATATTTTTAAATTAAATAACATAACTAAATTTAAAACTGAAATTAAAATTAATACTATGATGTAGTAATAAATATATAAGTTCCAAAAGATGAATGATGCTAACCTTATTCTTAATTTATTAATTAACTTTAGTCTATATATTAATCAATTTTTGTGTAATAAAATCATTATTTTTCTTTTAAACATTATATTGACATTAAAAGAAAGGCAGTCGATTATGCATAAAAATATTTGCGGAATATTTATTAACATGTTAACCCGTTACAGTTTCAAAAATTTTAAATTATTATAAAACAAACTGTACATGTACAAGAGTATTTAAGTAACCTTAATCCAATAAATGGACATATAATGTTGCTTTATTCATCTATTTTTTTGAATAAAGAAATTATTTAGATTAGATATTAAATAAAATATCATTTTGAAAAAACGAAAAGATACAAAAAATATAAAAAATCAACAATTAATCAAGATTACAAAAGAAATAAAAAAAGAGCTTGAAAAAAGGTACAATTAATAGTAGTGTACTTTTAAAATGAAGAGCTCTTAAGTTTTTTATTATAAATAATAAACAATAACTGTCAAATAAAGAAGTGATAAAAATATTGAAGATAAGCCATTTGATTTGACAATTTAATAAATTAAAGAATAATAATTATTTATTAATTTTAAAATTTAAACATAACATTTTAATTGTCTGAACCGTGTCAAACACAAAACTGTCAATCAATTTTTCAATAAAAGAAAAATTGCTATTTTAAATCTTAATTAAAGTACATGAAAATCGACTTTACTGATTTGGTTACTGGACTTTTTTTAATCTCATTCTCGATAAATATTTCACTCTTATTTAAAAAACATAAAAATGAAAAACAATAAAACATATTTAACATTACTACAAGACCTAGCTTTCAAAATTTGTTCTTTAAAAGTTATTGAGCATGAGTATAATACATTGTAATATATTTTAACATAAAGAAATGAATGAGCGAAAATGGCTATTAATTCACGTGCATCAAGAGCAATATTTTAAGTTTACATATGGCTTTAAAAAATTACATCCTAGCTTTATTGAGTATAATATCTTAAATATAACCTTAATTTAAAGCAAATATACATACCTGTAAGTTTGTAACTTTATCAGCAAACCAAAATTAGTTATATTATTAAAAAAACATGCTTCAATTTAAGCAACATCTTAAATTAACTTCATAATACAAATTCTACTTATTTCTTATTTAAATTTAATATAAAAAATTATTATACAAACCTTATAAATTTGTGAATCTGGCTCATTGTACTTGCAGGCATTGTCAAACATAAGTAATAAATCGGATACCAATTCATCAAGAGTTTCATAACCGTTATTCTTTAAAATAGATGCAATTCTTTCCATGTGAATAGGTTGTTTAATAACTTCATAGTAGTCGGGATATTCTTTGATGTTCGGCAATTTCATAAATATTGATGATAATTGCCGACCTTTGGCATCGTGATAGTCCTTGATTGTATCATACATGGTACGTAGTTTTTGTAAATGTAAAGGCACCACTTTTCTGGATCGTCTATAATTATACAAGCTAATAGAATTTTTTAAATTAAATAGTAGCAAAAAAATAAAGCATGTAATAGATATAAATAACTTGACTTACCCAATATTTCTTGTGGGTGTGGATCCAGTAGATTTACTTACTTTAACTGAGTCTTGTAGAGGACCTAGCTCTTTGACCTTGTCCATTAATACTTTTTCAAGTGTCCTTGCATCGTCATATATCATTGAACCGACTTCATTGTACTGACGGCAGTTTCTAAACATTAACTAAAAATAAAAACAAAGGTGTTAAGAAGTAATCCGATATATAATATTGAGCATTTATTATAGAAAGGCAATTATTTTTACTTTGAAGTCTTGAATTAAATCATTTTCATTATGGTACTTTTCAGCTTTGATATTCGCTTCAATAGTTAACATGTCAATTGGCTCAGAAATTACTTGATAGTAATCAGGATATAATTTCTTGGAAGGCTTCTCCATGAACATCAATATTGGTTGACGTCCGTCTTCAGTCTACAATTAGATTCATGAATATGTAATATAAATACAATACAAAACTATAAGAAATATACAAATAAAATAATAAATAAAGTATATGATAAAAAGACGAAATCATTATTATTCCACAGTAGTGTATATTTCGAGTAAGTGAAGATATGAATCTGATTATTGTATGTAGTAAACATTAAAAATTCAAAAACTAACCATAATCAAACATAATAATGATTTGTCAAATGTTTTTAATTTTATAAACAATAATTTTGTTAACTTACTATATATTCAACCACACATTTAACAAGTTTATGTAATCTCTTTTTTAATGGTATATTGTCTTTATATTTTCCCCGTGTTAGAAGATTTGAAGCTCTTTTTATAAGTTTAGGATGAGAATCCATTTCTTCTTCTGACTCCGATTCCTAAAAAAAATGTCAATAATAATTATATTTTATGTTTAATCTCATAATTGTGATAAAATATAATACTAAACATAAAACAACAAACCTGATCGAATTCCAACAGTTCCTGAACCTTTTCTTGCATAACTTTTTGCAATTTTACAGCAAACTGTTAACATAAAAAGTAATTTAAATTGTCTATAGTTAAAATAAAAAATACTTTTAAATTTTGTAAATCACCTTATATAATCTTGATGAGGAGAGATTATATTTTTTGGCATTTTCAAATACTAGATTCATATCTCCAGCAACTTCACTAACTGTTCCATATTCTCCTCGCTATAACAATTTGAAAAATATTAATCCTCTGATATAATTTTAGAGGCTGTATAAGAAAGATGAGATATACATACTTTAATTTTTTTTCGGATTTGAAGTAAAGATATCGGATTTTTTATTGTTTTATAATAATCAGCATATAACTGACGAGATGGCAGGGTCCAGAAGAATTCACTCATTCGTAAACCTATAACAATTCAACATTATAAAAAAAAGGAATAAAATTAATTATGTATGAATTTTAAAAGTCCATGGTTCATATTGATTAAGCCATGTTTCATGTTTATATTTTATAAATTATGTGAAGTAAAAAAATTTAATTAAATACATATAGTTTACACAAATTATTGAAATGAATTTTTTTTGTGCAGTAGTGAATACCGGACGCAATTTAGGTCTTAATATCATCTTAGATATTGATAGGTGTGCATATTAGAAAAGATATTTAAGTTTAGAGAACTCCAAATATTAATTAATTTTATAATTAAAAGAATTTTATTCTTTTCTTATAAAAATAAATAAAATAAATGTTTTTATCGTTATTATTTTAATTCATTACCTTGACTATTAGGTGCTGTTCTAATGGTTTGAAAAAGTTGCCATTGCGGATTATCACTTTCTTCAGTATCTAAAGGATCTTCTTCCTCATCATCACTTTCTTCATCTTCATCTCGCAATGCAGCTGCTTGTGCTACTAATGCATGTGATGATCTAGTTCCTCGCTTACTTCTAGTTGATAAGGCAGCAGACATTGATTTTAAAACTGGACCTGAAATATCTGCAGTTTGTTTTTTGGCAGCAGCAGTAATGATTTTTTTCAATAATTTTGCATCTTTATAAATCCATGAACCAGGCTCATTAAAATCACAAGCATTGCAGCACATAAGTAGCAAATCCCTCTCCAATTCAGAAATATTATTATATACATTTTCTTGAATTTTTATGGCTATAGTTTTGAGATCAATTGGTTGCTCAGTAACTTCATAATATTCTGGATAAAGCTGTAAAGAGGATTGTATATAAAGTACTATAATGATTTTCAAAAAATGATAAATAATTTGAGTAATTAACATAAAAATTAATTAAATTTCATAATAAAGAATCTTATGAATCTGAAATTAATTTACAAAATTCGAATGTAAAAATAAAATTAAAACATTTTAAACTACCTTTTTCGATGGTTTGAGAAGAAATGGAACATTAAGTAATCTACTACTGTCTGTAGGGTCACTAGCTAACATTACTGCTGCAAATAAATCTTCATAAGCTTGTGCATCTTCATCTGGATTTGTAGAACTTTCAGAAGTATCTTCCGCATCGTCTTGTCTTGTTGTTACTCTTTTATTCTAAGAAAGGTGTAAGGTAATATTAGCATAAAAAAATTATTATTTTGAATAATTGTATTAGCAATCTTACCTTGAGCATTAATTTTCCTTTATTTGGTTCTTCTTCATATTCTTCCATTATTCGATTTTTCGTATTGACACAAAATTCCCAAAGTTCAGTTGCATCTTTATATTCTGTAGATGTACGCTACATTAAAAGAAAATGTTATTTACAAAATAAAAATAATTGTAAACGAAATCAATTTTTTTACATAAAATTATTTAATTTTATTGACAATTTGAAAGATTTAATAATGCAACTTACCATATAAAAAGCTTTTGCATTATTAACCATTAACTGAATATCAACAGCTAATTCATCCATATCTCGATATTCATCTGTTTTTAATTTCTGTTGGACTTTGAGAAGATCTATAGGATTTGTAACAACTTCATAGTAGCCTGGCTCTTGTCGTCTCTTTGGAACTCGTATAAAAGCATCACAAAGTAATGTACCATCTTCCTTCTTGTGATTTCTTATCAAATCATATAGTTGATGACACAAGTCACTCTAAAAGTAAAAATGATTGAATTTTAATGCCAAAATTGACTGATTATAGTATAGACCTATAGTATAATTTACACAAAAGTTCATATGTTGTCAATATTGCAAGACACAAAAGAAATCATTTGCGATCCGTTGAAATATAATGGAAAATAAAGACAATGACTCAAAGTCTGTACTTACTGGGTCCAATTTTTTTCTCCTCTTGGTAGGCTCAGGCACTATATCGTCAGGGTCATCCTCTGTACCCCGACTGGCCACAGATGAAGTCCTCCTGCGCTTGTTCATCTTGTTCCACCTTGATCACCTGCGAGCACAAGATGAGAATAGTGTATGATACATAACCCATCCGATTCAAGTTTACCAAAGAGCTGAATCGGAAGCAAAAAAAGCAATCAAACAATAAACAATAAGTACGGTTGCGAGTTGCTGCACCAATCCGAGGAAGGTGTGAGTAAAGGGGGGCAGTGCGAGTGAGAAGCAGCGAGTAACTCTGTCGAGTCGCGAGTCGAGCCGGAGTCTGCTGCTGCTGCTGGCCGCTGACGACGTCGAGGTTGTACGGCCCTCGACAAGTCCTGTCCTGGAACGGCGGGAGCTAACCGGGGCTCCGCTCTCAGCGAAGGCGCGCGCGTACGATCTCCTGGCGAGACGGGGCGAAACTTCTGAGAAGAGCGAGCCAGCAAAATAACATCGCGGCTGCCGCCATCATAAAATACGCTGTATACGCGCTCACTCTCGCGCGCGCTGCTGTCTAAGCTAAAAGCTATATACTATATACACTACTGCAAGACTGCAACACGCCGTGGCGAGTGAGTCGCATACAGCATATATGCGTGGATGGTGTGCGGCGCGCCGCGCGCGTCCCTCGTATCGGTGTAGTGTGCGTGCACCGCGCCAGTCACCCACCACTGCGAAGCGTAAACTGCGAGCCCAGAGTAGGTACTGTCCACAAAACTGCGATTAGAAGATTTCCGTACCGTCGGGTCGGGTTCCGTTGTTTCGTGTTATGCCGGCACGATCTGTCCGTACCGTGCATCTGATACTTCTGGACGACCCACTGATTGGCCGACTTTTAAAAGTCAACCATTTAGCGGGAACGCACAAAAGTAGCGACTGCACAGAGCATGGAGCGATCGGGCTTGTGTGGATAGCCTTTCAAGTCGTTGATTCACTGAACTGACTGAACTATATGCTCTAGCACAGCAGCACTACTGGCTCGAGAGCTGCTTCTCAGAATACTATAGAGACACTGTACCTGCGCGAGTTTCGACTTTCGGGCTCGTCCGTCGCCATCTCTCTTGGTTTGCTCGCCTGCGCGCGACACTCGTCGCTGTTTCAGCACAATTCACAGAATCACAGTCACTTTTTCGCGGTATCATACGATGGGACCATGGGAGTAGAGCATCGGAGTAGCGGACATGGTGTCTGCTGGTGAGTAGCGGCGTCGCGCGCGTCGTTCAAATCCGACGAAAAACTACTAATACGATTCGGAGAATCCGCGCAGCTCTCTTGTTTACGTTTTGATAAGTCACAGAAATATGACGGTTACATTCAGAATATTTGGAAAATTAGATAGCTGTGGAGCTGGCCGCACGGAAAAAGAAACACTATATAGGTATAACCTCTGGTAGAATAATAAAAAATACCGATACTAACTAGGAGAGGTCACGGCCTCCGGATCACAGATTTTGCTCAAACTTTGAGGTATGTTTTTAGATGCTAAAATATGAAGAATGCCAGAATATTAGACCTTAACGCTTTGATAAACTTGAGTTATCAACAGGTTTAGCTGCATTTGAAAGAAATACTGAACAAATGCTCTGTTTTATTTGTTTATTGATTAAGCTAGAAAATCCTTATATATAATTGTAAAAAAAAGAAAATAAAAATAGAGATTACAAGTTTGACGTACCTTTTTTAAAATTAAAAAATATTAAATATATCAAAAGTTATGTAAGTTTAAAGTTAAGCAACGCAAATGCAGCAAAATAAGTATAAAGTTAAAGCCTGTCAATTTACCAATTTTTCTTGCTTAAATTTATACTTACATAATTTTTGATATATTTAATATCTTTTAATTCTGAAAAAAGTAACGTCAAAATTGTAATCTCTATTTTTATTTTCTTTTTTTTACAATTATATATAAGGATTTTCTAGCTTAACCAATAAACAAATAAAACAGAGCATTGTTTTTAGTATTTCTTTCAAATACAGCTAAACCTGCCGATAACTCAAGTTTATCAAAGCGTTAGGGTCTAATATTCTAGCATTCTTGATATTTTAGCATCTAAAAACATACCTCAAAGTTTGAGCAAAATCCGTGATCCGGAGGTCGTGACCTCTCCTAGTAAGTCTAAGCTCATAGTAACTGTTCTTTATCCAGTATTTTGAGCTTATCATAACTGATTTGTATCACAAGTAATGTATACCTATTGAAGAAAATGTCTTATAGACGAAGTTAAAACTATTACTTTTTAATGCGTATATAGATTTTTCAAATGAATATCTATTTCTAGATGTTTGTACCTATAATTATAATCTATATATACACTGTTGTAGAACAACGGAACCACTCTTTATCTAGTTGCTCCAATCGTTTGAATATAATAATTAATAATTATGTAAGACTGCTCTAATATTTTAGGTCCATCGCCTACATAAATACATTGCGTATATTATTCTAATATAGATTCGTGTCATGCGTCTTTATGGGAGCAAATGTTACATAGTACCTATATATCTTTGGTGTTTTCAATTTCGTCTTTATTAAAATATCTCTTGTGATATAAGTCAAACGTTTGAATGTAATAATAATACTATATATCATGTCGTCGCTCCGTACGAAGACTAGCGCATTTCAAATCCCCCCCGAAGACTAGCACATCTCTCGCCTTCCCCGCGAAGACTAGCACATTTTGCGCCTTCCCGGCGAAAACTAGCACATTTCGCGCTTATAATTTTATAAAATTTATTAAAATCAAAGGATATATAAGAATATTTCCATACAAATAAGTTTGGATGTGTCTAATTAACATATATATGTTGTTTCCATTGATTTTTTAAAACAAGATTCAAAGTGACAAGTGAAATTAACTAATTTATTAAAATAAATCACTTTTTACTATCCACTTTGAATTTTACTTTTTAAATCTATGAAGGAATGATTATACACATTAATTAGACACAATAAGACTTTTTGATATGGAAATATTCTTATATACCCTTTGATTTGCATAAATTATTCAAAATTCTATAGGAGCGCGAAATGTGCTAGTCTTCGCGGGGGGATCTGAAATGTGCTAGTCTTCGCCGGGAAGTTGGGATGTGCTAGTCTTCATTCGGAGCGACGATGTACTTAATCATCCACATTCCAAAAGTCTCGTTGTTTCTTTTTATTTATAATTCCCGCTATTTAACTATATATCTATCTAACAGTGCATGTACGTGTGCAAAACATAAAAACCAACCTAACCTGTAAAAAGCTTTGTAATTCGCCGTTCGGTCGTACGCATTATATAGATTTATCTTACACATTCTTACGTTCGTCAATGATGTCACATATATGGGATATTGGAAGGTTATTAAATCTTAGAGAGGTCTTCCTACCATTTAAAACTATGCTATTGTAGGAACTTCAATAGACTACTACTCTTGTTAATCCAATTGTAGTACTTTTAAAACACTAACAGAATTAGGTTATTTTTTTTTTTTTTTTTTTTTAGTTAGACACAGTACGTCAAGTGACTAAGTTAAGACACTTTTAATAAATTCAATGTCAAAAAGTCTTTAGTTTTAAGAGTGCTCTTTACATTGACGGTATTGCATCTCAAAGTAAGTATTTAAATATTTTATGATTGAATAATGAAACACAATTATCCATTATATATATATAATTTTTTTTTTCTTAGAAAAATGTTGGCTTCAAAAATAATACGGTACTGCACATCAATCAGTAATCGTAGATTGATTAATCAATCTGCAAAAAGACTAGAGACAAAAGCATCAGATTCAACAACTAAAGCTTCCTCTTCTACATCCACTACTTCCTCTACTGAATCTATTAAAGTACGAGATGAAGTTTTAGGTAATGAGAAAATATTTATATAAATAACATGGAAGTTTAATATATTTATTGGCATGTTCTAGTGATAATAATATTTATATTTATCTTTATTATGTTCAAGGACCAAAGATGATGGCTCCTTCAGACTTTGATAAATGGATATTAGTTTGGGTGAAAAGATTCCCTTCAAAAGATCAAGTACCATCTCGGATTTCGTAAATAAATTTTTTTTAATATTATTAATATTTATTAAAATATAAAGTACTGGTTTGAAATAAATACTTAAAGATACATTTTTTTAAAGAAAAAAATTTTTATTTTTCAACTACTTCGAATACTAATTCTACTTCAAATGGAATTAATAAATTTCAAAATCATAAGATATTCTATAATATATTACATAATTCAATTAAATTATGAATATTTGAAAAAAATTCTATTATTTTTATTTTTGAAATTAAATAATCATATTTTTTCTGTATACTTTATCCTGTTAGATGATATTTTCCAAAAAATATGTTACAAATTAAATTTCTTTTAATATTAAAAACATTATTTTATTAGTACTTTTATTTTATTTAGGTATGATACTATATTAGCAGCTAAAAGCAAAGCTCGTGTTAAAACTTGCCATTATATGATGGTCATAACAATCATTGCCTGTATCATGGCAGTTATAAGTGGTAAGCGAGCTGCAAAAAGTGGCGACTCAATTGAAAAAAGAGTTGAAGAACGACATAGAAAAGCTAAAGAAGAGTATATGGCTACATTGAAAGCTCAAGCTGATAGTTCTTAAACTTTAGTAGCATTATACTGATTATAAATTAATTGGTAGGTATATTTAATGAATTCACAACTCTGTATAATATATAATAAAATATTAAATTCTATTTACACATGATAGTAGAAACTGAACATATACATAATGAAAAGGAAATTTTCATATTTGTTTATTTTTATTTAAGAAATGAAATCTATGTACATAGAGCATCCCATCTTTTCAAGCAAAAAAATGATGCATGTGAATCATTGGTTATGTCTCTAAATTTTGTATAAATTCTTGTACAATATTTATAAAGTAATGTATTACATAAGAGATGTATAATGTTAATTTAATAATATCTACCATTATTGCTTTAATTCATTTGTAAAAATCAAATATCAATAAATGCAATTTGATTTAAAAAATTTTTAATATTATTTTTAAAAAATTAAGATAGACATAACTAAATTATTTCATTCATTTACAGGCATCCTATATTTCATTGCGTTATCTTGGCAAACATTTTTGCCACATATATTTTAATAAATTTTCGATATAAAGCCTATTTCACAAATCACTACCCTCTGGTTTGTAGAATCCACGACATCTTTCATAATAAACTTGAGTAGTTCTTTTTTTAATAACTTCTTCAACATTTAATTCTGACTGAAGAAGTCGCATATTACTTTGTTCTTTTCTTAGATTCTTAATTAATTGTAGATCATCTTTCCCAGCATCTCGCTGTTGCTTTAATTCTTTGACTCTATCTCGCACAGTATTCAAGCATTTCTTAATGGCTATTTCTCGTTGTGCATGTCCAGACTGAATTTGTTTAAATAAATCCTTACACTTGCTGCTTGGATCAATTTGACTTTTAAATGATTCTGTAGGAATAGTAGTATTAAGTAAGTAGACAATCTTGTCATCTATTTGTCTCATTTGTTTTAAGGAATCCTGAAAGTGTGTACAGATTATTTTATATCCTTCTGTTTATTAATTTAAATAATTGATAAAATATATAATGATTGATAAATTAGAAAAAAATCAGCTTTACATGTACATTAATGTATTACCGGTTGTGTCAAAGTGAGGTTATATTACTCTTTATAAGAACGAAATGGTTAAAATTTCTATTACTTATAAAATTTGTATAAATGAAATTAGTATGTAATAGTAAAAAGTAAAATATCGATAGGATTAACCTTATTGTTAGTAAATTTACCTGAAATTCTAGAAAGTCCCCGCACTCCATGCTCGAAGTGGCCGCCATTTTTCGCGCGATTTGAAGGGGCTAGGGCGGCTAGGGTATAAGATAGAAACATTAAGATAGTATTGCTTTACATATAAACTATAAGACTTATTTATGAAACATATCTTTCAGTTTTTAATAGCAATATTTTAACAATTTTTTATATTAATACGTTTTTGCACCATTGTTTTCAAAGCTAAAGTAAGGTTTACTACTTAATTAAACTACTTTTAGCTAAGATACGGATATTCATTATTTACGTAACAATTGTAGAACCTTTTTAGTCGATTTTGAGCTTTAAAATATACGAAATCATCCTGATATCACATTCATTGTGGATAATATGATATGTAATAAGCCAATTATTCTTAAAATAGTACCTCTTATAAGAACATAGTAAGGTAACCTATTAATTTTTAATGATTTTCTCAAGATTTATCTAATTTTAATAATGGCCTAATTTGTAAGTAAGTATATTATTCAGAATAAGTTTTATCTCTTGTAATAATCAACGCTCACAAGTTAATTTGCAAATTCAAATAGAGGGCTCGAATTTATCAATTTAGAAAAATATCAGGTAATTATTTGCAATATAAACTAGATGAAAGTAATATAAATTCCACATATCTTGTCGGAACTCGGGATGTAACGAAACGATTAATATAAGTAGGCACACCGATTATTAATCTTTTCAAAGTGCAAACTTATGCAATTGACTACATGTTCCATTTGCTAATCTGTTCTCTATATCTGTTGTGGGTTCTATACAACTACATAATGGCATTTAAACGTCGGGAGTTTGTAATTAAGTCATGTCAATCAACCCATTTTCCAGACGTGCTTGAGAGAAAACATTTTGGAGCAGAACTTTATAACAGATAAGACCGTTAGCTGACGAATTTAGCAGCTGTAAAGATAAAGTTTCGTAAAAATCCTGCGACTATGAGCCATAGGCGCGAGCCGATGAGCACGACAGAAACAGCATCAACATGCTCTCTGTGTGTTCTCAATGCATGTCATCCCACGCGTGCACGCAGTCTAAGGTCGCGTGGGTTCTCGGATAAAAGCAGAAGCACGTGCGGCAAGGAAGAAGGCTCGACGGTTCGCCGCGATAAGGCAAAAAGCTCGAGTGTATTAAACTATTTAGGCGGGTTCAAGCTGCGCGCGCTGCAGCGAGGGCCAATCCCGTCGAGGCTCGCGCGCCTCGCACGGCAATACGGCTGAAATATACTGCGTATGGCATAAACACCGTAGACGGCGACGACACTTGGACAGAGACGGATAAGCACGCGAGCACACCGCAGCTGGCACAAACGTCGTAGAGAGAGAGAGAGTTTACGCAGTGTCCAATCGTACGAGAGATAGGAAAGGTTGGTCCAAAGCGGACTCGCTCACAGCCTGGCTCGTCGTCACCACTCCGAAGGAGACATTCGCAGTTCAACCTTTCGATAGAGACGTCCCACCGTCGTGTTGGCAGCGATTGACTTTCTCGCGACGAGAGGGCAACGAGCGCTTTGACTCGGCCGAGAAGCGCGAGCGTGTGTTGCTGCATCATTCCCGACGTTCGCTCTGTTGGACACGCTCCGAGTGCTGATAGAGCCTCTTCGAGGCTTAGACTAGGGGTACGTATGACGCTTGTCACCTGCCGTGGATATCCGTTGTCCTTCCTCTCACGCGAACTCGGCAGTTTTCGAACTACTCCGTCAACTTCTGTATCTCCTTTCACTGCGCCAACATCTCTCGTTCCGCACTCTTTGACGTTTCGTTTGCTTTCGATTACGCCTGCGCAAGAAGTGCTTTGTTTATATTTTGGAGCAGCGCTGCTTCAACTTGTTGCTTCATTTTGACCGCCAGCTGATTAGTAGGAGTCTCAGGAAATCGCGATTATTTCTTATTTTTGAAAAATAAATTAAACAATTATTTTTCATTACGGATAATCATCAAACTGGGTAGAATATTTTAGTTTTAGATAAAAAATATCTTTACAAAATGTCAGTGACCTAAAGGGACAGTGGCGATAGTTCATTCGAAAACAACTGATATTTCGTTCATTATCTGAATAAATATATGTATTTATTGATAAAGCCTCGACAACAATAGGTAGTTGGAATAAGCAAGTTGCAAAAAATACTATTATTTTAACGAGCCTGTAGGTAGTTATAGTAAGACGGATTAAAGCAGGTGGGAATAATATAGATTTAATTGCCACTACAAATCTGCAGTTTTCAACGATCATACATTATGTCAAGGTTATAGACGCGTTATGCGCCGCCGGAGAGCCGTCCGCAACATCATCAACGATTTACATCACGGGTACAAAAAAGTTTAAACATGTTTTGGTGCTCATTTCCATCTCAAGTATATTCTTCTAAAAAATTCCGCGAGACACGTTTAGAAACGTCTCGGGCTATGTAGTCACCGCGTCACTGCTGAGAGCAAATTGTCGAACAGGAAAAATACGTACAATGGAGGTTCGTGCAAATATGGATCTCCTATACTCTTTCCACGCATGTGCGGGAGTTAAGCGCAGGTCCGCGTACGTTTGTGTTATGTACACATGAATTTACTTTCAGGGAATAGTGCACGGTCAAGTTGAACGCTCTCTTTCTCTTTTTCTTTCGAGCATTATAAATCCGAGTCAAGATCTCGGGCATGCAGTGTTACCGGGTTACGTATAGAACGACAGTCCTCTTATATGTGCGTGCGGAAAGTACATCCTTTCCTCGCGTGCGTATTGGAATTTCTAAGCTTAAGTACTTACTGCGCTAATGCATCTGTGATGGTTAGATGTTTCACGTGTGGATTTCATTTTTTCCTCTATATAATGATGGCAAAAATTATTTTTTCAAGCAAATCCTTATTTTAAATCATTTTAATGTATGTTCGCTCGCCGCACGTAATGAAAAGCTCGAGCTATTTGATTCTACATAACCAGTATCTTATGATTCTCACCTATCAAGTACTTTACAAGAAAACTAATTAAATAGAATTTGCAATTACCAATTAATACCATCTGTGCCTTAAATAAAATAAAATTACTTATAACTTTAATATGCAAATCTGATATATTAGAATAAAAACCTTAAATATCACAGGGATAATCAAAAGATAACATATTTATTAAAAACAATATCTGAATTAATGCTTTCCTATAAATATTTACCCAGAATTTTCTTTTTAATTGAAACATGCTGAATCATCTATGCAATATATCATAAGAATATCTCTATTGAAATTAAAGGTTCTGTTAGTAATATACTTGAGTATTGTTTTATATATTTATCAGTCTGTAAAGTGAATCGAAAGTTAAGGTTTTCGAAAGTTTTTAAGTAGTAGTTTTCTCAGTAGCAAATTTCCAGCTCAGCCACTCGGAGAATAAAATTCGAAGCAAAAGAAATTGTTTTAAAAAAAATATTGCGATTCGAAAATTGCACATACCTATAGCCACTTTTGGCATAAGTAAGGACCTCTTACTGCACTAATTAAAAGGAACAGTTATGCAGGCACGTGCCTATATAATCATTTAAGAACTTGTGTAAACAGCCTCGCTTGAAAAAGTTATCTTTTTTCCTTTTTGTACAATTTTTTGCGATCCCACGAGGATTCTTGTATAAGATTTCATATGATTGAATTCTGGTAGATAGAGTTTTCACAACTTTTCTATTTTTTACTATAGTAATTATAGTAGATAATGAATAAATTCGAGGACAATATCATGTTCTAAACTAAGAGAGTCAGGAAATAGAACAATGTTTACTACGTGTATGATAAGCGAAAAAGCTACGACACGTGACATTTATACCCATCAATACAAGTGAAAAACCATTCATTTACTATTTTTTATAAAATATTTGACCTACGGTCCGAAGTTAGTATTGAAAAGCCAATAAGATTTTAAAATGTTTTACTGTCTATTTTCTACATGTTATAGATTTATTTACATCAGAGTGTAGATGATGAAAAATATGTAGGTTAATATATCGCGGTTGATGGAAGCGATATTTTTATTTGTTATCATTAATTATTTAATCACTTTTTAATCATATTTTGATACGAACGGAGTCGCATAAAATTTAGAGTTGGAGAGGATCCTCCACTAAAAATTACCCTAAAACTCACGTTTAATGAAAAATAATAAAAATAACTACTCTCGAATTTTCTATGCGTATCTTTCATAATTGTTGGTGTTGTCCACTCAAAAATGTATCACAGAGTTTATACTTAACAAGATATTTTAGTTTAATGAAATAACTAGCGAAAATACCTCACTCGCTGACGCTCGCTCGGTTTGTTTAGAAATTTTGAGAAATTTTTGAACAATTTAAAAAAATTTAAAACCATTTGCGTACAATATTTAGAAAATTCATGAACAAAATATACGGACAATTTCCAGAATATTTTTGAACCATTATTATTTTAATTTACGCCAAGTGCCTTATCAGCCATTTATTCTAATATTTATTTATTTAATGAGTATTTAATCATTTATTTAATTTTGGGTATTTATTGATTTATTTATTGTCAAGTTACTTATTAGAATGGCTAACGCTGAAGGACTATATAAAATAATGCTATATCCTATATTCTGGAAATTGTCCGTATATTTTGTTGATTAATTTTCTGAATATTGTACGTAAATAGTTCAAAAACTTTTCTAAAATTGTTCAAAAATTGTTCAGGGCGGGTCGGGAAAAAGTGAGGCAATGTCACTTTAATATAATGGAGGATTATTTGAAAATATTATTATAATAACTAGTAAAATTAATAATGGAAATAATAAAATTATTATAATTATTTTGCAGTTAAACGCACAAAAATCCAAGAAGCATTTAATGCTGATTCATTAAGAGAAACTTCAACAGCTGTACAATGGTTCAAGAAAACGGTTTACAAACTGGGCAAGTCGCTCTTATTGGGAATGGGTAAGTTTGTAATAATTTTTTTTGTTTTATTTGCTTGTAGTAAATATTTATCAAAGTCTGAATAAAAAGGTTTTAAAAATTCAGTATATAGATTTACATTTAACACGTAGTACTGAGAAATAAATATGAATATTTATTACAATCCTTTTTTTTCTTTTGCGGTATTAAAAATTGGATTACTAATATTTTTTAGTGACATTGAAAAATACTTTTGAAATTTACGGGTGAAAGTTCGTATATCTATGAATCTAATAATCTCTAGTGTCAATTTCTGTCTATTAATAATAATATACCTACAGTAATCAAATGAATTACGAAAGAACTTTATTGATTCAATCGAAGATTAAATTATTTGTGCGCTTTCGTGAAGATATATGATAATATATTTTTTTGCAATAAAAGTGGATAATGCTATTTGAAAATCATCCTATTTACGTTGTTTCGATTTTAGTATTGTAGAAAAATTAAATTATATCAAAATAAAGATTTAATACGTATTTTATTTTAAATTACAATCAATCTTTTACACAGTTAGTGCCTTTTCATAAATTTTATTGAGTTGTATTACAAAATATTAGCCATTAATCAGTTTGCTTTCTTGATACTGAGACGTCAAAATGCAAATAGAGTAAATTTTTTTCAGATTTGAAAAACTACGCTTGTTATTAAATTTTTCGTCATCCGTAAATTTCAATTTCTAAACGATCTTTGATAAATACATACGTATTATGAATTCGGAAGAAGATATCGGAGGCCTTCTATGTCACTAACTAGGAGAAGTCACGAACTCCGGATCACGGATTTTGCTTAAACTTTGAGGTATGTTTTTAGATGCTAAAATATCAAGAATGCTAGAATATTAGACCCTAACGCTTTGATAAACTTG
>JAWWEQ010000010.1:34923336-35008475 GCA_035583055.1 Torymus tubicola | reverse complement strand
TATTTTGATTAGTCAGCCCTATCAGAAAAATATGAGGAAAAAGGAGAACGAACCACGTCCATGAGTTCTTTTTTCATGAAGGGCTTCATAAGGCCGAGGATAAAGTCCATGACGGAAGTCGTGTTCATAAAGTGCAGTCCTTTGAGTCTGATTGGAACGGCTTCCTGCAGGTAGTAGAGGTACTTCTTTACGCCTATCGGACTGATGCGCAGCGCGTGGACCATCTGCACGCCAATGATATCGCAGATGAGCACTTGGCCCTTCATCGTGCCCTTTTGCAGCATCCAGAGATCGGCAATCATGTTAAAGAGTCGCATGCCGTCGTAGTAGATGAAGCGCTCGGGCTCGAAATTTATCAGCCGGCTATAGATGACACTGTAGCCCTCGCTCGTTTTCTGCTCCAAAGGCACCACGAGTCTGTGAAATATCAACATCATTTCGGGATCCCTCATCTGATGTATATAGTGATGACACATGGTGCATATGATTGATGACTTCAAATTTTTAGAAGAGTGCTTAAGAAAGAGCGAATAAAGTTTTATCAATACATTTTACTAGCGTTACAATATTTATCCTGATTATTTATTAATTAATTAAAATTGCAGATAAGATTCCATGTGAGAATTATACCGTCTCATATGAGGTATCGTATAAACTTGTTACGTGGTTATATAAATTTGGTCAAAAGTGTATATATATATATACCGCTGTCGCTTCCGGCTCAAAAACGCGAAGATGATATTTTTCTACACATTTTCTTATTTTTCCTGTGGAGTAGTGTTCAAGTATTTTCCTCCCTGTGCATTAAAAAATATACTATTTCTTTCAGCTACACAAACACTCAATTTTCAATCCACTTTACAGGCATCAAATGGTACGTTATTCGTGCACTTATGATTAAAATAGACAGAACTTTTCTTTACAACTGTATAGTAATGAAGTAATATAATTTATACAGAATTTTTTGTTTTGAACTAAATAAATCTACTTTGGTAGAAATAATGAATAAGAATTGATTAGAATTAACAAGCCTTACAAAGTACCCATCGCCGAGCGAAGTTCCTTAGAGCCGAGAGGGTCTCGGTTTGAAAAGAATTCAGGTACATGCGTCCTGCACGTCAAGAAATTTTCAATCGTCACTTTAGTCGGCTCAAGTCTATAATAATTGCTGTGAAGAAATATGATCAACTCATTATCTCCAATTTTTGGAAAATGTGGCTGTTTTGAACACCAATCCCTTAAATGTTGTAAATCTTCTTCCTTCAATTCTGGATTTCTCTTGAATTCCTCCTCTATCGGAACTTTCTTTAATGTATTCATTTTTGTTGAATTTATAGATTTTCCTGTTTAAAATAAAGACAATTTTCATTATTATGCTTAGTTTGATATATACACACATAAACATATTATCCCTTGCAATGGAAACATAATAAAATAATAACATTATTGTATACCATTTGCGTGTTAGAACTTTTAATTGGAAATTTTCATGCTGTTTCGATCGGATACAATTTTTTAATTTCATGTGAGAACTGTTTCAATGAAATTACATATTACATATTATACTTTGTAAAAATGTAATCAAAGAAGTGATCTAAATTTACTAACAAGGAGGCATTTTAAATGGACTTTAAAAACCAATTTTTTACGACTAAAAATATAGTCCAGTCAACCAGTAATTATTTTGTTTTTTCTATTGATTCACATTTTGCAAGTATTGATATGAAAACAAGATATTTTGTATTTAACAATTTACCTCTTTCTTAAAAGATTATTAACAGGTTAAATTATTAACGATTTTCTTACGTTCGCCGCTACTATATCATATAATTTAAAATTTTTCCTCCCGCCATTTTCGGCCTCGGTGGGAGGAAAAATAGTATACGCTTCACGGGAGTAAAATCGGACAGCCCACATCTCGTGTTTGCCACCCGAGCCGAAGACGAGCAATTTACACGAGATATAGACTGTATTAATGTTGACAAAGACAACATTAGGAAATTTCTTTTAAATGAGAATATTAATCCAGCTAATTCAATTTTTATTGGTTCAGAATGTTATATGCTAAACCGATAAATTATGTGAAACTGTACGAAACTGCGCTGGATTGGACGAAATGAATACAAAACACTTGAAACATAAATTTGGGCACAGTTTTGTACTAAGGTAGTTATAATTGTTTAATTAATTTTATATGATGCGTTACCATAAGTCTATAATTATGCGATAATAAAGAAATTTGTCAAGGAAAAACCTGTAAAAATCTGCACGAAATGAGCAATCAATGAAGAGTTTGTAAAATTCGTTGAAAAGAATAAGGAACACGTGCACCTGGCCTCGCGACTCCGGAATGACTGATCGGTGAATACTGTCCGAGACCGTAGCTCGGTATTCATTTGAATAAAAACTCCCGGTAGAAACT
This sequence comes from Torymus tubicola, assembly GCA_035583055.1. Classification (NCBI taxonomy): domain Eukaryota; kingdom Metazoa; phylum Arthropoda; class Insecta; order Hymenoptera; family Torymidae; genus Torymus; species Torymus tubicola. The sequence continues at coordinate 35,006,053 of JAWWEQ010000010.1, read as the reverse complement.
GCAACCATCACGCACCTACGGATGTTCATAAAAAGTACATAGCCGAGCGGAAAATTGAGTCGCTCAAGATAGAAATTATCATCGTCACTGTGTGTTGGCCATAAGCCACACGGATCTCATGTGTATTATTTACTTTCATTTTTTTCTTGATACACTACTTACGTAGAAATCGGCAGTTCGTACATTTCCCCTTATTATTGAATCGTTCTTCACTGAACCAGAAAATTATAAGACTTGGTACTAACGCTACTAAATCAATGATTGCCTATAAAAAGATTTAAATAAAATAAATAAAGTTAAACGATTTAATTATACGTTTGATTTGACATTCAAAAAGAATATTACGAATTAATATTTTTTAATATTAAAAACATTCTATTAAGTCATCTACGTAAAATGAAACATCAATTCGATTCACATAATTATAGTTACTCGTATAATTTCCATCACCATATCTCTTAAAAAATAAAAATACGACTGGATTCGTATTTTGGGTTTCCTTTCATGTTTTCAATAAGTCTATTTAATCTACAATGGCTTATAACAATTCAAATAATTTTTAAAATTTAAATATTATGTCTCAAATGCACTTATTTAAGGCCATTAATACAATGCTAAAAATGCTGTGTAGAATTATTTGGAATCGAAAAAATACGATTTTTAGAATAAATGTCCGTATCAATGTTGTAAGTATATATAATGTGCGCATGCTTATATGTATGTATTTTAACTTTATTGCGTTATAAACAGTGTTGCGAGTCCTGAATTCCCCGAGACACTTATAAATTCTTCAACAAGTCCAAAAACACGTCGGAATTTCGGATTTAGGATGAGATAAGTGCAAAATCTGCAGGCCTGGTTATAAACAAGTTTCATTTATTTCATACCGATTGTAAAATATAAATATTTTCAAAAATGTTTAATTTATTATCATGACATTTTTGACAATCATTAAACGCGTCAAATACTTCATCTGTTAAAATTTCAAGACAAAAGGCTTTATATGCACTAGAAAAATCAGTATTACTTTATAAAATATTTTTCAAGGGACGATAAGTACATAAAAAAGGCCACTATAAAAAATTATATTATTAAAAAAATCATCGAATTATAAAAAATAAAAGTACAATATATGTTTTATTTTGAGATCAATATAATTAATTTAGTGGAATAATAAATTTAGTTTAAGAAAGCTAGTATAGTCTAGGAACCAGGGAGATTTTCGTGGCCGATGGAGGTCCAGTCAGACACCAAAGGTTTCTAGACGTATTTTGGCACGCTGATTACGAATTTCGAGGGTGTTTTGTCATATCTTGTCATTAACAGAAATTATTAACAATTAGCTATAACTCTATAAGTTAGATAAATTTACCAAAAAAAGTACTTTTTGTTTGTTCATAAGACGATTTGACCTTTTTTTTATCAAAAACATATTAAAAATTACATAGAGTTATTCCTTGTTTCATAACGAACAAATTCATGTAATATAATGTACAGTTATCACTATTGGTTTGAGAGAAATAGTGATTGAACTCTGAAGCTCGCAGTCGCGTATTACCGCGCGAGGCGCCGAACCACCCGAGACGCATAGAAGCAAGTTACTCGATCTGATGGTCCGTACCTATATAACCGTGGACCTTTTGTAGATTAACTAATTTAATCTTTATAAAATGTAAAATATATTATTTATTAACATTTAATTGCACGTTTTACAACTAACTGGAAATAGATAACGGGATAATAAAATCTAAACTAATATTTTCAAGTAACAAAAATAGATAAACCGATATTTATTATGTAACTTCATTCTTTTTTAAATATCCATCTTTTTATTATATTCAACTAAGAAGTTAGCTTGATATTTTTTATTTTATTTATCATTTTTACATCTAAAATTAATATTTATATTCAAATGCATTAAAAAACGCGTCCAGAAACACAATCATGAGCTCCGAGTTAAACGACATAATGTTATTAAATATAAAATAAGAGTCACGCATAACGATTCATAAAGATAATTTTAACTGAAGAAAACATATGAAATATTGAAGAAATATTAAATATGAACCTATAGCTATTTTCAAAAATTATAGATATATTTACTAGATGTTCTACTTAGATTCCATTATTCTGTTATCCATTTCTAGTTAGTTGTAAAATTGAATGTTAATAAATAGTATATTTTACATTTTATAAATAGATTAAGTTAGTTAATCTATAAAAAGGCCACGGTTAATAAGGTATACGGATCATCAGATCGAGTAACTTGCTTCTATGCGGCTCGGGTGGTTCGGCGCCTCGCGCGGCAATACGCGACTGCGGGCTTCAGAGTTCAATCACTACTTCTCTCATTAGTGATAACTGTATATTTGTTCGAAACAAGAAATAACTATGTAATTTTTAATGTTTTTTTTTAAAAAGAGGTCAAATCGTCTTATAAACAAATAAAAAGGACTTTTTTTTGGTAAATTTATCGAACTTATAGAGTTATAGCTTCCTTGGAGTCAAATTTTATACAGATATTATGGCGTATATTGATAGAAAAAGGTTTAACCCTTAAAATGAGGTGTCATAAGTCAAAAAAATTCGGAGTTGAACGAAAATTACAAGGCAAATAGTGAGCGCGAAACATAATTATGTAACGTAATTCAATAAATTGGCAATATCTCGGGTTCTAATCATCTTTTTTTAATTCTGCAAAAAGGAGCTGATTTCTTAGAAGAAATGCAACAAATCGACGTGCTTAAAATATCATTTCAGTTTACTGACTCATTTCTACAGCGATTTAAACAGTTAAATTGTTAATAACTTTTGGTAACAACACGATGACAAAACACCCGCGAAATTCGTAATCAGCGTGCCAAAATACGTCTAGAAACCTTTGGTATCTGACTGGACCTCCATCGGCCACGAAAACCCCCCTGGCTCCTAGACTCTAGGTGCCTATCAATGATAGCGGCTTTTTTTATTACTAATCAAAATTCTTTGCACATCGTTACATTTACAGCATATGTGAATTATTACTAGCCGAGATATGAAAGGTTCGTCTATTTAAAACCCTGTTTTCGAAATAATATTCAGAAGTTAATAAAGTTTTTTGAAAATCTTTATAAAAAATATCCGCCAATGAATAAAAGGTTAAGTAATAAAAATCGTCAAATAATAATAGGAAAAATCAACTTTTAAAAGCAATATTTTTAGCGATCAGAAATTGGTGACTGATGGCGCGTGTATACAATTATATATTTATTTAACAAACAAAAGGTGTACTATATTTTAAATATTTTCACGTCATCATTCATAATAACGAGATTATGATAGAAGATTTTGTAGCATAAAAATGTTTAGAATAAGACTGGACGATGATTTTTCAAGCTCTAAGGCCTTGCATGTGGCAAAAATGATACGACGGAGTGTATATAGAACCGTACAAAAACTGAATAGTGCATGCACAAGCAGTGATTTAGCAAATTTGAAATTACACATAAGCGTTTCGTATGTTTGATGTAATGCAAAACAAACTTGTACAACAGAATCAAAGCACGTAATGACAATTAATATTCAATTTTTAGTTTTAAAATTTGCTCAAAGCCAAAAGAATAACGTAAAAATGTTATAAGTATTAATCATATTTCTGAGTGTCTGCACTAAATTGAGAATTGGTCCTTATCCCAATTCATTTTTTTCAGTAAGGAGCTGATATACGATTTGTAATTACAGTTGTGTTGCGTAATTAATTTTATTTCAAAGTTCAAAATTTTAAATAGTATTTCTTAATTTACAATGTTTTTATAACAGTATATTTATATGAATAATAACCAAACTTTTAAAAATGTAATACTTAAAATGAAATTCACATGAATTATTTTTAGATTTTAAATGTTTAAAATTGTAAATTGACAATTGTTTAAAAAATTTAGAATTTAAAAATTGAATTTCTGAAAAATGTAATATTTTTATTGTCTAATAACATTTTCTAATTTATATATAATACAATAATAAAAATAGTTTTACTATTCTAATAATAAAAGTAACATAATAATTAGAATTATTAATTTAATTATTGCAATGGTTTTCGTGTAAGCATATTCCATTGATAATAAAAAAGTCTGAAATACATGGTTAAGCGTTGTCACGGTACGCAATAAGTGCACAGGTTTGTACGTAGTACTAGAAATTAAAGAATATAATTAACAATGATAATGCTATTAAGCTCAAAAAATTGAAAACTTATACTATAGAAACAATACTGAAACTTTTATAATGTCTCTTGATAAATATTCTATAAACAATAGAATTGTACTAAAAATGATTAAACCTCGTAGAAAATTCGAATATATTATTCAACTTTAGTTTGAATTATTTCTTAGATTACTTTTACATTTTTAATGCCCTTATAAAAGTATGTAAAAAAAATATTAAGAGAAGAAATTATTATAAGATAATTTCCATTTCTATATACAGATAAAATTTTACACGAGAGTAAATTTAATAATTGACATATTAAATATATTTTCAAATTATATTATTACACATGAAAAAAATTTCAAAATATAAAGGTAATTAAAAATATATGAAAATCTTATGTATAATAAATATCTATTAGTAAATATAAGATGATAATTTTTGTTAAAACCAGATCTTTTTTACTGAAAGATTAAAAATTTTCAGTATTGTTCCTATTATTACAATCAACATTTGACATAATGTAATTGAATGATTTAAAAATGCCTTTGACATGGTTTTTTTCACGAGACACTTTTGACAAACTGACTCGCAGTAGAAAAAAATGTCCATTATTGTATTTAAATGCATATTCACGCGACAGCTTTAGCTTCCGGCAGAAAGCTCTCCCAATGCTTTATAAGTTGGTTTTGATGCTGCAACATCGCTTCTAGGTACTGCACTAACTGCTTCTTGAAGTCTTGTATTCGTATTGTTTCGAAACGTTCGACTTCTTTTCTTATCATTTTCGAAATATTGTCGAATTCTTCCTGGCCTCGTTCAACTTTCGCTTCCCATTCAATGACTTCAGTAGCCGCTTGACTCGTTTTGTCTGATCGTCCCGATTGCTCGAGGCGTGCTTTCTGTTCCCGCTTCTTATTTAACATAAGCTGTGCATGCTGCCAATTTTGGAAAACCTTTACTCGTTCATGGAAAACATCCTGTAGAAAATAAAAGAATTATACTATACTATATAACACCTTATTCTTTGTTTTATTAAATTTCATAAAAGTTCTGTATTTTATTTTATACATTCAAATAAATTGAAGGGCTATTCGGAATAAAGGCATATCTCTTATGGGGTTTCCATACAAAATTTACAATAAATAGAATGTTTATAATTTTCTACATAATTAAACCTCCCGCCACCATATATATATATAAACACACATAAACACAAACGCGTATTAAACGCGTATTATTTTGAAACACACCTTAATGGCTCCAATAAGAGCAACATAATCACGAATCATTTCTCCAAATTGATATAAGTCGCTATTTCCTTGAGCTTTTCTTACGACTTCCACCTTTTCCAATGTCTCGGCTAATTGTGCTAAGGCTCTGCCAAGAGAAGCACCAGGTTCACCGTGGCCCAAAACCGCAATAGATCGCGCTGTAGCTCCTGTACAACTTGCCAATTCTTTTCTTTGATTTGTTAAGGTTTCTACTGCCGCATGTAAGCTACGAAGTTGACTATCTAGCGAATCGACGTGAGTTACCATTTCCTCAAACCACTAAACAAAAATAAGGTATGAAGATGTATATCGATATTAATTTTTTAATTTATATTGTAAGCTTTGATTATTCACCGAATCATTTTCATCCATTTTATAAGTAATTTTATTCACAGTTTCACCAACTTTATTGAATAATCGCATGACGCCAGCGCCACTTAATGCAGAGGTATTTGTGGCCCTTGGTAGGTCCATATCTATAATGATATTTTGAGTTTATTTTTAATTCTAATAATTTACTAAATATTTTAATGAGAATGTGTTGAAAGACAGAAAAATAGTAATTTACCTGCTTCCAAAAATTCTCTGAAATCAGGATCTACACAGAAAATTGGGTGAGTGGCAACTCTATTTAAAAATCGTTCTAATGCAGCTCTACGGCGTTCGAGGAATTCCGAAGAACCGGAATTTGATTCTTGATTTTTTTCCCCCGACATTTTTACTTTAGTGGTACCTGAATAAAATAGTTATCAAATAAAAAATTAAACAACAAAATTAACAAACAAAATTAAAAACAGAATTTTAGCAATGAAAATATATTCATATGTATGTCTCTTAAGGAAGTTTAAGCTGTTACAGATGCTTACATTATGTCTCTGATAAAAATTTTATTGATAAAAATATAAAAATGGTAAGCTGTTAATAACATGATTATAGTCACTACTATATTTTTTTAAAACGTTTTCTGGTACAGATTTTTAATTAATTGTTGTCATCAACCAATGTTTTTGAACTTATTCTGAATAAAATGAAATTCAAATCATAAAAAAATACTAAAAATTGAATTAGGCTAACAAAAAATATAATGTAGAAACAATAATGTGAAAAACCTCTTACAATGTTAAAAAAATTAATAATAATAGAACATAATCAACTTTCAACTTACCAATAACACTTTTTTCAGGAGCTGGAGGTATAATTCTGCCACTACGTAAATACTTTTCTGTAAGTTTGTCATGTAAACCAAGGAAGTCACTGAAGCGCCTTATCACACTGAAACTTCTCTTTCTGTATAATTGTATATTAGTTTTAGATTCAACTTTATATGCAACATATGATCCCATCCCATCACCCATTTTTTGTGGTGAAGTAACTACAATTTCTAAAAACATGTCATTAGATTCAGTAGGTACCTGAAAATAAAATTTTATTTAAACAAATACAAATAAATTAAAATTATTGATGTAGTTGACATTCATTAAAAATAAATAAAAACAATTTAGAAAAAAAACAATACCTCTTCCATTGATTGTGATTTGTTAATATTTGGAGTAGGTGTGTCTCCATCATCATTGATAGGAACATCATGCAAATCCCCAATATCACCTCCCATTGGATCTAATGGAGGACTTAATGGGCCAGATGGAGCAGCAGGACTTGAAAGAGTTGAAATAGAATTGTCTTGAGTTGCATCTCGTAAAGACAACTTTGGCAGTTCTGCTTGTATAGTTGACTCCCCATTATATGGAGAAGTACTGTCTTGGAAATTTTGCTCCTATGATCAGATAATGCATTAGGTAATTACATTTCAGTAAGTATATTTTATGTATAAAGGCAGAAGATTGGGACAACAATGTCTATTGATAAAAATAATAATAAAGTTTAGGAATTAATTAATTATTTATCTATACAAAAATAATTAATGTTTATAATACAAGTGCACAATCATAAGAATTCTGGAATTTCCACCTGCTAAAAAGGGGCGGATATGTGTTTAAAATCAGAGACTAAATAGCTACTACTGTATAAGTGTCTTCAATGAATCATATACATTTCGTTATTTAGAATATATACTTTATTAAATAGTTCAAAGAACATAATATAACTTAAAATTATTAATATAATAAGACGAGATTACTCTTAAGTCTTGCTCGAAAATATGAAAGTGAGTAAATTTGATGACGGCTACGTTTCCGGCCCATATAATGCGGAAAAATAAAGAGTAAAAGCTTACCTGTATAGCAGAGGCAAATATATCGCTGTCATCGTCGTCGAGATCCATGTCATTCTTTGCCTCGTCGTTGTCGAAGAGCGGCGGAAGTTCCTTGTTGTCAGCCATCTTTGCCGATCTGTCAACCTCTCTCTCTCTCACTCTTTCGTTCAATGCTTACTCGGCTGTATATTTCTTACCGCACAGTCGTGGTACTGTAAAACAATCAACACATCAACAATCGGATAACAAAGTTGAATGTTATTGTAATGGAATGCTGTATTAAAGGGATAGTTAATTGTACGACAAGGCAAATATAATTGCTCATGCACTTCTAAGGCGCAAGTGCAGTCGCAAGCACAGTCGTATCACAACAGCTCCGTTTTGCGCAAAGTCAATGCATCAATTGCTATTGATTATTTGTAACGCCTACGAATAAGGTTATATTGTTATATTGCCTAGGATCCACCTTTTTCGTACCCACCACTACTTTAGCCCTTTACTCTGGCAGAACTTTTGACTATTACTAAGCTGCCAAGGACGAGCAAGAACTGCGAACAATGCGGAGAGGCAGGGGAGGCGCCAGGCGGTCAACACCACCCATCTGTTGATATCGCGGCGCGCAAGTCCGCTTTCAACGCGATACGTATATACATGTATCAGAACGACAATAACACAGCACACTCGTTATATATCGAGAGGCTGGACGACTACGAGAGGTCCCATATACATATAAAGGCGCGTCCGCACGTGCGCCGAGCCCAAATATTTTTCTTTGCGCAGCTGAAATCACACTCGCTCGCATATAAAGTTTATAGGACGCATAGAAGCAGCCGAGCGACTGCCTGTCCAGAGACGTCATCACGTGGCCGACCGTTCACTTGTGGTTGACACTCGCGCTGTCGCGCAATTAAAAGAAAAACACGACCAAAAGAGAGCAGCAATTTGCTTCCCTTGTTTGCACCTGCGGCGAGAGTGCGCGGAGGTGAAAGCTCTCGCGAGTTCTGCGCCCGTCCATCGGGACTTTGGTAGTGACATAATAGGACAGAAACGCGCAACAGCAGTAACAAGCAGACCCTTTGTAGTGTGGATACTCAAAGAGAGCTGGCCGACGATATGACCGACGAGTCAAACGGCGAATCGAGCTTCGAATTTGTCGAGAAGAAACCCGAGGAGTTCGTTGGCCTCACCCCCGCTGATGCCCTCAAAATTGGTTAGCCCTTCCCCATTGTTTACCAAGGTTGACATTTGCACGCCTTATCACATCATATGTTCGCAATAGCGCCATGATCGATACTTATCACCAAGCATGACTGCGTTTATACTGCTTCCTGTAAACTTTACAATTTTCCTATTATTCTTTTAGATTCCCCTACTTCTCCCACAAGCACTGGACCTGTAATGACAGCTGCTTCAACAGCCATGGCAGCTGCTGGAAATATATTATCAAACATTGCACCCCCAAGTGCACTTCCAAGTTTCATCACGAATACAGTGTCAACTCAACCATCAAGTACATCCATGAATCCCTCTCAAGATCTAATTCAAAATGAAAGTGCTAAAATTTCAACACCCTTACCAGATGGTGTCCAAACGACTGAACCAACCTCTAGCACTGGGGTTTCTTCTTCTGATAATATGCCACAAGTATTAATAGCACCTGATAGTCCGACCAGGGATACTGGAGCATTGGCAGGTAGCTTATTTACATGGGTCAAAGATACAGTTGCTAATAGTAATGTTCTCAGCAAAGTTGCTGAAAAGGCTAAAAACAGTGTCAACTCAATGATTACTACACTTGACCCACAGATGCGTGAGTTTATTTGTAAGTACTTTTTTTTTAAATACGTTGATGACAATTAGAAAAACAATTATTACTACTGAAATCAGAGAATATATTAACAACGATAACTGAATAATATAAAATAGTTTTTTTTGTATATAACTTTTTAATATAAAAAATTAGTTTTTCTATCTTCCATATGTCATAAATAAAATAAGATGTTTAATAAATTATTATAATAGAATATTGTTTTTTTAATTGTCAGTTTACGTATTGGACAAAAACTGAATAAAAATATACAGCAGCTCCACGTATGTAATAATAGAACTCTAAACTGGTTCACATATGCTTTTCTATTTTTGGAGTGTGGCCATTGCCCAGTTTTGATTCAATCTTTGGCAATGCTCAAGTGTCAGTGTTAGAAGTTTAACTGTCAAAATTACCACCTGATCAAAATTTTTTAATGGATATTCAATTTGTAAAGAAAAAATTTTATGTGTTGTCAAAATTAAATATTTTTAATAGTAATGGATTTAACCTTAAAAATATAATTTTAGACGAGTGCTTTTGAATTTTTTTATAGGCCATGGAAAATATTAAACCAATGAAAGCCATGTTATTTAATGCTCAGCTATATGTCCGTGCATTTTTAGAATTATATATTTCAGATTCTGGTGGTGATATTGAAGTTATTGTGGCATCAGACAAAGATGCAAAGGTGGCTCCTGTACGTGAAGCTTTCCAGAATGTTTTTGGAAACGCAACTGTAAAGTAAGAACTTAATATTTACTTTAAAAGAATTTTTACCACTTAAATTGCATTTTAATAAAACTTAAAACATTTATCAACATCTCCATAAGTAATTAGATTTTATAAAAAATCTACTAATAACACAGGAATTAGTACATTATTGATAATAACACTATTTTATTTTTCTTATTTATTTTATTATAAACATTTTACTTGATTTTGTTTTATAATTCAGACTTAATATACTTTCCTATAGTGGTACCAAAGTTGAAACATCATTCGAGGCTGTTCAACCAGTAGGCTTTGCTGCAGGAGTGAAAGCAGCTCAAGAAAGGATAGCTGCTGTGAGGAAAAATTCCTCTATTCCCATAGACATTCCAATTGTAGCAGTAGAAAATTTCTTAATCGAAGTTGGTCAAAATAAGTGGTATGACTTAGGAGTTATTATTTTAGAGGATGCTAAGCAGAATGTTAATTTACAAACATTCACTCAAATGACACCTGTACCAAGCCAAATTGTCGAGACAGCCAAAGAATCTACGTCAGAAAATTATTCAAAGGATGGATTAGCTGTAACTATCGGAAGTTTAATGGGAGCTAATTTGCAGGTAATCTTTATTTTTAAAAGTATATCAAATAACTGCATAATAATTTATTTAATTCTCAATTTTTTCCTTATTTGTTATTAATGCTTTAATAAAGTCTGTCAGTAACCAATAAAGCTGAAAATAAAGTCAAAGTCAAGTTTAATAAAACCAGAATTATATCTTTCAATATAATGGTTTTCAAAATTGTTATTTATTTTTGGAGTGATAAAAAAAAAAAAATAAATGTTACAGATAAAGAATGTGTAATATAATTATACTGATAGATTTTTACTAAAAAATCATAATTCAGTTAAAGTGTAGCCAATAATTAGTTTCCTAATTAAATGTATATTCTTTTTACCATTATATCTATATATAATTAATAATTTAATAACTTATTTTCATTAATAATTTTTTAGGTTCCTCATACTGAATGGCACAGTGCATTGACAGGAGTTTCAAGGAAGGACATGATCTTTTTAGCAGCTCAGTCTCTTGCAGGCATATATAAAAATACAATTAATCCAGTTTAGTAAAAAAAAATTGTTACCTAAAAAACAGGTTCTACCATCTCAAATATTTATACTTTCAAAGAGAGTAACATTTTTTACAGATATTTTAGATTAAGACGCAATATTTTAATTTCCCAAATTATATCATGAGTTATGTATTTGTAATATTAATCATTAATCTAAAAGTGTAAATTTTGACATCAATGTCGAGCTTAAAAAAAAATACATATAAAATTTTAAGTTAAGATTTTTCATATGCTAATGTAAATAAAAACCTTGAACTCACATTTATGTCAAAATCTGAAGGTAAAAAAATTTATATAAAAGTTTTTAAAATATACAAAAATCTACGATAATCACTTAAATGTATTGAGAAAATAAAAGGATGTATGTTTATTGCAGTTTTTAAGAATTATAAAAAAATTTGTGTATAAAAAAATGTTATATACTTTAAAAGGTTTCTATTATTTTTACCTTAGAAAGGCTAAATGTTGAAAGAATATATAACAACTATTTGTCATCGCTCAGTGCAAGTTGGATTTATTTGCTTGCTTTAATAAAAAAGACATTTCCTTCAACTCAAGAAATTATTTCTATCACAAGTAGAATTGTTTATTTTATTCAGTCAAATGAGGGGAAACGTAACGGGGCACTATAACAGGATAAACAGTAAAAAAAGGAATATGTAATTTAAAATTTACGAAAGACGATTTCAGCGTTATATATCGTAATTTTTTCTAAAACAAAAGCCACTGGCAGCTTTTATTGCGATTCATTTTAATTAAATAAATGTATAAAATAGTATTCCCCGTGCTAAAGTAAGAGTTTCTTTTCTTCTTTTATCCCCGCTCTGTAATTACAATTTATTATAGTTGTCCGTATTTTTTTATATTTATAATTTTTATTTCCACGATGTTACGCGGAGGAACAAAGTTCATATAACGACCGATGGTAGAGACGTATACTGCTCCAGCGATATTAATTGAATTACAATATTTAAATAATTATTTAAATATGATGCATCCATCCACGACAGTTACAATTTGTCGAGATATGAATTCAAGTCTGGTAGACCCTCTTTCAGTCCCTTCCTCTTACGTGTGTCCTAAAACGAAATAAGGAACATTATTAATAAAATTCATATTGAAAAAATATTTGATATTTTATATAAAATATTAAATGTAATTATACAGTTTATGAAATTTGTCAAAATTACATTCAAAAAAATAAAAAAAAATAATTACTTTTATAGATTAATAATGGATATATATTATAAAAAGATATGTATGTTTCCCTATTCAGGCTAACCAGATAAGAACCGGAAAACCGAAACTTAAAAAACAAAGTTGATTTGCCACGATTTTAAAAATGAAAAGACTAAAACAAATCATATTCATCAGTTATGATCGTGGCTACAAAAATATATAGTAAAGTAAATAAAATAACTACCTGTACGACTTGGAATGGTCGAGTGCCAGACTCCAGGGGGTCACCAGGAAGGATCTGCCAGTGGTCGAACACGCACTGTGGGAAGGCCTGTCCACCAGTGTTGGAACGTAAATCAGCGGTGAAGCCGAATGACTCGTTGACAGGAAGATACGCCTTTACGACGAACATAGGGGTACCAGCCACTTGTTGTTCTTCAAATACGTGTCCACGTCTGCGATTGAGGACACCGTAAATACCACCCACGGCAACTTCAGGACACTAAAATAACGGAGGAAATGTTAAATTTTGTTTTCATTGATAAAAAAATTATTCAAGTGAACTATATTTATCAGGTTGTCAACGATAATCATGGTTATTCATAACCCAGTGCTCAAAAGCATTTTCATCATATAATTAGTTTGGAAAAACCCTTTTAATATATTCAAATTATATAAATACATATAAAATATTCTTAAAATGATTCGTAAAATTTGGTAACATCTACAGTGGGCGTCGGCTTTATGCTCCGTTTCATTTAATGTTATGTATAGCCCATAGCATATGATACATCCTTTTGCATAAATTTTTACCATATTTGCCGTTATTAAGGATTTAATATTTATTTAAGATAACACGTGTACAAAATTCATTCTCTTAGTAAAAAACGCCATTACTAAAAAAATAATTTTATAGCACTTTAACCTCAAAATTACATCTTTAATATGATTTTTCGACGCTCGTGGTAGAAAATACTTGTTCCAAACTAGTGCGTAAATCTAAATGTAATAATTACTGTTTGTAATGTTAAAAGCATTAAAAATGATCATTCGATATTTCGTGTCTCTAGAATGTCTACAAAATACGGTTCTGCGTAACACTACTTTAATATACAAAGTCTCAAAAACTTCAAAAATTGATTTTTTAATTGTGAAATAAAGAGACGTTTATTGAGTACAGTGCCATCCCTCTCCTATTATTTATAATTCAACTAAAATATTTTATTTGTCAAAACGGATTTCTGTGTTCTATAAAAATTTTAATTTAACTTTTAAAATGCAAGACTCACCTGAATTTCGCAAAGGTACACGGGCTCCATAAGCCTAGGCGCGGCAGTGAGAAGGCAAGCGTAAAGGCAACGTCTCGTCGTTGGGATGATTTGACCACCGCCTCTGTGAATAGCGTCAGCGTGTAACGTAACATCGTAGATGTTGAAACGAACACCACGCAGATTCTCTTCCGATAGTACACCCTCCTTGGCGGCCCACTGGAATCCAGCAACTACGGAGTCCTTGATTTCGTTAAGGTACTGAACTCCCTTTGTGCAGTCAACGAGAATGTTGGGTCCAGTTCCGTCAGGGCCAAAGCACCAGATTTTCCTGGCTTCCGTTACATCGTAGTCGTACTTCTCGCTCAAGTAGCGGGCACGTACCTTGAAGTCGTCACGTGGGTTGACGTCACCCTAGAAAACAAAATATTATTTTAATTAAAAATTGTTCTCTATCAACTCATGTATTATGAGGGATTTCCGTTTTATCAATTATAATATAATTTCAGATTTGTTCATAGTCTCTATCACTATTGTTCAGTAGAGGTGTCAGAAATAATTTAGAACATTCATCATATTAAAATGTACAAGTAAATCTTATTTACGAAAATCTAATGTATATATTATCCAGAAAGTCTCGATAGAAAAAATCAATGAAAAAAGTATATGGTTCGATGAAGGTTTGGCAAAGTTATGTAATACTGATCTTGAAAATTGAAACAAAACGCCATATAGATTTTTAAATTTTTAAAAATTTTTTAATTCATGGTATGAGAATTTATATTTTTTTTACCCACAAATTGATTAGGTCATTTTTAATTTAGACTTTAGATTACTTTGGAAGCAATAATATTAATTTTGGTGGGTAAACATATTGAGGGTCTCAGTGAGAGACTCTCTTTAATATATAATATTTTCTGATGTCTTACGTTGTCAATGTCTTCAGCGAGACCATCAGGCATGGGCTGTGCTTTCATAAACAGACGGTTGTGCTTGTTTGGAGACTTGGACAAACACATCTGGTTAGACTCCTCAGAAACAGTTTCTCTGTATGATACAACTGGGTCTGATTTTTTAATGGGAATGCACGCATGATCTTCTTCAAGATCTTTCAAGCAAATTTCGAGATGCAATTCGCCTGCACCAGCAATGATGTGCTCTCCAGATTCTTCAATGATACATTGTACCATAGGATCGGACTTCGCAAGACGTTTAAGACCTGCACACAAAAGCATTTATATATAAACATTTCATTTTGATAAGGCTTTCTAGATAATTGACTTTAAACAATATCAATCAGGTTGTCAACGATAATCACAGTGGTTCATAACCCAGTGCTCAAAAAGCATTTTCATCATTTTAATTTCAAACTTTAGTTAAGTACAATTAAATAGTGTCAATACCTTCTACAAGTTTTGGCAGATCAGCTGGATTTTTGGGTTCAACAGCAACACGCACAACAGGAGAGACAGAGAATTTCATGACTTTCATGTTGTGAGCATCCTTGAATGTGGTGATGGTACCAGTTTTCACCAAAAATTGGTCAACACCAACAAGACCACAGATGTTACCTGTAATGAAGATGTTAAATGTAATTGATTTGTAAATATAAAATCTAAACTAATTAACAATATAAATTATTTTCAGTTAATAAAAGTAATCTAACATTAGTTTTTTCTGTACAGGTCTGTGTTGATCATCATAATTAAAATTTACATGAAGTATATATACAATTTGTTATTATAAAAAATGTAATTACCAGAAGGAACATCTTCAATAGCTTCAACATAACGTCCCATCATAAGAATCGTACGCTGGATAGCCTTTTCATACAAATCTTCCTTCTTGCCAGGTGTGAAGTTAGGTCCCATAATACGTGCCTTCATACCAGTGCATACTTTTCCAGAGAAAACACGTCCAAAAGCGTAGAAACGACCCTTGTCAGAGGTGGGTACCATCTTAGATACGTACATCATAAGAGGACCATTGGGATCACAGTTCTAACATAAAAAGGAAAAAATTTTCTTAAGATTATGAAAATAATGATGTCCACAATTATTTTATTTGTTTAAAATAATCAGTTGGCCGTTCTTTATGTCTTTCAAATATTTTCAGTACAGGTCTGTGAATGAACAATCATCATATATGTTCTGATAAAAATAACTTTAATAGTTTTCTCATAATTTTTTTTTTTTCAAATTAGATGATATAAATATATATTACCTTAATACCAACAGCCGCTTCATCATCCATAGGTCCTTCATACAACATTTCCATTCTGTATTTTTGAGCTGTTACTGGAGATGGCAGATGGATGGCTATCATCTGAAGCAGAGCTTCTCCAGCAGGCAACCAGGTACGCATGACAACCTACAATATTAATTTTACTAATTAGATGAAAATTAATCATTACCCAACATCATTACTTGATAAGAAAGTAAATCAGATTAAGTTCAAAGTTTCCTTCAAAAATTATTCAGAAGAGGTGTCAGAAAAATTTTAGAACACTCATCCTATTATGCAACAGAAAATATAAAACAAATTGTTAAAAAATATTGATTATTTACCTTAAGGAGAGCTTTGCCATCCTTATCTTTGTCTTCAGGCTTGAGAACAATTCCCAATTTCTTCAGAAGACCTTCACATTCATCTTTCTTGTAGTTCATAATGCAGTCAAAGACCTATAATTAAAGAATGCTTCAATTAATAATAGAATTGAATGTATAACTTTCATTGTGATATATTTTGATTGAAAATGTAGCGTCAATGTCGTAGCGTATCACTACCGAGCATAAGGATAGAGGCTCAATGATAGCGTTTAAACATAGTCGCTATGTTGATCTCCTTCTGTTATAACACTGTCATCACTATCACGGTGCGCGAATTGGTATTCTTTCGAAAAGAAAGCCTTTTCGTCACTATAGAGAGACGCTAACGTGCCAGAAGGATTGAACCAATAATGAATTATTTAAAATTTTACCTTGTAAATAGGGTCCAAGACGTACATACAGAACGAACGCTTGTTGTCAGGTTCCTTCTGCTTGCTCCACTTCTTTGTCTTGGGGTTGAAGAAAGACTCTCCCCACAGTCTGTTCATTAGCTTGACTACATCAATTCCGAATTTCTCGGCATACATTTCTGAGAATTGTTTCAGGGTGAAAGCCCATCCATGGAGCCCAGATCCAAAACCAACAGAAC
The DNA here is from genome assembly GCA_035583055.1 of Torymus tubicola. Lineage (NCBI taxonomy): Eukaryota > Metazoa > Arthropoda > Insecta > Hymenoptera > Torymidae > Torymus > Torymus tubicola. The sequence goes on along the minus strand of JAWWEQ010000010.1, from coordinate 34,989,082 downwards.
CCTTGCTAGGGTCAACCTATTAACATAATATTAGAGTATGAGTATTACAAAAATAATTGCTTATTTTTATTTATTATAAAGCAAATAAACTTCAGTTGGCCGTTCTTTATGTCTTTCAAATATTTTCAGAACAGGTCTGTGATAGAACAATCATCATGGAATGCAAAATGCAACTGTAAATAAGAAAAATGTTGAAATGTACTTACACGAACTTCACCCATAGGTCCATCATCATCTGAGTAAGTGGCAATAATAACGTTAACATTTTCAACAATACGCTGGAAAGTCTGATACAGATCTTCACTGTCCAGCTGCAGTTCCAGTAGAGCACGGTCCATTTTATTCATGAACAAAACAGGCTTAATACGTTCAGCGATAGCTTGACGCAACACAGTTTCAGTTTGTACACATACACCTAAAAGAAAAAAGTTAATTTACAGTTTACAAATGAGGTATTAATTAAAACAACAAAATAAAAGTAATCATAAATTTGTGAGAATTTGAATGTAGAAAATTTAATTTGTTAAATATTTGAACAGGACTTTAAAATATATTTTCATAATTTTGAATTATGAAGTGAAACCATTTGTTAAATTAAACTTACCAGAAACACAGTCAACGACAACAAGAGCTCCATCAGTGACACGAAGAGCAGCAGTGACTTCACTGGAGAAGTCAACGTGCCCGGGAGAATCAATAAGATTGATCAAGAAACCTTTTTCTTCCTTGTCACGCTGATCAGGGTTGGTGATGAAAATTAAATCCTTCTGGTCAAGTTCGAAATACATAGAGATGGCTCTACAAAGATAATGGACCAATTAGTACAAAATCAAGTTGGCAATCAGTCTGACAGCAGAAGAATGTCGGTGACTTACGTGGATTTGATGGTGATGCATCTTTCTTGTTCATCTTTTCTCGTATCGGTGAAACGTGTCTCTCCAGCCTTGGCACCAGCAATGATACCAGCTTTGGACACAAGGGAGTCGGTCAAAGTTGACTTTCCATGATCTACGTGAGCAATGACGGACATGTTTCTGATGTTCTTCTTCTTGTCCATCATGACACGGATCTCGTCTACCGTGAAGTTCACCTAAAGTAATCAGACAAATAGAGTGCATTAGCATATGTGCATTGTGGAGTGCAAACTTGAAAACCACTTGTCAGTCGTGAAAAGACTTGCAAAATCGCGCGAAATATTGGAAGTACCTCGAGAACGACACATTCTGCATAAAAAAAGACTCTGCTCGCAGGACTCGAGTCTGATAGCACGTAACATCTTTTAACCTCGACGCGCGTCCACAGGCAAAGGCTCCGATCCACTCCCGTCGTCCACGTGGTCAATCACACACCACGCGGCACTGTTCCTCGCGACTCTCGGCAAGACGTGGCTTCTCGAAGCCAGAAAAGAGCACATCGGTGCCGACGTTCAAGTGCCAGCGGAGTCGCGACACGTTGCGCGCAAGCGAAAGAGGGAGGACACAAGGAACCCGACGTGCCCCGCGAAACAGGATGCGACATCTTGAAGGCGAAAAAATCGCGGAAGGTCAGTTCCGCGCACGGAGTCCTCAAGAAAAGCGACGGGCCCTGGCCCCCGAGAACGAGGATGAGGAGGATTAGGCGAGACAGACGGAGGGCTCGAACGAGGTTGGCCGTGTAGGTTGCGCAATCCGGAGCAATCGTCGGTTTTCCGAATTTCCAGGGCCAGCCGGCCGGCCACGGGCGAAACTACAGGGGCCCAGTGCCCGAGCGGGGCCTTGGCCATCCTCAGAGAGCGATAATTCACTGGTGGGCTACGTACCATCTTGGATGTTGCTCGATTACGGCAGGCTGGCTTGGAAATATACGTGCGCCAACAATGGCGGACTCCCTGGGAAAGAACGAGGGGAGTCCTGCGTCGCGCGCTAACGGGGACGGAGGCTAGAGAGAGCGAGGCTGAGGAGTGGAGAGGCGCTGCTGGCTGCTGCTGCGAGCGAGCTACGTCACGCGCAGAGAGAGAAAGAACGAGGCGGCGGAGCGCGCAGATGCTCCAGCCCCCGCACCCGCGGCCGCAGGTCGGCGGTCGCTCACGCCAGGCGCACGCACACGCAGATGCGACTCGTAGGTGAGCTCGCGCGCGATTGGTCCGTCGTCATCCCACCACCGACGGTTCCCGCGGCCGCCGCGTGGAAGCGCCTTCTTAGACTGTGGCGCCACGGCATGTACGTTTCTTTTCTGCTTACTGCTATCGCTCCGTCCCACTCCCTCGCCTTTTTCGGCTTTCCTATAACCTCTACGAGGTGGATTTCTCAAAAGTTGCAGCCTGGATAGCTGCCCTTTCTTGCTCCGCAAGATAATACAACTGCGCGTAATAATGTGCAAGAAGCGCGACACGTGACTCTACGCTTTTTCGAATATGAGAGTATTTTTATATTATTGCTTGCGATTGCATTTCATTGGGCATATGTACCGTTATCAGTGTATCATGTTGACATACCTATTGCAACAATTCTGACATCGAGCGTATGGTGCCCTGATTAGTTTTCTTTGCTCGTTTTGTTAATTGGATGTCATTAATCATTTTCAATACTATTTTGTATAACCATAAAGGGCGAGGGATAGTAAGAAAATTATTATTAACTTAAAAAATTCATTATATTTCTATAATACATAAACGTACAATATGACGTGTATAATTGAACTTTGAACAATAATATTGCATCGCTTGCCAATAAGGAAATAATAATTTTTCCCTGTCAACGAAATTTATCGTTATTGCCTTTCATCGGACTTTGATTGCAATTCACTGTTTATTTCCGAAGCTACTTGAGTGAATAATGATTCCCAGCTCCAAACTTCATCGGGCTCTTTCACAAGATGTTCGGGGTAAAGTTTTTCTGTGAGAAGACTTAAATCTACATCATCTAATGTCAATAATAATTGGTTTTTTACGAGATCAGTGTCGAGTTCTTTGTATGCTGCCGCGGCTCGATTTATACCTACCCTGTGTTATAAGAAATATTTCAATTATTAAATAGTATTTATTGGTTTAACAATTTTTTATCATTAAAAGACGCAGCAAGATACTTACGAAGGAACGTTTGAAATATCTAATGCGCCAGTATCTTCGATTATTTCATCCAAGTCCGGTATAACAGGAATGTCTAGGAATAGAGAAAACAAAATTACATTTAACAATTGCTTTTATTACGAAATTTAGATTAAGAGTTTCTTACCATCGTCTTTTGGATCACCATTATTATTTAGAAACCGTTCCCTGCAAAAAGAAACAGTTTTATGAACAAATTCTTACTCTTCGGGTGTGCAGTAAAAAAATTAGCTTACTTACTGGTCAAACGCCGAAATGCCTCTTTGCCTGAAAAAAGAAAAACGTTAAAAAACTATTTATATGCAGCACACGTATAGAGTTTAATTATTGAAAATGTATGACCAAGTTAAACATTATTTTGTAATACTAAATTCGTTTTAATTATTATTTAAAATTTATATCAGAAGAATGAACGACCTGAGGACAACATGAATTTTAATTTAACTTTAAGAATCGATTTCCGGTAGCTTAAAAAGCTTAATACCTACAAATGAGCTTTTTGGAATGTGAACTACCATATCTTACATAGACTCTATACTTTCGTGAAAAATTCGTCATACCTTCTATTGATTATAAATTTAAAAGGCTTGAGAATGTAGCCTAGCTATAAAACCTTTGAGAATGGGCGATATTTTTTATCATTTTCTTCCATTGTTTATATTTGCAGAGTTTTAGCCAATAGATTAAATATTTAAATTAAGTACTGAAATTGGGTACTAATTGGGTTTTTTGTTTCTGTACGCTTTAATAAAAAAATTATGGATATGGAATGTCGATGTACTACTTTTCGTCAGCAAATCATCGCTATAATTATAACATTACATACTTGGCACTTTTGAGATCATCACCCCAGCCAGTCTTTCTAGTGCGTGGCGGTGCAACAGGTGGCTGTCCTCTTGACGATGACCTGCCTGATGACAATGACTCGGGACTCTCAAGTAGGTCGTCGTCAGATTTTTCGTCCTGTGTGCTTCCATGCCCAGCGCGCCGTCCCAGTCTTGGAATTAGCTAAAATACGAAATAATCATGCCAAATTATTGTATTCGTTGTTCAAGCTTGACATGACTTTTATAGAGACGTATTTCTTTTACTAAAATTAAATTCAAAGAAAAAAAGTAAGTGTACATTTGTTTTTTTGGAAATAAAGAAGTTTGTCTCGTTTACTCATTACAATATAAAAAATAGCTACCTAAACTAAAACTAATGAAATAATCACAGATTAATAAAAATGTTTTTTGAGTTCTTTTAAAAATTTCGAAACTCTTACTTTTCATTGATTTTATCAACTTATTATTTCGACTAACGCTTGGACCAACTTCCAAATTCATATTTAAGATTAGTCTTGTCGGGTTGTATTTGAATCCCGAGATCTGCCCCTAAACACGATTTTGTAGACATTTGGAAAAATAGTGTGTATTCTAAGTGTTATATTCTTCTATTTGGTCGTGAAAACTCTTTTAGAATAAAGCAAACAGTTGGTGAACTAAACAAAAGGTGTCACAATAAAAAATTTTTCATCATCATAAAAAGCTGATTATCTAATTATAAATTTTCTCATATGCACGTGTTATTAGACAATAATTCAAAAAATTATTATAGCTGCATAATAATAATTCCCAAATTTTTAAGAATTCAAATTATAAATTTGATTGAATGAGAAGTTTGTTTTCTTGTCGTACTTGTTTTATGTTGAATCCCGCGCGTTATTGATCAGTATGTACAGTAATTATGTTTTATATACTTTTATAGAGTATATTTCGATTAGCTAAAAAAAATCCATATTCATTGTTAAAAGAAAACTATAAGTTTATAAAGTATAACTTATTCAGTTAAATGGTTTAAATTAGCAGCTTTCTAAGTTATCCGTAACATTGAAGTTTCAAGTTTTCGATTATCTTAGTTTAAGGAATTTGCTTCGCTCGTCGTCTAGAGCTGATGCATAAAATAAATCAATTGACCACCGGTTTTTAGACGAGACAAAGAATGATGTTAGTTCAAGACTATAAACGAAACGTTTCCAACAGAGAAATAATCAGATCGGAGCAGATGCTAGTAATCCCCTTTGAAATTCGAATAAAGCAAGAGCTCTGCTCAAGTACCTTAAAAATGCCACTCTCTTCTTTGGAGGCCATAGCGCCGTCGCTAAAGTTAGAGGCGTTCGACAGTTCGAAAAGCGAATTGTCGAGCGAAATGCTGCACGAACGCACTCGGCGCGTTTCATTGATGCGCGCGGCCACTCAGGCTTGCAGGAAACGGAGCACTACACGCGCTGCTCCCGTACGCTACACTGCTGCACGCATCCGCACTTACATAGCCGCGCACAGTAAGTATATACTGTGTGTAGGATCGAACGCGGCGGTGTGCGCTGCGAGAAGCGAGAACCTGTTCCCCAGCCGATTCAAATGGAGTAACGGTCACGCGCGAGCGCGCTACACATCTCCCCCCTTCTCTCACCTTCTTGGACGAAACGTCAAGATCCGAGGCCCAGTCCATGATAATGCGCTTACACCATTCGCCAGGGGAAATGACTGATCAGCATGGCTCAGCTGCACTCTGCACACCCTCGGCTGTCTTTGTTTGCAAACGGTATCCATGGCGACACACGCACTTGCCTACTCGGCTCTCGTGCGTGGATGACGTGAGCATGTGTAGCACGCAAACTCGCTCGATTCACTCCTTTTCGAGTACGCATCGCTGAATTTTTTAAACTTGCATCCTAGAGCAGAAATGCAACCTTCCACTTATCAGTCCTTATTAGCTGTTCTTCAGTTCCGCAGATAAAGGTTTCAAATGGTTCTCTCTTTTCAATCCAATCTTGTAAAAAGCAGAAAAGCATATTATACAATACGTATGTGCAATATATTTTATAACGCCGTATTGGCTAATGATTCGCATAATAATAATTCATTCGAGTAGCCGAGATATGCCAACAAGCTTTTATGTCGTCGCAAGTCGTTAGAAAAAGGCATTATCTTGCGCGTTGCTGTTTTTTCTTTCAATTTCCTATTTTTTTTTCAATTTTGAATAAAGTGACTGACCATTTGAGAGGATTTCGCTCTGCACTGCCTATTTTATCAGCGGGGCATGTAAAAATAATTAATAGAAAAAAGAATAATGATTTATACCTTGAATATATTCACTTGCTCTGTCTATATAACTCAGTAATACATCTACAAAATTTAAGATAAGAAAACCTTAACACCTTTGCTTATTCTTGAACCTATAAATTCAGTGAATTTTGCTTAATTTTTCTTCCGAGAATAAACAAAGGCGTCCAAGTTTTTTGCCTTGAAACTTTGTAAAACAACCTGGATTACACTATAGGCAACTGAATTCACTCAAGACTTCAATCGCTATTCATATTTTAATATCAATTATTGTGATGATTTAAGAGGGAGTTACAAAAACTTAGGTTAATTTTGCTGTTTTATTCGAGCTTCGGACTTGGACAGTTTTCTCTTATGCAGCCTATTATAGTTTCAGGTGTCATTTATTATATTTCGAATACTTAAAAGTTATATCTTTCCTTTTTCTCGTTCTCAAACTTTTTAATTAAAAATAAAATTAATAAAAAATTCTTTTTCAAATAAAAAAATACTAGTCTAATTGTATGCTCTATATTACGATACGTGTGACCTAAGTAGCACTTTTTTACACAACGTGAAGTTACTCGCTACGTTCGGGTGCTAATTGCGCCGTCAAAGTGCTCCCTAGGTCACAAGTATCGTATACGATTTTATAGCACTGCCTACCTAAGCCCGCTGTCACGCCTATCCGTACCCTAAGCGGTCCTCAAAAAAAGTACTACCTAGGTCACGGATAGGCGTGACCCAAGTGCGGGCTTAGGTAGACAGTGCTATAAAATTCTATGTAGTATTCATTGTATGTTATAGCATTTAATGAAAATTGTTAATATATAGGTATGTTAATTTGTCACAGAAGTTTATTTTAAACTAAATCAACCCTTATCACTATAATATCTTTTCATCATAAAAAAATTCGAAATTTTTTTTTGTAATGATTAAATTACTTTTTTAAGTCATCAACAAAAGATCCGAACGCAAAACATCAATTATTAGCCTAATCGAGTCTTTCAAAGCTCTCTGCTGTAATAACCAAAATGTTTTTAACTAAACATGAACAACTCTTAAAAAATGATAATAATAACAAATATATTAATTAAAAACACAATTATGGTCGGTACGGTAGAAAACTCTGTCGGTATATAAGACATCTTTCTTATAGGTCAGTAGGTACCAAGAAGGTCGTAGATCTTGTTCGACTCTCGTTCCCACGAATTTGCTCGCCTTTAGCGTTTGTTTACATCGCTCGGATGGCGGACGATGTAATGCGACACTTGCGAGTTCCGCGCGCGGGGAATCGCAACCTTCGCCGTTGCAACGTCGCATGTCAATTCAGATTCTCTCTATAGTTATCAATCTGCTCGGACGCGAATTTTGAATTTTTAGACGAAACGGCACGTTACTGAAAGTTTACAGCATTGCATCGATATACTTGTTCAAACGGACTAGGCCATGAAGCAAACTGGATGGAGAAAAATATAAGAATACATCGGAAATCCCATTCAACGTCTTCCCTGTCCCGGGATTCCTTACGTGATAAAACTGCGTATTAACTGGAACGCCATAATTATGTGTGCATCGGTTTTGAAGGTTGGTCCTTGAATGACCAGAACGTGTCATCTCTTCAGGAATGCGTAAGTTTCACATTTTCTTTTAATCCACGCGAATTGCTACTTACCTTTCTTTGGATATGTCTTCTATGTAAAACAGTTGCATCTCATTCTTGTAACTCTGCGGAAAAATTTATAGAAGCATCAAGCAGGAGCGCATGTTTGAGCCTGTTTGATTTTGTTTTTGGTAAGAGACTAGCAACGGATTAGCTCCCCACTCCGTGTAGGTTCGAGATTCACTTCCCAGTGTAATAAGTACGCTGCATTAATAAGTACCTCGTTTTTCAGTGCAATACATATTCATTTTTTTTTTTTTTTGCTAAATGTGTTACAATCCATTCACCTTTACCGGTATATATCATGACTAAGATATAGCTATAGTATACTTTTATTACTTAAAATATGAATACGTAATCACATTAATACAAATGATAATAACTTGTGTAAATATAATTCAAATAGTGTGATTCAAAAATTTCTAAGAGATAAAAATTTTTCAGTCAACAAAGCGTACATTAAAGCTCTCATTTTCTATTTACTTCCGCATTATCAATATTTGTAGATTTTGCGGGACCTTAGGTATAAAATTATTTAAGTTTTGCATAAAATCTATTCTCTCTATAGATTTGTCGAAAAATGCCTATATCTATTAGTAAGCATCAGAGCACCAAGATACGCATTGAAACTTTTTTTGTCTATAAATGTATTGCAGGGTTTTATACAGATCTATTATAGAATCCGCATCCCTGGTATAAGATTGTAAAACAGATTATCAGAGAATATAAATATTTTTGAGGAAGTTATGTACCAATGAATCGGCATCGTACTGTAAAAAAATAAATCATATTATGTATTTCATATTATTTCATATGTATTTCATATTATTTCAATGTAAATAAATTGAGGTGGAGCATAAGGTAAATTTAAACGAACTTCAATTCTTGACAATGTTTATTCCTACATATTACAAATTACATCGCTCTGCTTGGCGTCTAAAATTATACTTCGCTCACCAGTAATTTTATAAACTAAATTTGATAAAACCATAGATAAATTCACTAACATTCATACGCACAATAGCAAAGTAGCGAACGTGAAACAGAAGATGACTTATCTTTATATTTTTTTGACGACTTTACGACGAGTCAACTCAGCCGGAACGACGACGACCACAACTTCAAATTTCGCTCTCGATGTATTTTGTGTTCAACGATGGCCAAAATGTTGAGGAAGGTCATACACAGCGTTGTATCGATTGGCCTTGGTGTGTGCGTGCGTGCGTGTGTGCGTGCGTGCGTGCGCTCGTGCGTGTGTGTGTGTGTGTGTGTTTAATAATGTTAATTGGCTACATAGTATTGAAAAATTGTTTTAACTTAAAGAAAACGGAAGAAAAACGTTATTTGACAATTAAGTTGAGCGTGCTTTAAAAAAATTTATCCATTTATACTTTAAGATAGAAATAATTTTACAAATAACTGATACGCATTCTTGGACAAATACTTTTGAAGATTCTTTTATTACACAGCTAAACGTCGCAAGCCTACAGCTTTTAATGAATAAACAATTGAAAATACGAACAATCAAAATAATGTTTATATATACCCAAGTCTCTGTCAAATCGAGAGGTTAAAAATAGATTTTCTTGAAACTTTGTGAGAACGTTTAATTTGATGTACCGAGTGTTGATAATTTTTTTTAATTTTTTAACCTTTATGATTTTAAGCTGTGTCATGTCAAAGTTGACAATTTTAAAATTTTCTGCATTTTTGCCGATTTTGATTAATTTACAACTCCTCGGGGAAGCATTTTTCACGATAAACATAAAATACTTTTTTTTCTAAATTTCCTCAGTTTTTTAATAAAAATATTTTCAAAGCTGTATGTGTACACTGTCACTTACATACCTTCAAATGAAACATTAAAATTCAGAAAGAGATAAACCGATCCGAGGTATCTCTACCGAAAAATTCATGGAGATACCTTTTTAGTGTACGAAGTATCTGTATAAATCCCATAATGGGCCGGGATCATTTTATAACCTAAAAATATTCATTTACTTTGATTTTTAAAAAAATGTCATAGAGGTCTGAAAAAATATAATTAAATTCTACGAAAAATTACGAGAAAAAAGTCTAAGTAACATATGTCGAAATTTTGCTTCCTTTTTGAGATAAAAATGAATGAAAATGCAAAAAATTAATAATTATTTTATCTTTAAATTCAGCATTTATATTACCTACATTAGGTACAATATAGGCTTAAAATTTTCATAAATACGAACACATTATTTTTAATACAGGGAAGATATTGCGAGAATAAGAATTAGTGAGTAGCCAATATAATTTATAATGTTTTCCAGAATAGATATCAAAGTGAACTATTTGAAATTCAAAAGTAAATTGTGTAAAGTATTTTGAATTCTTATGGATACCATTTTAATATTTGCTTTAGAAGTAATTTAATATTAATGAACAATGAATCATCATAACTCTAGCAATCACGCAAAAATGGAGAATATGCGTAGTAGACACATAAGCAAGCAATGCAGCAGAAAAATTAGCTACTTTGAGCGAGGGGAGAAAACATGAGGCAAGGACGATGGGTGATAATTTGCGTCAATCGTCCGCCTCAATGCAATTTCGTGCAATTCGTAAAATGATATAATATAGGTCCGAGCAAGTAAGGCGAAGGGGGTGATTGAAAAGATGGTACACTTAAGTGCTGGGAAAATTGGATGAATTAGCTGGCATATTTTTATGCTCGTTTCCTGTAGATGTCTTTCTTTCTAACAATCTTTTATTACACTTAAGTATTATCTATACAATTTCAAATTTGGAAAAATAAGTCATTCAATTAATTTTTCGTACGCAAAATTAAACCTAAGTAAAGCATATATAAGAAATATACATCATATACATATGAAAGCGGCTTTTTCTCGGTAGATTTTTTAACAAGCACTCATTACGTATCTCAGTGTCAATTTTTTTTTAGCTTACGAACAATTTTTTTACAAATCACTATAGTGTTTAGATTAATATGAATAATATTTACAGTATAGAAGCTCTACATAGCTTCTTGCAAAAATTTAACGAAATCACTAGATATCAAGTCAATTACAAAAGAACTCGAAGTAGTATTTTAGGAATGTTTTCTCTGACGTCAGAACCGCTTGGAAAAGGAAGCGTTGAAGACGATTCGTACATAGTAGGATACAGCTACAGTAAAATCTAACAAAATGTATATATAATATTATAGGTATCACGGTATTTGACTAATACAAAGTGCGCCACTGCAATCTGTGCACGTACGAGTGGTCAACGGCAGCCACAACTGACGACGACCATGTCTGTGTAACTCTTGAGCACAACTCCACCCCTGTCGTCGTCGCGGTAAAGAATGGATATGCTTGACAAGTTGGCAGGCACGCAGCAGGGCGTCTGGACCTGCTCGTTGGGTGCGAGGTTCATTTTGTGCATTATCCCCTGCAAACAAGTGGATGTGTTATATTTAACAAGTGCTGCTATCGAAATTGGTCTATTCACTATAGCTAAATTTTTATATGCATTTAAAGTTTCGCGTTAAGACCAAAATTTACTTAGTATCGAATTTTTTTCGAATCTGTTTGGTCTTCAGTAAATATTTAATGAAATTTATTTGTCATTAATAACTTTTCTTAGCAAATAAGAAATTTTCATTCTTTCGTTCGGTAAAAATACTATTTTAAAGGTTACGTAATTCTATAGGATGGTACCAACGAATATAGACGCATATAGAAGAGTACTCCTTAATAAAATTTTGGCCGAAGTTACTGGGTAACATCTATAGTACGAGATAGGTTCTCCCAATATAAACTTGGGTAACATCTATAGTTTAGTATAGGCTTTACGTGTTACAAGAACTCGGCCTACCCGCCCATAAGAAGTGTTCTTCTATAAGCGTCTATATTCGTTGATGGTACTTTTCTGTTCCTGCAAAATAGCAAATTTAAATAGAGTTATTTTTTTGTATGTGTATACATAGTTAAAAAATAAAAAATATGTTTTGATCATTATGATAATTTTTTCATTCAGTTTTATCCAATAATTGACTATTTATTTTAGACTTGGCCATAAAATAAGTACTTGTCTAGTTTTTAGCTCACGGTGAAACGCTTTTTTCCACATTATTCGAACATTAAATATAGATAAAAAATAGAGTGGCTTTTATGTTGAGCGGCACAAGCTTGTTTGCGGCCATTTTAAAGGTATTAAAGTTGATCATTACAATGAATCAAAAAATGGCCAAGAAAAAGCTTATTATTATGACGAGCAGCGAGAGAGACAGAATCAAATGGCAATAAATAAATTTTACTAAATATTTATGAATGGAGTGCAGCAAACTATTTTTTAGTCTCCCTATATTGTTTACATTTGCCTAAACTTTTAGTTATTGTTAAATTTCACCTACGTCAACGTCAAATTTGTAAGAAAACTTGGAACGAAAATTCGAAACTTAGATTATGTTAGTTCCAATCTATTAAATGGGCGAATAATGTCAGAAAAAGTGTTTCACCGGGAGCAAATAATTTGTCATTTCTCTTGAAAATTTACTGGGATTTTGCCCTATTTTTAATAGAAAAATTTCTACCAGTATTTGTTTCAATTAGAAAGCGCGGAAATAACTAATAAAAAAACCATCGAATTCTGAATTTTTGATCTTGTAATATTTATTTATGTAAAAAAATATAAATCAATTATAAATTAATAATAAATCTAAATTAAAATAATTATAAACTCTTAATAAGTTAAGAGAGTGTAAACAAAATTAGAGGCTACAAAGTAAACGTATTGAAACGATTTTTTTCATAAAATTAAAGTATAACATTAAATTATGATTCCAATAATAAAAGTATAAGTTATGGAAAAATTAAAATTTTTTGGTTTATTAAAAAGGTGAATTACCATAAAACTTAATTTTTTTCAAACTTTTAGATTTTTTTTTTCAATTGTATCGAATCAAAAATTTTTGTAAACGTTACTAATGAAAAGTAAATTTTGTAAAAAGTCATCGAGCACATAGATTCGCCATCTCCGCGTAATGAAAAATCCAGCAAAGAAATATTCCCTCAGGGCGCAAGATGCTCTCACCTGTATCGTCGCGTGGTTCGTGGGCATCTGGTCCTGGCTGAGGGGCGAGTGACAGTGGCCGCGGCACTGGTACGCAGCGTAACCGTCGGGTGCGATGATGCTCGTCAAGCCAATATCCTTGAAATTGACGTGAAGCTCGCGCCTCGCGCATGCCTCCGTCTCGACTTTGCCGCACTCACTCTTGACGGCCTCCCGCCGTCTCCGGGCGGAGCCAGCCTCCTCGGGCTTGCGATCCTTGCCGCGGCGGGCATTCAGCCTCTCCCGGAGCAGGGCGCGCTCGTAGATCTCCATCGAGGTGAGCCGCTGCTCCAGACTCTTGTGCTTCGACACGAAATCTGTAGCAAAAGACGAGCGAGTAAAGCACGCATTCGGCAGCTGACATGCCGCAGCTTTAAGTTGAAATTCGCATGTCAGAGGTGAGTGCGCGTGATAGCGGACGCTTACCGTGCGCCAGCCGTCGATCCGGTCGCTTCTGTCTGCGGTAGAACTCGGGCTGCCTCCCGTCCACGTGGCCCGCAATTTCAGGCTGTCCCCGGCCGTCGGTGGCCTGCCTTCTGCTCCGCGCCTCGTTTTGCAGCAGCTCCAGCTCCTCGTCCAGCTGCAACTCCGCCTCGGCAATCTGGTCGTCGTCGAAAAGCACGAGGATAGGCTGTTTGTCCCGGGGCTCCTCGCCGCGTCGTGAGAATTCGACGCGCACGCGGTCGCCGAAGATGGTGCTCGCGTCGACGAGGAGGCCCAGGTTCGGCGCACCCGACAGCCACGACAGCACTGCCTGCTTCACGTTGTATATCTACGAGACAGAAGGCGGCGGTTAAAATTTGTCCATTTTCGCGAAGGACGCCAATTGGCCGATTTTCGTCGACTCACTTGCCAGCCCGAGGCGTACGCCCCGACGTAATGAACGTTGAGCAGTCTGTGAAGGTCCGGCTCGTCCAAGCTCCTATCCGGCAGAACTTGGTAGACTTTTATCTGAAAGTGCAACGTCCTTCAGTTAATATTATTTTTCCCCGTCCACTCGTTTGATCACTTACTAGGTAGTACGGGGATGTCAGAACCGAGGGGTGCACCGAGTTGCTAGACGTCCGCTTCCTGTGCAGATGCAACTCAGCTTCCAGCACGGACTCGCTGCTTTCGAGACCGGACACGTTGAAAATGTAAATATTGGGAGACGAGGCATCTGAAACAAAGATTATCGTAAAAGTTTGGCCGGCGTCTAAGCCGATAGTCGTTCGGGTGCTTACCTCTTTCAATGAAGCTGCGTACTATCTTGGCGTTGTAAGGATTGTTCGCCTTGGTCATTCCGTCCGAGTCCGTGACGGTATGGTACAGCTCCAGCATGAACTGCGGGGCCGCCTCATCGTGGGCCGCTTCCCTCAGCTGACCTCCGATGTCAAGGAGCTTTTCAACGAAGGGAGAGGTTTGAGAAAGGATGTAGAAAAGTAAGAAAGGCAAAAGTAGAGGAGAAGAGCTGAGGGCAGTACCTCGTTCAGTCTCCCGAGCGCCTCTTGCCCGCGGCGCTGGTCCAGCTCCTGCCGCACATCCTCTCCGAGATCGTCCGCCAGCACTGCGCCGAGGAGGAGCAGCAGCAGGATCCTCGCAGACTCCATGCTTCCAGCGCGCCTATGCCGGTGCTACCTGTGTGGCACTTGGGAAATCGCAGATCCACGCGGCCGCGTGCGTGCAAGTGTATATATCCGTGCGCGGCGACGTTCGAAACTGGCCGTTGCGCGGCATGTGATACGCGCTCCGCGCGCCCAGTCACCTTTATGCGAGGCGCGCGCCTGCCTCCGGCCTCCCCCGCGCTCGCAGCGCGCGCAGCCCCTTCATCTCGCGCGCGTAAGCCCCTCTCGTTCACTCAGGCGGTGCTGATGTGATCCCCGCCTCCTGCCTGACTCGACCGACGCGAGGAGAGGGTCTCAGGTGCTACTGTCCGCGGCCCGTGGGAAACGCCGGAGAAATATTTATAAACAAAACTTGCCGACAATTTCGAGTATTTGTTTATTTGGCTTATATTTAGCCCGGGGAATGAAGCAGCCTCTTGTATTTTTCTGCTTAAATATACCGATCCAATAAATTATTTTTTATATTTAAATCACGGCGTGGCCTTTTCCTTTGCCGGCTCATGCTTTCGCTTATCGGCACAGCGCAATTATACTTATTATGTAAGCCGTAATTTAATTGCAAGGTGCGATTACGGCGGGGACAAGGGAGGTCCGCCTTTTCCCGGCGGAAAAGTCCGAGTAAGGGTGGAAGACTCGCGCTCGCGTATATTCGTAAATAGAGGCCGGTGGTTAGTAAGCGGCCAGAAATGCGGCGAGCGAGTAATTTACGATCGCCCGCGGTGTGCGCGTGTGATTCCGTGTGGCTCGCCGCGAGTGTTTTGCCATCGGAGCGATGCCTATTCTGAGAAAATCGGCGCCGCCTCGCCCACGCGATCGACACGAGGAATTCGAATCTTCACATTCTCGCCGGCTAATTCTAGTTCGAGATCGCGCTTTTGGGCCGCATATTGCGCGCGCCGAGAGGCTGATTCACGCCGGCAATGATTTTCCGCCCATCCCAGTTGCGAGGTCGCGTGCCGACTACCCTTGCCGATTCTCTTTCCTTATTCGCTCTCTCGGCGGGTGTAGCTCGTATACTGCACGCACTTACACTCTGGACAGGTCATTAATGCTTTTCTCGATAAAATTATCTTTACCTTGACTTTAAAATATATACAGGTCATTATGTTTTCCTACAAAAATAGATTTTCGCGTTTGCGAATCTATTTTTCCACAGAATCCAATACTTGATCAAAAATAAAATGTCATGAGAATTCTATTTCGGAGCGGTAAAGTATAGAAAAGAATCATGACAATATATTCGGGGAAAAGGAAATATGATCGATAAAAAATTGGAGATTCTCACTGTTATATGTAAAACGTAAAAT
Source organism: Torymus tubicola (assembly GCA_035583055.1). Taxonomy (NCBI): domain Eukaryota; kingdom Metazoa; phylum Arthropoda; class Insecta; order Hymenoptera; family Torymidae; genus Torymus; species Torymus tubicola. Next base: position 34,973,249 of record JAWWEQ010000010.1, on the reverse strand, counting down.
TGCTTTAGAATTCCATGCCACGGTAGGCGTGTGCGCGTGTTTGACGAAATGTCTTGAGTGTAGTAAACTATTACTGCGGTAGCTTGCACTGGTACCAAAGCATGAGTCAAAGGTAGCTTCAACAGGCTCTTATGGTCAGAGCAGAGCGATTTAGAAAAAGTTTAATTGTATACAGCAAAGAGGGCTGAAAGTACATTATTCCTCGTACTCGGGTGCACACTCACCAAGTTCGCTCAATGTCGGAGTATTTGGACTTTTGGTACGAAAATACGAGCCGGACTTGGCGCCACGGCGTCACTGCGCTTCCTCTCGGTCAGACTCGCGGCTTTTTTCTCGAACGCGCGCTGACGAGTCTTGTGTACATATTTTCCCGGAGCACGCGACCTCTTCCTATTCGCACGAGCGCGTATTGTTCGATGTGTTTTTTATGTGTCGTATACATCGCGGGACTATCTCGGTCGACGAACTGCACTTTTTCTCGACGAAAGAATGCGCCGCGCTCGTTAAATTTGGTCCATGATTAATTTGCCCCGCGGTGGCGCATGCTTCTTCAATTTCATTCTTCTACATTTCTGCAAATTATTTTCAAAGAATGCCTCACGTGCCTGCCGCCTGAGTCCCGAATATTTTTTATAGGCCTTCTGGGCTCCCCGATCGCTCGACTCGAAACCTTGTTTACTCGCAACGAGATTATATTATATCGAAAATATTTTTAACCGCTTCTCGTTCCAATAATACCGCAGATAACAACGCCACTGCTTTATTTAACTTTGCACGTACAAAACACTCGAATTTCCAATCTGCAAGCAGTCATATAGTGGTTCTAGAAAGTTGCTGATTTAGTGCTTGCTGGGCAGACCAATTTAACTAAACCCACCGCATCCAGAGTGTCGGAAGAAAATATTGCTAGATTAAGGAATAAATGAAAGAGCTGATAAGTAGTATGCTGGAGATTCGAGGCAGCACACGGGAGCTTGCGCGGTCACCGAGTGCAATCGAGTAGGGAGGCATCGGGGGAGAGAGCAATTGGTCAGTTTACGGCTTCCTTCGACTTAACGAGAGGCCTCGTATACTGCGCAGCGACTCGCCAATTGCCCTAAACGAGCCTAGTGCCCGGTCATCTCTCGCATCTCCTCGACTCCGCTGCGTCTTGGTCTTCGAGATGTGAACTGAGCAGCGTAAGAGAAAAAAAGATTGATCGTGAGCGGGAAAATCCGCGCCGAGGCCACGCGATACCTACTCATTTCCTGTTCTTGATGCCTCGATCCGATGCGCTCAATCGCTCGACAAAATTTCTACCGTGAACTTTGGACTTTCTGCCTTCAACACTATTCTATTCTCGACAATGAGTTCTTACTCTGCACATTCTTAAAACTACGTATTTTCAAAAAGCATTCATACATTTATTTTTATACTACATTTTATTAATACTATAACTATAGTCTAATTGCATCAGTCTATCTAAACACACGCACATTGGGTTATTTGAATAATCTCTCTCTTCATCCCACGTCGAGTTCTGAAACCAACAATTTCAAATTGTCTTTGTGTGTTATGTAGCTAATGCTAGTTGGATATCAATTATACCAAATGTACCTGTACTCGTGAACTTTGAACTTTGCCGGGGTGCAGGTTTGACTCCCTGAGAAGATACCAGCCAGACATTTACCAGGGTTCTTTATGTCTCGCAAAAGGCACGTTTCTGTTCCATTGTTAGAACACGATCCAACACATTGCCCCACGTTTATGTGCTACATAAAAAGTAAAGCACACCCATCAACTAATAATTTTTATTCGAATTCAAGGTCAAAGGCCAAGGTGCATTCAGCTTGAAAACTTGCTTATGTAATCTTAGTATTATACTCACCCGTACAGTCGGCTTAGCATCAGCTATGTTCATAGTTTCCCTAATCTCAACGCCACTGAAGTCAAGTATAGTTTCTATGTGATCCATTCTGTGACAGCTTCCAGCACAGACGCATTTTTCAATTATTTGATAAACTTCGTTACCTGTAGTTCAATGACAGCATATCAATTTAATATGCGCAGAAAACAAAGTATGCGCTATCCTATATAAATAAAAGATAAAAGTAGAGGAATGTGTCTTACCATTTGGTCCTCGAACACTAATTGAAGAGTTTCGCGATGGCTTACAGCTATTTCCTGAAAAATACGTCAGAATCGATCGTAAATGCGTAATCAGATCGAATAATGTTTAGAACGATGTTTGCTATCTTAAAAGTACTGGAATTCGATGACGTACTTTTGCACGTTCCGACGCAGGCACCCACATCTATTTCAACTTGGTAGGGAGTTCCCACGTGGAGAGTTTGTGAGTAAGGATCCCGACGGCAGGGGTGTCCGGTCGAGCAGTCGCACGTGTCTATGACTTCGACAGTACGAACACCTTGGATAGTTGAGATACGCTCAAGTCGTGCTGTGCGCGCTCGACAGTGCATGTTAGGCATACACTTCTGTAACAAATTCAAGAAAAATGCAGTAATCGAAAATTTAACGAACAACAAATTAAAGACAATACCAGCCCAAAAGTGGCCACATGTAAACGAAAAAATAGACTAACAATTATATATTTGGGAAGAATATACTTTTGTGTACTTCAAATAATATTGTTGAATTTTGATGGAAGCAACTGTATTGCATATTGAAATTTAAATAAAAGAACTATAAATATTGTAGTAATTAACAAAATATTGTTAAAGAAACCATATTAAAGGTATATATTTAGCATCTTTCCAGTAGTCTGTTCCACATACAACACTATATAAAATAAAGTTGAGTTAAATAATACTACCTTTCGTAGTGTTTCTATGGATATTGTTACCATATCTTTTGCTCGGTATAAAAACAAACAGAAAAAACGACATTTTACTAAACAAAATTAAATAATAAATATATGTATCAGGCAGTTTGTTATTAAAGAATTTCTAGTATAATTACTACTGTACATATATATTAATTCCTAATTATAACGTGACAATAACATTTGTATAGATAAAGTAAAATATTATTTTCAGAATATATTTTCCTTATAAAACAGAGCAACATTTATAAATAACTTATTCACTGAAAAAAATATTCACGAAATGCCACGAATACATTCACGTAAGAGTTAAATTTAGAATCGGGTAAAAATAATTTCTCAAAGGGAAGAAGAGTCAAAAGAATTTCGAGTATGAAAGAGATTCACTCTCAAATAGAGCAAGAGATATAATAGCCCGTAAATGCATCTTAAAATTGATTTGGAGATATATTGCAAGCATATCCTTACAAAAGTATATAAATACTAATATTGTTTATAATCCAATAACGATTTAAGTACATTTAAGATGCTACTATTATTAACTTTATCCTTACATCGTGTTTCCTTTAGAAGAAAGACATATAGTAGTCAGTTAACATATTGGGCTATAAATTGTACCCTTGGCTTAAGAAGGCTTTCACCGAAAAGGATTTGATCTGCACTAATTTGTATTTTTAAAGGCACAGAGAAATCGAATTAGAACAAAAGGGATTCGGTCAATTTATGCCAGTGAATTTCCTTTTCTTACAGAAATGGTAGATCTTCTTTAATTTAATTTTTTAATTTATTGCTTTTTATAAAAATAATTTTTTATTCGGAAACAGATTAAATAATTTAAAAAGCTTTTAATAAAAGCTTTCTAACTTAGCTTTCCAAAATTTAATTTATTACAGTATGAAATTAATTATTATGTATGTATATAAAACAAGAAAATACCTCTAAATTTTTATGATTCGACTCATTTCTTTTATAATAATATCAATTTCAGTACTGACTTTAAATTTAGATATTATTAAAACGATACGTATTTGGTCATTGAAAAACTTTTTATTAAAAAAATCTTTTTTGTTATCTTCTTTTCTGACAAAATTTTGACAAACAAAAGATGTATTTGGAAAATAATTAATCTAAACACTTGTGAAATATAAACACATTACATAATTTTTTTCATGAAAGATCATGTATTTTGTTTCATAAATTATTTTTAATGCATTCGTGGATTGAAGATTACTTTACAGTTATTTACTTTTTTAGAAATACAGTATTATAAAATAATATATTAATAAATATATGAAAAGCGACAATTTACCAATGGCGAAGATGTAGAGTTCTTCTGAATTACAGTCATTTAAAAGTTTTTACACAAACAGCAAAAAGTTATGTTGTGATAATACTTAGTTAATTCTTTTTTACACAGCGCGACGATGTTTGAAACTATTCTATTACGCGAATTTTTTTTAAATATAGTCAAACAAAAACTGGAAAAAATTGTGTATTAAATAGTTTTAAATCAATGTAAAACTTTCTTCACGGTTCTAGAAAACATTTTACATACTTGTACTATTACAATACTGCCATTTTTTGACTCATTGTAAATGGTCACGTTTAATATCTTTAAAATGGCCAGGAATAAACTTGTATTGATTGTCGAAAAAATCTCACTTCATTTTTGGATCTACTAGCAGTGTCGATGCGCCTATCGTGGGCCAATCAAATTTTACACATCGATTTCAAATCGACCAATCACAATCCTTAGAGGTGACAATCTCAATCCATCTCTTTTTTTATATAAGATTTATTGTTCGAATAATATGAAATAAAACGTTTCACTGAGAGCTAAAAACTAGACAAAAGAAGAACCTATTTTATGGCCAAGTTTAAAATATTGAGTAAAATATCTTTTCGATTTCTACTAGGGCTAAATTAATAAGTTAATAATTGGTATGGACACAATCACAGACGTATTTCATGATTAGTCGAAAAAGAATATAAGTAATTTCGTGATGATATGTAAATGTTCATTAAGTTGCTTGAAATGATATGTATACTACTTTGAAGTTCAAAACTCTATAATAAAGTGATTAATTGAAATTTATGATTTGGCAGATTTTGCGTTCAAGATAAAAAATTGTTCATGTCATAGGAGACAACTGTGTATTCAGAATCGTATTCTTATTATGTGTTAAGAAATGATTTATTTCTAAAATGTGTATATTGGATTTCATGAAAATATTGATCGGTTATGAAATGATCAATGACTTTTACAAGTACTTGATAAGTAAGAAATCGTTATTGATACACTTCCATATTGCATATCAAAATGCAAATTGTAACAGATGTATCTGTTTTCAGATGCGTATTAAATTGTCTGACGTATACGTATAATTACATTGATGTTGATGCTACAATTTTGTAATCATTGAATTATTCCTAATGTATGCACTACTGTAAGTGGCTTTGTGTGAAAGAAATAAAATAATTAAAAATAGTCTCACCTGAACAGCTGGCCGACTAGCGTCTCCAGGATCGTCAACGAGGTGACGAGGACAGAAACTTTTACAATATCCTGCGTCGATTTGGATTACTTGACCTGAAATTCCTGAGAGTAACAAAGATTACGTTTCAGATGTTCGATATAACGAAGAAAGTTAAGTAAAAGTGAAACATCGTAATGCCTTTACAAAGGAACAATGGTCTGCGATTGATGGAAATAAGCGAAAAGCGCCAAGTATCTGAATACAAATGTGTATTTTTAGCCACGATCTCGCGCCCAGTGGTCTTGGAAGAAAAGAATACGTTGCGAGCAAATTATTGCGGGCACTTCGAAAATTTATATGCTCCTTAGCTTTATTGAGCCGCTTAAGCTGTTTGTTTTCTCAGTCAGTATCCCATTTATTTTGACTTTTCAAATGGACGATCTCATAATTGTTTGAAATTATTCTGTTTACTTGTAAATGTTGTGTTAAATTCTTTCATGAGCTAACACTAGATTTATGTGAAGAAATTCATTAGAAATTATTAACATTGAGTATAAATAAACTTTTCCATCTTGTTAATTCAAACCTTTTTGTCCTAAAGCTGCAGCTGATTGTTACAGTTAGAGTTATACTCGGTAACGTTGCAATCGCTCTAAAGTACGCGATACAGACTATCATGCAATTTAAAACAGACAAACGGATAATCAGATTTACCGGAGCTCCGAATGATAGACCCAGCATTGCATGGCATCAAGCTTGCCATTGCCAAGCGACCGACTCTTCGAAATTTATCTTATTCGGAAAAGGTCAAACGACCAATACCATAGAAATATCAGAACTCACCATGACCGACATCCAGTGTTTTGTGGTGCCTGGCACAGCAGACGTGCTTTCTTACATCTGGAATTGGAGATGGATCCGGTTTTTCCGATTTCTTGTCCCCGTTAACTATTTAATATAAAGAGAATGTATTATTTTCAATATATTCTTACTGAATTATTTATTTTAATTTAAGAAACATTTTTCACTTTAAATTATCTGTCTATTTTATACATTAAATTATCTATCATTTTCAAAAGCGCCCTTTCTTCTCGAAGATATTCCAGATATTACATATTTATCTGTTTGAGGTAAGGAATGGCTCTTTAAGAAGTAAAAATATTAATTGCTCTTTAAAAACTTACCTCCGTACAAATTTCCCAAACTAATCAGAAGCAAAATCCCAATGAAATACATTGATTTGTTGTATTTAAATAAAATTTTCTCCATATTAATTATGATATAACGAATTCATGATGTAAGAAATTATATGCTTCACATGTTTGAAAACTGATTTTTGTGCAACGTTGGGTATAGTGATCATTGCACTGAAAACAAACATAATTGTTTGAAATTCTGATGTAAAAATCATCAATAAAAATGTGCAATAAAATAAATGAACAGTCAAGATAAAGTATGCATGGTGGAAAAGGGGAAAATAAATTAAGCATTAAAATTTAAGAAAATTGAAAAAAGAGAAACGCACACATTATCGATAGACGCGGAATCGACCACTTTACACCCACGTAGATAGGAATTCGCGAAAAGACTGACTGGGCTCGCTGTGTTTCGATCTTGTTTGGACGAATCGGAGCGACATTCATTGACAGGCAGCTCGAGCTCTCTATTAGCCTCCTCCTTCTACCTCTCTAATAACGTTTGTACCCTCATGGCTAGAAGTAAGCTTTTGACCGGGTTTTCTCCTAGGCATATGCATTTTGTCGTCGTGGCGCGTTCAAAAACTTTTAGTTTTGCATAGTTTATGCATTTTCTCAAATTATCACGTCCGATCTGAAAGAGGACTTGGAACTGAATAATAAAATGCTTAGTTTTCTCAAAAGCTTCAAATTAATCAAAATTGTTTCAACACAACAATGTTTTCTAATAAAATTTGTATACGTAAGCATCAAACGAACAAAGTTAGAATTTAGGAAAAAAGATTGAATATAAAAGGTAGATAAATTTAATTGCAAAGTATCGTTCGTTTGACGCTCACGTGTACGAGTTTCATAAAAAAATATAACCCTGAACGTAAGTACCTTTCTCAAAACAATTTTTTCTGTTTTATTTTTACAATCTTTTTCTATTTATATTTAAAGCGTAAATATTTGTAGACTTATTAATAGGTGTAATTTTCGATTCGAGCATCGCTCTGCGAGGCTTATTGAACTTCATTTCTCTAACTTCAACTAGTATTTTTGTTATCGTATGAGTTTGTCTATTTATATTAATATTTTTATGTAAATTGTTTCAATAAAAAAAGTGTGTTTCGTCGTCATATCATATCAGAATTAATGAAAATGTACTAATCTTCATGAAGTATTAAACAGAAATATTATTTTTATGTCTTTTAAAAATGATGATTTAGGGAAAACAATATATTACAACTTTTTCTCCAAGTTTTTATAAATGTTTCAATTTCACATTCTTTGGCTTTATAAATTATTAGGTGTGATATATTATTAAGTTTATTTTTCAATTTTGATTAAAAAAACATTGAATGATTTATTATTTATGATAAACTTTTGATAAGTGTGTTATATTTATTTATTGAACTAGCAGTTAATATATAGTTAAACAAATTACGGAATTACGACTATCTAAACGACAATGCATCACTAGAGGTTTTGCGTGTGATAATGAACTTTAATGAAATGATTACAATGATAGATAAACTTAATATATAATCAGATAAATTATGATAAAAGTAAAATTTTGATTACACATTGTTTCGACGGTTTGTTCATTTCAGTAGCGTACGAGGATTTACGTGTGTTGACTCAGGTGATTTATAAATATGGTTTTATAAGATTACAAAATGAAATTAAAACTAAGTTATAATCTTGCAAATTATATAAAATACAATGTTTTCTTATTTAATTAGAATAAATTTTCTGCACGATTTGTTTAAGTTCATTTACAGCTACCTGGAAGTCGTGAGCATCTACTTTTTCTTCGCTGTCATGCTGAATTTTGTGAAGAGCATCCTCAAGTAAGCTTTCAAAATTAGTTGCTACCTATAAATCGAATCGGCTGTAAGTATAACGTTTTATTTGAATATACTATTAAATAGTACAAATAGCTTACTTTTTTTAATCCTTGTTCTATGAGTTCTTTGTCTTTACCTTCAGCGTCGATCTGAAATATTAATAAAATCAAGTTAATTTATCTCTCGGAAATGACGATGTTATAACTAGTTAATAGATTCTTACTTTATCTTCATCATCGAAGACGGTTTGCAAAATTTTCGTGAGCTCTTCTATTGTGTCCCTGTACTCTTTTGTGTCTAAACGGTCACTAAGTTTCTTAAATACGACTTCAAGAGAATCCTTGATTGCTCCCCCAAGCTACCATACATCAATAAAATGTTTATATGTTTGTAGAATTTGAGCGAATTATATTTACATTTTTTTTACTATACCTTATCAAGGAGTGTTCCAAAAACTTTTTTCAGCATACTCTCCACGAATGATATTTCTCCTAATTGCTGAAAATTACAATATTTTTGTTAGTTTAATCATAGTCTTCATTAAAAAAATAAATGTAAAGAAAATAATAGCACATACTTCATCTTCTACTTTTGTATCATCTCGTTTGATCGGAGAAGCCTATAAAATTTTAAAATTATCATGATTATTTTATTATTAGAACTTGTCACTATCGACCATTAAATATCGATAATGAAATTAAAAAATATGGGTATAATTGATTTTTTCCCTACACAACGCAATTAAACTGTTCACAATTTCTAATTTTTTAATAAAAAAAAAACTTACAAAAACAACTGCGCATCCAACGAGGAAAACGAATAAAATCTTTGCTGCCATTTTGTAATTGAACACTTTTGTACCAAATGGAAAAAGTCGAATAAGACTTTAAGTTGGCCGTATTTATACAAGACTGAATTTTTATCTTAATAATGTCAATAATGATTTCCATTCAAGCAGTCATCTGAAAAACACTTGATCTTTTTTGTGCAAATAACTATCACTATGTTCATTATCCAGAAACAGACATAAGGAATTGCGACATAGTATATTCTTTCATTAAACATATATAATTATAGGTACGTCTATGATATGTCTAGGGAATAATAAACTATGAAATTACAAAACATACTTTTAAAGAAGTAGTTTAATATTTATTTTTCTATTGTGAGATTATCAAGTAAATATGCTATTATAACATGCAAAATTAGAAATATCATAGAAATTTTAGAAAATCTTGTCAAAAGAGCATAGTTCTCTTCAAGTAACGAATAACGGATACAAAAAAAATTGTTGAAAAAATATAAAAATTCTCTAGAGTATTGAGGACACGGATAGAATTTTCCGGTAAAAATTACCGTGAAATTCGCGGCAATCGCAGGGACCAACCGAAAACTCTGTAAATTTTGACTGGTGTCACGGTCATTTTTACTAATCTTCCCTACTATTTTTCTCTGTATTTAAAGGTAAAAATTACTGTGACAACAGTAAAGATTTCCAGAGATTCGATTCGTGTCCGATTGCCGCGAATTTCACGGTAATTTTTACCGCAAAATTCTATCCATGTACAAAAAAGGAGGCTCAAAAGAAAATTCTTAAAATTTTATAGTTTATACTATAGTTGCATTAATTTATTATTATACAAAATTGTAGTATTTTACAATAAAATCAATTTAGATTAGGCTGAAATTTATAATCTAATTTTATTTAAGAACATTTTTTTAAATTTCTCGTATATGTCGCTCAGTTAAGTCCAGAGTCTAAAAAGAATACCCTATAACTTTCTATATGCAATCCGTATATCTTTTTTTTTGTACCACTTACTTTCTTTCCTTCCACTAACATTCTGCGTCTTAAATACGTAACGCACAGGAATATTAGAATATAAATAATTACGAGATTCGTGATTCTTATACGCTTCAAGATCTCTTGAATTAAGAGCAATGTAATCCTTTAACATTGTTACCTGTTCCCGTGCATTCTCAATTTCTTGTTCATCAGGATTAGTATGAATGGCAACATTTTGAAAATTTAGAAGTAGCACAATAGTATGATTTTTATCATGCAATGGTTTTGATAAAAATCTCCAAACCGCTTCAGATGGACCATAGGATTTCAGTTGAAACAAAAATTGTAGGTAACATCAAAAGAAAACTTTTTATTATTATATATAATAACTTATAGACGGCCACTGGCTGCATAGCGTATGTAGTTGAGGTAATTATGAAACCTGATAAAGTGTATGTGACTTAAAATATAAAAAGTTTTATATGGCCTTTATAATTACGGGTAACCGTTGCATACTTTCGGCGATATAATCTTCACAAACAATCTTAAAAGTAGCTTCTATACGTGATAAAAGAAACTTATTAATGTATCTAGCAGAAAATCCGTTTTATACATAAAATGAATCTTCTATAAGTAAAAGGAATCTAAGTATTTGACTGTAAGCTTTACAGAATTTTCTTTAAACTTCCAATCATAGCTTAATTAGTTATGACTGAAACATAAGTTTATGACCATTTCTGTAGTTTCGAGGCATATCCACATAAGTCCACTTTTTGAGTTTCTGAGAGAAAAGCGGTACTCGGTGATTTGAGCAGGTTATAATTTCTTATGTGTCAAACATTTTTAAGAATTCAAAAAGTATGGACTTATTTTGGAGCGTATGTACTTTAATTTAATTATAAAACAGGCTAATAAATTATAAAATTAGCAATTCTTTAATGAATTCTCAATACTTATTCAAGAAATTACTGTTTTCATGACATATTTCGATTAATTTACGCCCATTCGATATACACACATGTTGAACAACACGGACGATTGAGGTATATAGTCAAATTTTAAAATGTTTGTAATTTGAAAATATATAGGAATTTTTAAAATAAACAGATAAATATAAATATTTGTCATCGCACCTATACTCAATTAGAATAGATAAAATAAATTATAACTACGATAAACCAAAAAATGATGGGCTTATCTGGCACAAAATCTGAAAAATGAACTTATGTGGATTTTGGGTATATCAATAGTTTCAAGACAATATTTTTGCTACTATTGAGTGTGAAATGAAAAAGGCCTATTTTCTGAGGTTTTCCCGATTTTCATTAAAAAATGGACTTGTGTGGTTGTGTCTCAGAGCCACAGATACGTTGTAGAACTATTGTATTATAGTTTTACAGCTATAGTATAGTATTAAAAAATTGTATGCCAGTAAAAGTAATAATTTTCGATGCCAGGGATCTTTCCTTTCAACAGCAGTTCGTGAATTTACTGTTCTGGGTTTAGAACCGTTTTTTCAAGTTCTATATGGGAGCCTGAGATATATATATCAGGCGATTTCAGGCGATCAAATGCGATTCAGATATATATATATATATTACCAGCTCTTATTCGAAGAAAAAAAATTGCACTTCACTTTTAAGTAACCAACAACTATAAAAACAACTGATTCTATAAAGTATGATCGAAATTCCTTACCCCAAAGGAGCATCACTTTCTGCGAGAAAAAATATTTACAGTTATAAGTCATCATGACTTTAATATAAGAAAACCTGTAAAACGAGTGGTTTCTTAACTATTGATGAATTTCTTTAACTATCAGGTTATATTGATCACTTGTCCATATCCGAATAATGTCGATTCAAATTATTCCTTTAATGTTAAGATTTCTTTTTGTGTGTGGTAATTGTCAATTCTTATTTATTGTTTTCTTATAAGACATGAGTTCGAATTGCGATTTGTAATTTGTGAAGGTACTTGTGCCTATATGGTGGAATTTGAAGACACTAATGAGCGCCGGTATCTATATACCTACTCTTATATCTACTACAGTATAAAAGTATATCTATATCTCTGTACCATATGTATATATATTATACTTACGAATATTTATGTTTACTGATAGCGCTATACTGATGACTTACTTCATCAATTACATTAGGTATACAGGTACAAAATTGTAATAATGTGCTTATAAAGCTATACTTATGGTGCTTATGGTTTCCTCCCTGATTTTTTTTCCACTTCCCTATATTATCGCGCATCCACAATCACGCCAGTCTTACTTTTAGACACGTGCTTTACAAATATATTATCTTATTTTTTTTTCATTTGACAAAAATCTAGAGTATATTCGTCGATGCTCCTAGAATTTAAATAACTTTTTCTATTTTTTTTTTTTATAATTTATCTGCAATAGTCTGATAAATTATTTTTTTTAGGTTATGTTTGTTTAATGCATATCAAAACTGGTAAGTATTAAAAACTTATTGTATATGGATTTATTTATAATTTTGATTCATTTTTAGATATATTTATAGACATTTTTAATTGCAATTTATATATTATAGTATATGTAATACGTGTTTATTAATTTGTATAGGTACTGAAAATGTCATCAAAAGCACGTAAAAGCTTGTGTCCGTGGGTAACATGTGACAAGTGCCAAATTATATTAGCACAAAAGGATACAACAATCCATGAACAAAATTGTCCTCCCAAAGAACCGTGGAACCATGGATTTATTAAAGATAGTATCTTTTGTAGTTATGTAGAAGTTTATAAATCAGGTAATGAAACCTAGAATATTATTCTCATATGTATATTTGTTGTTTCAATTCCAAATATCAAATGAATTTCAGAATTACCAAAAAATATAAATACTCGAGAATCAAATAATTTATTGTTTATGTCTGAGTCAGCAATGCAATTATGTGAAATAGCAATAGGAGATTCTGTACTCATATTCAATAATAATAATGTCATAGTAAAATCAGCTTGGCCAATGAATGATAAAAGTTTAACTTCAGTATTTGTAACCAAGCAAGGTAATATATTTATTATAAAATAATTTTCAATGATATTTATATCAATACCTACACAAAAATAATTTACATTAATAAATGGTGTAATAAAATTTGTTTTAAAAATGGTTTTAGCAAAAGAAATAGATAGAGTAGAAGGATCAGTAAGAATTGAAAAACTAAAATCAAATCCATCTTTTGCAGAAGAAATAATAATTGAGCCTGTTGGTAAAAACCATCTAGAAAAAGTGACAACTGAATTAAATATACTACTAAAAAATTACAATCATGAAAGAATATTTTCCATAGGAAACAGAATAAGTATTCCATATTATGGAAAGAAACTTGTTTATAAAATTTTAGATGTAGAAACAGGAAATGAATTACCTGATAAATTTTCATCAATGACTATATCGGAAAATCAAAATTCAAATTTATATTTAGCTCTTTACCTAACTAAATGGACAATCATAAATAATTCTGAACAGAAAGAAGAAAATAAAAAACAAACGCGACGCCGACTACAATGTATAGGTGGTTATTCCAATTTGATAAAAAATTTAAAAGAATCTTTTAATATTGGTCTAGGGAAATATGGAAATGTAGATAGCTTTCATGTATGTAAAAGCATTTTACTTTATGGTCCTCCAGGAGTTGGAAAGTCTATGATGTCTGAAGCTGTTTTGACAGAGATTGAAGCTCATATTGTTAAAATTAATGCATCGGATATTAATAAGAATTTTAAAGAAACAGAAACAGTATTGTACAGTATGTTCGAAGAAGCATATGAAAAAGCACCGTCAATTATTCTTATAGAAAACATTGATACTTTGTCATCAAAAACCAGCACTCTTGAAAAACTTTTTGACAGTTTACAAGACAGTAATAAACCTGTAATGGTTTTAGCAATAACATCTAAACCTCATATGATTGACCCTTCTTTAAGAAGACAAGGTAGAATAGATGAAGAATATGAAATGTCAGTCCCTACAAAACAAATCCGAAAAGAAATTTTGTTAAAATTAATCATAACAATGCCTCATTCTTTAAATGATAAAGACATAGATGAAATTTCTTATGAAACACATGGTTTTGTGGGTGCTGATTTATATGGTTTATGTAAACAAGCTGCAAAACGAGCAATCACGCGACAATCTCAATTAGGTCCTATTTGTGATTCTAACAAAGCTTTAGTAAATAGAGAAGATTTTAACTATGCTCTGAATATTGTTCATCCCTCAGAAATGAAAGAAATTTTAATAGATGTTCCTAATGTAAAGTGGTCAGACATTGGAGGTCAAAAAGATTTAAAGTTAAAGCTTGTACAATCAATAGAATGGCCATTAAAACATCCAGAAATGTTTACAAGATTGAAAATTACACCTCCCAAAGGAGTTTTAATGTTTGGACCTCCTGGTTGTTCTAAAACTATGATTGCTAAAGCACTAGCGACAGAAAGTAAATTAAATTTTTTAAATATAAAGGTAATCTTAGTTTACATAATTTTACAGCATGGCATACATACTTATTTTCTCATGATATTCAGTCAAAGTTACTCATTGAAAGAACAAAAAAGTCCGAAAATATTTTTTAAATTAAACTTTATCAATTGTAACTACTGTAATTTATAAATACTTTTATGTTAATTTTGTTGAATAAAAAAGTGTTAATAATAATTTAGACTTGAATAATCAAAATATATGAATGATATAATTTTGTAATGTAAAATACCATTCTCGTTACTACCTATACAATTTATGTATTGTATTAATTCACACTTTTTTAGGGCCCAGAATTATTTTCAAAATGGGTTGGTGAATCAGAAAGAGCTGTAAGAGAATTATTTAGAAGGGCAAGGCAAGTAGCACCTTCTATAATATTCATTGATGAAATTGATGCTCTGGGTGCAGAAAGAAGTACTTCTACTGCCAGTGCAGGAAGTAGTGTACAAGAAAGAATTTTAACACAATTATTAACTGAACTTGATGGTGTAACAAGCTTGCGAAATGTTACACTGGTTGCTGCAACAAATCGACCAGATAAAATAGATAAAGTAAACTTTATATTTTCATCATTATTATCATTCATAAATTCCATATTTTAAATAAGTACTCAATAATATATTTTTTTCTAGGCTTTACTTCGTCCAGGGCGTTTTGATAGTTTAATATATGTTCCCTTGCCTGATGCTGATACTAGATTAGAAATTTTCAGTATTAAATTACATGAAATGCCGTTAAGTCAAGATGTTAACATACAAGATTTAGTTGACTTGACAGAAGGCTACTCCGGTGCAGAAATCCAAGCAATTTGTCAACAAGCTGGTTTGGAAGCAGCAAAGGAAGATATTAATGCGACACAAATAACAAAAGAACATTTTAGAATAGCCTTGTCAATTGTTGTTCCTAGAACTCACTTAGATCTAATTAAAATATATGAAAATTTTTTACATAAATCTAAAAAGATTTGACTATTATAATAATAATATTGTGATTAACACTTTAAGCGCTGACAATGTATAAGCATTTTCTCACTTAAATGCCAATCGCTATATTTTTTTTTAAATATTGAAATTGTATATTTTTAATATGAAATACTTTATTATTTTTAACTTAAGTTACATAATTTCATGAAAAATAAGTACGACCCCCTGTGGGTATATACAACAAGAGCATACCGATAAAAATGTCTAGAATGTTTTTTGATTGAAACAAAGCAAGTTTGAATCAAATTAATATTACGACCCAATGTGGGTCGTACAGCATATTGACTCGTACAGCGCTTAAAGTGTTAAGTTAGAATGCTTTGATAAAATGTAACAAAATTTTTCAAATTATACTTTCTAATTATGTTTCTCCTTACAAAAAATATTTTCTTTATATAGCATTAGTACAATTGTACATAATTAATTGACAACTAATCACAGCATTTATTGCTAATTACTTATTCATGAAATTCATAGAATATTAATTAAATGTGTATATATATGTATAAACGATCATAATATAATATTACATTTAGAACTAAGTTTTGAATGCTGCGAATAATTACACTTATAAAAAGATATGTACAAAAAAGTTTTTGGGATATTTAACTACTTTTTTAAAAACATTTTTACAGATTGTGATTAAAAGTTAATAAATAATATAATTATTTAAGATGTTTTATAGATATTGTTATATTTATATTTTGATAAATACATGGTAGTATATTGTTTATGTGTACAGATTTATTTATTTATTTTATGTACCAAAAAAATTAAAGCGACATGCGTAAATTCGTCATCGTTTGTTATTGACGAAAGAGATAACGATCGATGACGAACTTTTTTTAATTCTCGTATCGCCTTGAATATAGTTCAAAAATATAGATAACTGATATTCATTTGGTTTTAATATTTCGTAATTAAATTTTTGCTATTAATTCGGAAACTTAACAAATTTTTAAGTTTAACTACAAAAAATCATGTCTGTAATTGTAAAATGTAAAAAACAAAAAAAAAGTTGTACTAATAAAAGAAATAATAAACAGTAAGTTTTATTTTTCACTTATAGATATTCTGTTTGAAATTTCAATGATATAAATTTAACAATAAATATTTATTTTAGATTAATTTGTCAATGTCCAGACAAAGTAACTTATTGTACACCTTTACCTTCCCGTTTACCTTGTCAACCTGGGTTAGATTACATACAAATAAACAAATTAAATATTATTTATTTAGTTTACATTGTATTCTAATTTTTTCATTTTTATTCATTTTAGACCATTTATAACTTATTCGACCGCATTATTACCATGCACAATGATTCAAGGAAACATTGTTTGGAATGGAGTTAAACAAATATCTTGTATTACATTACCACCATGTTCTTCAATTTATTGTTGCTCTCAGACTAATTGTGAACCTTAGTAATCATATACAGAGAATCATATACGGATAAATAAAAAATATATCTTTTAATGTTTTTATTTTTTATTCTTTGTAAAGAGTATTATATGTATATAATATATTACGTAAGTTATACATATTATGTAAAATTGAATTGTTATTTCAGAATGACGTGCAACATTATCGTTGACGCGCGATACATTTTTATACTTTCATTCATAAATTTATTTAGACATATGAGATTAAAGATATAACAATGTAAACACTACTACATATAGTAAATTGTATTACAATAAAGGCACCTGACCCGAGCACCTCATGCTTTTTCAACGCGCTTTTTCATAAATTAGCGCGCTCATGGCCTACACCTCACTTTTGTACCGGACGCTATACTATAGCCTATAGCCATGGCGCTAGTGCAAATGGCGATCTCTCTGTTTATTTGTGTAGATCGAATGTCAATAATGGCTCTGTGAATTTTAGTTAGTTTAAAAATTTGAAAAAATAGAATAATTTTCAAAATGGAAATTCTATGGAATCAAATAAATCTACAACGCCCACCATACAGATCATGGGATGTCTCTATAAAAGAATTCGGTAAATATAATATTCAGCTGCTTATAAAAGAACTAGATAACCTAAAAAGATTATCTTTCTAATCTTTTTAAAAAGGTTTTAACTCTTTTTACAGCTTATACTTCAATATCTGTATATTATTTTTATGTATGAAATATTTTGAATTGCTTAAATTTTTAATATTATTAGCTAATCTTTAATATTTATAATTTATAACCTTAATAATACATATAGTTGTATAAGCGCTATTATTATAACACGATTTTTCAGATTCAACTAGATTTATTCAAGCTATTGATAAAATATTAAATGATTTTAAGACTTTTGAAGTTTTACATATGGAATCTGCACTTTTGAGTCGATTAATTTATCGCATGAAAAGCAAATTCAGAAGCGATAAAGGTTTGAAACATATGGAAAAAGTAAACAGAGCATTATTAAATTATTTAAATATGTCTATGCAAAGAGAATATGAACTTTTGAAAGAGTATATAGAAATCAATAATGGAATTGTTTCTCTTCCTCCTCGACAAACTCTTGAATATGTCTTAGTGAGAACACAAGGATTTGTCAAATTAATGTGTCGCATAGAATCAACAGCATTAATAGCTGGAAATATTCTGAAATCAAGATTACATACAGGACAGTCTTGGACTGTAGCTACGATTGCTTATGCAGTCATAAGTAGAATATGGTAAGTTCTATTTATGTATTAGTAAGCAGTTTTAATTTAATTAATTGTTTTATTTTATACTTTAAGGATTTTAACAAAATACATAATAAAAAAATCATGTATCTGGTACAACACTATTTATAACTATTTAAAAAACTTCAAAGTACTTGGTATACCATGGTTACCAGAATCCTATGTTTTACCCGAGAATCTTATAGAGTGGCTTGATTTGCCTTGGATAAATGAAGATATAGAAGAAGAGTATACATTTTTTATATATAATTGCATACATTTTGTTATAAAAAATGTACAATACATTTACATTCATTCTTTTAGATTGCCAAAGAAAGAGGACTGGGAAAAGTCAATTTTTAATTTGATGAAAGGAAATAATTTAAATGAAGAATATGACATTATTCTTGATGACCTAACTATGGAGTGCATTATAAAACAAGATATAAAATCAGAAGTAAAACAAAATCAACTGACTTTTGCAGTAGACAATAATGATTTAGGGGGTAAGTTAATTTTTTAATAACGACCGTATTTAAATTGTTCAGAATTCAAAGTTACTTATCATGTTAAATGTTTTAGAACCAATATCTCGATTGAGTTATGAAGAAACTTCTGAAAAGTTAGCTAAAGAAACAAAAACGAAAGTGAAAAAAGAGCAAAAACATAAAAATAAGCAAACAGATAAACACTCTAATTTGTTTGATGTAAAAACCAAAAAAGATTTAGTTCAATTATTAACAGCAGATTCTATTCCTGGACTGGATAAGTTGCAGTGGAATATATTACGAAAACGAATAAAAAAATTAGCTATTAAACTAACTGAAAACAATACTCGCAGTTTAAATAAGCAATTATTATGCAAAATTTCACTTCGAATACAAAAATGGACAACTGTTTCATGATTATTTAATTTATGGAAAATGGAATTGTAAATATTGTTATATAAACATTAAAACTAATTTTTTATTTTATTTGTAATGTGTTATTAATGTAAAATTAAATCCTGTGTCGTGGCAGTGAAAAAGCGATTAATTCGATTATGGAATTTAAACGTTTGAAATCGGTTTTACAGGTCTAACTAACGAGGTGTCTATACAAAACGTTAACCTTGATGCATGAAAGCAAAAAAAAAACAATGATAATTTTCGGTTATTTTGTTATACATACAAAAAATTGTATTAGAATTAGTTTTAGAATTTCTATTTATTAGATCTTTATTCAAATTCAATTTTCTTATCATTTCCTTATAAAAAGTAGATTTTTTCAAATTTTTATTTTTGTATCAATTTTTACATTTTGTAATGGGTCACCTTTGACTTGATTTTCTTACAATCCTATATCATAAAAAGTATTTATGACACACCGTGCGTAAAGTGCCACTTTTTTGCACACTTGCCAAAACGAGCGTGCTAAAAAATGGCACTTGATGCACGAAGTGTCATAAAATAATGTTCGATACTTCGCTTCGCTTGGGCGACAAACTCACACTCGAGCTAAAATCATATTTCTCACAAGTGTATCGAAAAGTACTATTAAAAAACTCAATTAGATCCGTTTAATTGTCATAGAAATAATCTGGAAACTTTATTACATATGAATGTACTTTATTACATATCTAATGAATTTTGCTATAGCCAAATTGTAAGGCTCTGTTGTCGAGTAGTAATCGTGCCTAATAAAATACAATGAATATCATGATCGAAGGTCGAAATAGAATTGCAAAATATTCACAAAAAATCACGTACGCACACTCATAATTAATCTATGAACTTACCCTCCTAAACATTTTTTTTTTTACTCGAATTATTTTTTACGTCTATATCTTTTATCTTTTAAACTTTTGTCGAAATGCGTTTAGTATTAATTATAAGACATTTTCTGAAGAACAAAAAAATTATTGTAGAGGTAGAAGTTTATAATAGACTTTTCTTATAGTAATTCGTTTAATCAAAGTCTATCATACTTTCATAATAAAATATTTTGATGATTTATGTATAGTATAATATACATCCACAAAAAATTGAATAGAAATATTCTGCTGTGTTCGTTTTTTGTGTTGCGAAAAAAACTTGTTCGACACATTACCGGCTCCTTTGATAGGTCTCAAATTGTAAATTAGCGGCTTGCCGCCTTGTCGATAGGATTGATTCCCCTGCATATAAATTTACACCAGAACACTAGATATAATGCCTCGGCATAAACTGAACAATGTGTTAAAATAGTATTTGTTTTTGGATATTTAATAAAATTTTTTTCACGCCAGTCAAGGATGGGATTTGATAATAAATTATAATTGAAAACAATGATTTTATTTGTTTTATATACGTATATATATGTAATATGCATTCAAAAAGACAATCTTATCAGTAATAAAGGCTTACACTTAAAGACATCGATCCGTATAAAATAAAATATATATAATAACACAAGATAATAAAAGTAGAATAAAACAATGAAAAATTCGATCCTGAAATGTTTAGGGCACGGTATTTACAATACATCACAATCGTTTCCGTCTATAAATTACACATGTACAAGTTCCCAAGGCACTTTTCCGTCACTCTTCGTTTATATATATGCATGCGTGCGCAAGCCGCGACGCTTATTATTGCTACTAGTCCATGCTGAAATGGCTCTTGACCAGGCGACCGATAAGGTGGATTGCCCGGAACGTCCTGTTTGGCCTGAGGCGTTGCCGCAACAGATAGTACGTTAGCGCTCGGAACAAAAAGAGAATTACTACGAGCGCAACCATGTCCACCCAGAAGACAATGTCCGTCATGCCTGTGAACAAGTTCAAACTCATAAGTATCCTCACCAACTTTATACCATTTTATTTCAACTTATTGGCATCATTTCATATTAATCCTTTTCGCGCATGGGTCAGATTGCAATCTAAATTTCGAAATATTAAAAAATATTAAAGAACCTTGAAATGCGAGTGACTGAAGATCATTAAGGTGACACTTTTAAAAACTTATAAGTATATTACGTCACTTTGATTCATTGAAATTCTAGTTTGTTTGTAAATATATATTATGTCAGAAATGAAGCGTATAAAAAGAATGTGTTGCATAATTTTATCGCGTGACACGGTAAATAGATAGGATTACTAGCTTTGTTTTTGACTGATGCAAAAATAACAAATA
The DNA here is from genome assembly GCA_035583055.1 of Torymus tubicola. Lineage (NCBI taxonomy): Eukaryota > Metazoa > Arthropoda > Insecta > Hymenoptera > Torymidae > Torymus > Torymus tubicola. The sequence continues at coordinate 34,951,809 of JAWWEQ010000010.1, read as the reverse complement.
AACAAGCGTGTGCGAATTCAAAGTGCGATATTTTCTTGTCTGTTTATTTTTTTATCAATGTTTCTCTCTTGATTTCGCTTGTTTGCGTCTGTCTTTACTCTCAGGCGGCTCTATTTATATACCCGAGAAAAAACTTTATATATTTCATTAACTAGTTTCGTTGCGGGTCTTATTATTTTTTAATTTGCATATTTTTATACTTATGTCTGAAATGTTTCAAAAAAGAAAATGTCTTATATTTCAAAAGAAATTAAAGACCGGCAGTTATACATTATAAGCCGACTTTAGGTCGGCACATCGTCGAAGCTTTCCGAACGGAGAGATTTATTTAAAAAGTAAAGAGATTTAGTACTAGAAATATTATATAAGCTTGCTGTGTATGAAGTTTGAAATAAAAAAAAATGAGATTGTTACCCATGACACGGAGAAGCTGCCGAGGTACGGCGTAGTGGCAATAGTGCTCCTCGGATGGACAAGGAAGCTTGCCTCTGTTGTACCCGTAGGTTGCTACGATGAGTCCCTCAAGCCCGTAGCGTATGTAGCTCACGTACATAATGATCTGCCGATAAATTGGTAGGGGCGTATCATCGCCAATGCCCTGCACAGCGAATAACATCAGCGGCACCGTCATCGCCGGCCCCACAAACATTCCGTTCTGCAACGATAAATTTATTCCTTTTGTTTTCTACTAAGCACACAAAGCACTCTTTAATATCAAAGTGCAAAGCTTTGAATTAGCAATTGTATATACTTATAACCAGGGCAATTATACAAAAAATATTTAAGCTAACTGATTCATCTAGAGATAGTTGTGTATATACGCAATAAAGATGTTAGTCATATTGTGGCGCCATTTATGCAGTCCATAAATAAGTGTAGTGACTTAAAGAGCAGCGATAAAACACCTTCATTCACTGCTCTTGCAGTTAAAATAAAAAAGTATGCTAAACAATCTTAAACGCGCTATTCAATCTATCACGTCGTATTTTTATTGGCCATTAAATTGAAATATTTTTTGTTGACTGCTATAACTTACCACGATGCTCAGTGTACTGGCAATTGCAAGCCCCATGCTCTCTGCTATGAGAGAACAGACCATACACGTGCCGATAAACATGGCTATTCTATGATATTCCAGCGGTTGACTAGTGATCGGGTAGACCATAGAGAGATATAGGACACACAGTATCAACTAGAAACATAAGATCATTGTAAGCATAATTTATTAGCTATTGACACACAGTATCAACCAGAAACATAAAATCATTGTAAGTATAATTTATTAGCTATTGAGAATAATTGGCAATTATCACCACCAAATGAATGCAACAATTTAAGACAAACCTGTGCAGGAATGTTGGCTATAGTCAGCGCACAGAAGTACGGACTGAGATTGTACCAGCGGTTGAAGTGTTCCCGCTTCACCAGTTGTACCTCTTGGGGAACTGTAAAACGGTGGAAAATTAATGTATACATCGTCTTTTACAATACCGTGCAGCGATACATAGTGCTGTACTGTAATACTTACAATGTAGCAGGACTGGCAGCATCGGAATGTAAAGGAAAACAATGAGGCAAGTGAAACAGAAACCAAAGTTAAAAAGTGTCTTGGAACCGTCGTTGCCGATGTCGAGGAACAGACCGCCAATTATGAAACCCAAAAATATGTGCAACGAAATCTTTAGGTACATGTAGTTCTGAAAAAGGAGAGATGTATATAGTTTTTCATTTCTTCTGTTTCCTTTTAAGATTGTCTGTGAAAAATATAAAACAATTACCCTATCGCGATAGAACTGAAGCATTTTTCTCCTGAATAGCGTTGTAAACTGTTCCCACCATGAGATTTTGACGATATCCTTTGAAATCTTCTGGCCATAATTATTGGGATGACTAATGGGTATAATAGGTGATTGCACATCAATTTTAGAGACCATCCGATCAACGAGTTCGTGTCCATATTCTCCTGACGATACTTCGACAACTACCGATGAAATGATTTTTAATAATTTTTTATAATAAAAGTTAGTGAAGAAATTCTAAATTCATATTTATCGCGATAAAAATATGTCAGTGTGAGAAACATAGTGTTTCGCGCATGCTTCGGTATTCTATTTTCCAAATGACTGTGCAAAGTAGTTCGGGTGGCAAGTTGTGTAATGTACTATTTATCATTATGGATTCGATTTCTCGTGCGTGAAGTTCTTGCTCTCGTGCTCATTTGAGAGCGGGTGTCAATAACGGAGAATGCGCAAATCATTTCTGCCACACTATTATTACACATCGTGATTCACACTCGTCGAGCACGAAAAAGCTAGTTTCGCTCACTCGGGTAAAAAAAAATCTAAAGTTCGATACATGTAAGCGAAGCTGATATCGAATTCATGCACGAGTGTTATTTGTCGTTCGAGTGAACCAAGTACGCATAATAATATGCTATTGTGTGCACATTTTATTGCGCATATTAGTTTGATATACGATATATGACTACACTGAGAAAAATATAACTATGCATTTTCCAATAAATTAAAACGTTTCTACTGTTTGACCGTCAGAATTATAAAATGTTTATATAAGACGATATACTTTTTCTCATCAAATATTAAAACAAAAGCAAAGTAATTAATTTTCCAAAAGAAACGTGATCAAAGTAAATCTAATTTTGTCGTATAATTATTAAAGTTTGTATGAGTTTTCAAAAGGCCCTACTGTCTATGCTCTAAGAAGAATAAAATAATGGTAGGCAAAACTTACTGAAGTCAGCAGGATTGTAGTGCTTTGGACATTCGATTCCTACGTGGTGCAGGAACGGCACAACTTCGTTTACTGGGCCACGATACGCGCACTGGCCGGCAGCTACGACGTAGACGTGGTGGAATTTGGAGAATATAGTGGCACTGGGTGTGTGGATCGAGCAGATAACCGTTCGGCCGTTCAGAGCCACCCTTTGAAGCAGCTCTATGCACTGGATCGAGGACATCTCGTCGAGTCCCCTAAAGCACACCAAGGATTTCCCTTGAAACTTATGTCTTTTTGCCATTTACGAACCGTTTCAATGACAGGATGCGCATGTAGATTTATTGCCGTTACTACTTTTTTTCATCGCTAAATGCTATAGAAATTTATTGGCAATGCACAGATCTGAGTCAAGGCAAATTTAAATATAAAAATAGGAATGTACTACGGCTTTTAATTACTCCAGTATTTTTCACCTCGCCCCGTCAATGTTACGATTTATTACTCGAAAGCAAAACAAGTTCAACAGATTGACGTTTTGTTTAGCTTGACAGACTCTTTGCACATTACTCATTTTTTATGGTATTTTTCTACACTTATATAGTTTCTTTCGACTAGCTTATATGTACTTACGTTGTAGGTTCATCTAAAAATATCACTGGTGGATTGTTTACAAGTTCTAAAGCTATCGAAAGCCTTTTTCTCTCGCCACCGGAAAGTCTTTCCGTAAGAGTGTCCCTTGCGCCGTTCAGCCTTAAGGTTTCTATTATCTCGCATATCTGTACACATAATATGATTATTAACATTAGAAGAGATTTTTTAATACATATTTAAATTACAGTTATTTAAATGTTTGAGGAAATGGTGTTTCGTGACTTGACTCCATCAAGTCCTTGCTAAAAATATCCAGCTGGATACGCTGGATTACAGCTGGATATTTTTAGCAGGGGTACTTCAAGAAAAATGATGACAAGCGTAGAATATAATAGCGGGTTTTTATTATCGTATGGTAAAAAATGATGTGACAAAAAGACGTCAGATTCATCCATCATTCTTAAAAAGAAAAAAATAACTTATGTTTAACTTATTTAATCTTTATAATAGACACTATATTTTTTTTCAAACTTAATAATTTATACTCTCTAAAGTTAAATTAGTGAAAATTGCTCCAATTAGTGGAAAAAACTACTAATTTATTAGTGCACATTCACTATTTCATGCAGTACATAGTTTTAAAAAAACTACTAATGAAATAGTGAACTAATAAATTAGTAGTTTTTCTACTAATTGAAGCAATTTTCACTAATTCAACTTTAGAGAGTGGGCACCTAATTAATAAAATAATTCTTAATTATATACTCGCAGTTATAATGCGGAATAGAACATTAATAGTAGTAGACAGTTTTTAGCTTCGCTGTTTTGTGTGATTGATATATTTAATATGTACAAATTTAAATGTCGATATAAAATGATTATCAATATCACGTCAAAAATATTAAATAAATATGTCAAAGGTTAAAAATATTGTTTAGTTCAATTTTTTTTAGTTGAATTCAATAATCCTTTATTATTAATGGAGAATAATGGATTTATAGTATTTAACTTAGGCCCACATATTTAAAAAGGTAAATACAGTGATATCTAATAAATTTTAAACAGATCATTTATTAATTTATTTGAATGATTAAATTAGAAATTATCAATAGTATTGACAATGCTAATAGTAAAAAGTGCATTGAAGGAAAAAGCAAATCTTTTTTTCTTAAAAAATCTTTTTTTCTTAAAAAAAGATTAGCATTAAATTGAGATATATTAAAATAGCTTTGTAATTAACAGAGTGGCTACTCCAAAAGAAAAATCATTCTAACTTTACTATAATTAAAAATATGTACATAAGTCGTTAGAAAAGCGAATATTTTTAACAATTTTCTAATACTGCATTAGGTTGCTTATAACTTTTTAAATAATGTATATTTTCAACAAAATTAAACTGAAACTATTTTTGCTCATTTTTATATCATCATTTTTCTTTGTATTTATACCATAAATAATCTCAAAGTTGCAGTTAATAAAACGCACATCATTTTTTAACAAGGTAACGCATATTTAAAATTATGTAGTTATATCGTAAGAAAGGGCTTATGGAAAGAAATTCTTGCGGTGCTGCGAGCTTTTCTCCAACAATCAAAAACGGACATTATGCCACAAAGCTTGTGGATATTCTTTGTATGTTAATATGGTATGTAATAGATTAAACTATATACGTATTTACGAGAATACATGGAATTTCCATGATTCCCAGCTTAACATAAATTAATATGTAAAAAAGTGACATCAAAGTTAACGACAAAGAAGAAAACAATAGTTTATTTAATTAAACTTAGAAATAAATACACACTTAAAATAATACTAAAGTATAAACTCGCATTATATAAATAGGATAGCTTATGAAGATTGAGTATGAAATATTTTTAGTCATGTTTTTGCTTTTGATTTCATCAGGTTTGTTGTCGAATATTAGTGTTTTATTTATAGTTTCCATAACTTTAAGTAGGTAATATTTTTATAGCTTTTTAGCGCACGATTTAAATAGCTTTATTATAAAATACGACGAGCTTCCAGTGAAAGAAAAGGAGAACTTTTTGACAGAAAATTTACAACTTTAGCAATACGTTAGCTGATATCTTCTTAATAAAGCGTTCACTGGGACTTGATATGTTTTGGGTGTTTGAGCCTATACTTAAAATGACGTAAAGATCTGAAACATATTTACACACCGGATGATGATGTAACGAATCCAGCAAACCCATCACACAGTTTCTCGCTGCGTCCGAGATACAGAAACATGACTAATGAGCATACGTTCTGAAGTTTGGTATCATCAAAAATATAGGTGTGGATTTCGAAAGTGACCATAGTAAAAAATATGCTTAAGTTGATTTTTGTAAATGGATAAACCCAAAATACATATACAAATTGTTCCGAAAATGTATGTTTTATTACATATATTTGGATAGAGGAGAAAATTCTAAACTGAAAGTTCCTTTACCATTTTATGATATAATAAGTACTTTTTTAATCCCTAATGTATCAAAATCGTTAATTTTGAAGAGAAAATGTATATATCTATATTTATAAGGCAATATCTATAGATATACATTGAGGATTAAAAAAACTACTTATTATATCAAAAAATGATAAAGGAACTTTCGGTTTAGAATTGTCTCCTCTATCCAAATACTTATAGTAAAACATACATTTTCGGAACAATTTATATACTTAAAGTGAAAAAAAAATTATAAAAAAGATTATCTTTATTAAGGCAATTAAATTGATTGATTACTCAAGTTAACAAAAGTATAATACTACAGTCCGGCATGCTGTAAATATGCAAATATATAGTTAAAAACAAGTGACGCAGTAACGCATCATGCTTGAGAAGCTATTTAAAATTACCAACTATAATTAACTGTGTCAAAAAATATGCCATACTAATTTTGTTGAAGATAATGTTAAACTTGATATATATACTTTTTCTGAAAAGTAGAAACTCTTTTTTTACAACAAGTAATAACTCTATTAGTTTCAAAGCTGTGTTGATGAATAATGCCAATCGTTAGCTGTTATTATTATAAAAAAAACAAAGCTTCAATTTTAAAACGATCTTTTATTTATTTTTTACCGCGTAATAAACAGTTTTTTTTCAAGAAATATGAGTTTCTGAAAAATGTTAGTTGACCTAATCTGTCTATTTTGTGCCGAATGGCATTCAGCTACAGAATGGACATTATTTGAGAGAAAGGTCCTCTTTACTCTCTAAAATTGAATTAGTGAAAAATCCACTAAAGATTAATTAAAATTTCTCCACCAAAACATTAGTGAATATTCACTGATGATATAGTAAATATTCACTAATTCTTAGTGGAAATATCCACTAATTAAAAAAGAGGAGTTTCACTATTTTGAATAGTGGATATTTCCAATAAGAATTAGTGAATATTTACTATTTAATTAGTGAATATTCATTAATGTTATTGTGGAGCAATTTTCACTAATCTTTAGTGGATTTTTCACTAATTCAACTTTAGAGAGTACGCTTATAGAATTGCTCCCTTGGCGCGATTGTCATGAGAATGGCAACTTTTGCCTCGCCACAGAGTGCAACGCCTTTGCGCGTCGGCTCGCAAGCCGTTTGTGGTTATTCTGTGGTTCTCTTGCGGGCAGCTTGTCTTGAATACCCCACAGGCCTTTTATTTCGTTTCTCCTCCATGTCACTCGATGTTCTGCTGCTTTCACAATTTCGACTTTGTTTCAAATGTTTACTCGTATAAAGAAACTGAATTTTACTATATTGTTGTGCGAATTTGAATACAAAACGTTGACCCCTTAGACTTTCAACTTTTAAACATTTTCGTTGCGAATTCGTGAAAGGACCTCGCTCACGGCGCGCGCATAATAGATGATGGAAATTTTCGTTCAGGATTTATAAATCGGGTTCATCATATAAGAGCCGTCATAACAAGCGCGACCTTGCCTTCTTCATACACAATTTATGAGACTCGTACTCGCGTATCTTCCGTGCGAGATTCTCGTCGCCAAAATATTCTACTCTTTTTACGGGATTTTCAAGTTCGCGTGGTATCATTGCAATTCAGGATACGCCTTTTACCTCGGAAAAAACCAACGAGATGCTTTATCGTCATTGTTCTCAAACTGCACACGTGCGTCTCGACTTTTCGTCAAGAACTGATTTAAATTTACATTTAATGCGCAAGAAAGATTAGATACATCGTCCTCCAATTATCCACGTGCTAAATAGATACAGGAAAGTGGTTTGGTATTAATCACGTAGGATTCTATATCTGAGTAGTCATTAATTTGTAGCAAACTTGTCGCGTGCAGTTTGAATATTATGTCACTATCTGATGTCATATTATTTTTTCCTACGCTCAGAAATCTAGCTATGACGAAGAAGGTAAGCGATGCTTCCATAACGCAAAAACAATAAAAAAAGTATCAAGCTCGTAACGACAGCGACTTTATAAGTAAGAAAAAGTCATCGATAAGTAAGAACAGAGAATTAGGCGAGAGGAAAATAAATTAGTCTAGTTGAGTAGTAAAGCTGCTGCCGCAGCGTATGCGAATCGGCTATTACCAATCGGCCGAAAGACAAGGGATCGGGCCCGATCCGGTTCTCTTCCGTGGGCCCCCGCCAAGGAAATCTCCTCTCGCGCAGAAAAGCCGAGTCGAGCACGTGCGCGCGCGGTCAAGGTCACGGCCACGCGCATTTCCAGTACCGGCAACGTATACCGATATAAAGCTACATTGAAATGACGATGTGCTTCGTAGAAACTTTTTGCCCCTTAGAAAAACTTGATAGAAGGAGAAAAATGACATTTCTTTCAAGTTCAAATCAGATGAATTATCGTATCTGGCTTTATCAAACGATATCACTCAAATTATTTTGATTTTCGCAAAAGTGAAAGCGCTGCAGTCGAGATATTATAAGCAAATGAGGAAAAATGTAAAGGTAGTTATTAGGAAAAGTATGATTGCGGGGGAAAGGACAAGATCTCTGTGGTATAGACGAGTCGAGATGAAAAAAATAGAAATCAGTGGAACAGAATGAGAGTGACTTACTATGGCGAATCTGTCCGCAGGCGTGATTTTGCCGGAGAGTTTAAGGTCGGCGGCGAAGCGCATCGCCTCGAGGACGGTGAGCTTGGGTTGCACGAGGTCCTCCTGCATAATGTAGCAAGAACTGCGCCGGAAGTCGCGCAGTTCCCGTGGCTGCCCATTCACGTTGATCATGCCCGCTGCGCCCTCGCACCTGCAATGCATTTCAATAAAAAAAAACATTGGCATGGTAAAACTTGTGCAGTAAAAATATTTATACGTTCTTCGGATTTAAAAGATTCATTTTACTAATGTGGTTAACAATATTTATTTCTTTGGGATCCTTGATTCACAATGTTTCTAATGTTTATTCTTTTCATTCGCTTTTGCAACATCATATGCTTAGTTGTTACCGCTGCGAAATTACGAGTGCGGTCGGGAGATAACTTGTGTGTGATACTTTTGTGCCTTGCGGTCGACTATGTGTCAACGTATGTGTTTAATTTTTAAGTGCTTTTCAGCTAAGTTTTAAAATGTGTTGATTTTTGTCAAAACGCATGCGAAGTTTCTTTTTATGAAGGTTTTTAGCATATTGAGAGATTCTTAGAAATTATGGTTATATTTTCGTTATAATTTTAATTAAATTTGCTCTTCAAAGATACCGACGCTGTTAACCTTTAGAAGGTCGAGATTTCAGGGAGTATATATCATCCTCAGAAAACTCGCACAAAAGGTATCTTAGATCATGGATTGATTGTGTACAAATGGTCGATCATGACTTGGGTCAGTATACTGGCTTTCCGAACCTTTAAAGGTTAACGAATAAATGATGATAATTATTAAGAACACCCCTTCTACTTTAACCAACATTTTTTTTATTTTTAGTGGGTGCGTATAATTCTTTTTGTTTTTTATGATACTTTTTTTATGTTCTATAAATAACATAATTTAATAAATAATTGTAATCATTGACTTGTCCTACCATTTTATATTGCAATAACAATTTTACTAAATAAAGACTTTTCTTTGTAAGAACGCGTATGGAAAAAAACAAACGTAGGAAATCGTAAGAAACCGTACAAAACCGTACAAAACTATAGAAAACCGTTCCAATTCGGACATATTTTGTACGGTACTATTCATAAAATCCTTCGATTAGTACCTGAAAATTGAAAAGTATGAAAACGTAATAAAAAGTACGAAAAGATAAGAAAATGCAAGAAAACGTACATTTCCGTAAGTTCTAATGAATATTATAGTTTTGTACAGTTTTGTACGTAGGAAACCGTAAAGAAATATGTCCGAATTGGAACGGTTTTTTACGGTTTACTACTATTTCCTATGGTTTCTTATGATTTCCTACGTTTGTTTTTTTCCATAAGGGAATGAGATAAATATGCCAAGTCAGACAAGAATTGATTACGTTATCTTGTATTAATTGATTTGATGGTTTCAGTTGTTTTTGGTCTCCTTGATTTATTGATTAGTAAATGAGATAATGAAAATACCGGTAAATATGATGGTAAAAAACAAAGCAACTTTTTCGGTCAGCATGTTAATCAAATGGGGGCATTTCTTTTTAAGATTAAGATTGAAATTTAACTAGAACTATGTAAAATTGTGATTATGTTTCAAGCATTTGTAATAGAAGATTTTCTCATGGTGCACTATAATTTTGCTTGCAGTAGTCATGCAGCTATAATCAACCTATCGTGATAGATATACGAAAGCTGCTGACGGTTTTCACGTTATTTCATATGAATTCTCGATTCATTCTGGACTGTTGTGTTCCCCTTTAAACAGGTATATTCTAATCATACACGCTATGAATATTCAATGGCAGCGGCAAAATTGGAGTTTGTTTCGGCTGTCAATACCGTTGGAACGGCCGATTCACTTCTGCCTTGGTATATGTGTTCAACTGACACGTTCTTCGTAGACATATGCGCTCTTTCCCTAAAATCCCAGGCATGTATAAAGAGAAAGATTTATCATGGGCGGCCGCCCGCATGAAAAAGCCGAGGAATATTTGAGTAGTAGCATTGTGCCGTTAATCGCATCCGCGATTGCCGAGCGGGAGAGAAAAAGAGAATCTCCGAGCGGGCGACGATTAGCCGCCGCGACGCGAGTGCGGGCTTCCCGTGTCGCAGGTCGAACGGTCAGTGATCCCCGAGCGCCAGCCTGCGACGTTATATCGTGTACTTTTTCGAGACGACGCAGTGCGCGCATGAGTTATATCGCCTCGGATCGGGAATGCAAAATTAGGAGCATCGCGCGCATGAGCTGTACATGTGCTCGCCTCACTCCGCAGAGACAAACAAGTTGAATTATTCGGAAATCCTCTGCTATTAGTTACATCGTTCTTCTTCTTCTTCTTCTTCCTCAAGAACTCACTGTTTCTTCGAGCTCTTTTAAGTGCAGCGTTAGAGAACAAGTTTCGCATTTAACCCTAATTCCGTTGTGTCACCAGTAATGAAAAATACGCGCTCGGTGCTCGCTACTGTCAAACGCTTCTCTCCATCCGTGTAATTTAGAATATTAGAAAATATTTAACCAATTTGAGAAAAAATTAAATTTCGTGCCGGGTAAATAAGAGAGCAAATTAGAGGGCACTTTGAATTTCAGCGCCATATATAATTAAATTTAACCTACATTTTCGGTAACTGTTTATTTTCTAAATTGCGTTACATGCTATAATGACGTGCTACCACTTTTTTCAATTATTTCTTCAAATTACATTATTTTGATTTTGTACAACCGTATCAGACGACCTAAGTTACTTCATTGTCACACGTCGTTATTTTCTTAGCCGTTGAAAAGATTTTTAGAAACTAGTTTTTAATGCAAAGTAGCGCCAGTTAATGGCACATCGAAAGATACATATCCAATTTTATTCAAAATCAAAGTTTAAATAACAAGTTTAACTTTATTCTGTTATAATATAATTACTACACAGTATTTTATGACATCAGTTACAATCGCTTACGTAACTATTATTTAATTTAAATGTAAAAAAATCTGTTCGTGTTTTCACGCCAGTTTAACCACTTATAATCGTTGAATAAGAAAAGAAAACTCTTTGAAATAGAGAGAAAACATAAGGAAGCTAATGTGACATAATTAAGAGATCCAAGCTCAATGTTTTTTTCATATATATACTCAACTGGAAAAAATTCCTGCTAGCGAGAATAACAAATATGTCATAAAAGACTTATTCACAAGCAAGTCTGTGTTATGCATTGTTTGCGTATACGCTTCCTACCATGTTTACGATAGTACTTGATTGTTAAACGAAAAAATACGATTAAAACACGCTTTTGGGTTGATTGGACAAATTTTTCATTTTATAGCTTTTGAAGTTTATTAATTATTATTCAGCTAGTATTCAATTGTGGAATTTTGTTTTCTTGAAAACTGTAACTCTATTAAAATTTCCAAAAAATAAAACAATGTTTCTTAAGAAATGAATTAAAATTTAGGATTATGCTCTTTGTCTCCTTTCGTCCATGACTAAAAGATCCCATACAGCGGTACTTTGGCAGCGGCCTTGATTAGTAGAACAGACGGAGTGATACATCGTAATGTCAATATTTTTCTCGGTTGACCGATTGAATTTCATAAATTTTTTGCTAGCTCTATACCCCTTTTTTCGGACATTTTGAATTCAAGTACGTGCTTTGTACGCTCGGTAAATTTAGTGATTGCGTCTACAGGTGAACGAGTTATTTGCTGACGTACGACGATGGCCGTAGAGATAGAAACCCCTTCTTCAAATAAACAAAATACTTAATCTTAGTTGTTTTTAAAGAGATCTTTTATTTCTTTGTAAATGGCATACAAACATTGCGGCTTAATAATTAGAAAGAGTTTGTTTACTCAAATAATTCAAGTAGCATAATAATAAGTATATTGTAGTAAATCCCATAAATTTGATCCACCTACCGTTGAATAATAAAATGCAGATTAGATACTTTGAGGTTATTTGGTCATATATCTAATTCTGCTACACACATTTTTATATCTCATCTATTTACATGAACGATTAATCAGGTTTATGAGAAACTAACAAAATGTGAAAAATATGACATATTTTATTTTAGGATTTTCCGAATCATTTTTCTTCTTTACAAGAGAATTAATTTGAAAAGTGCCCGTTTATCAGATATACCAGTTTTTTATTTAGTTCTTAGCAAGGCTAATGGCACTTTTGAAGTATCCGACTACATTTCGGTTAGTAGAAAATGGATTATATTTTAATGTATGCTTATACATTTTTGTCAATTTTGTCTTGGGAAAAAAACACACAAAAAACACTACCGGCCGAACTGAGATAGTTATACGAGAAATAAAATAAGTTTTTCTATATTAAAATCGAATTCTACATTTCCAATTATATAATTTTAGATTTAAACATTATATGCTTAGTTCTTTCACTATACTTCTTTAATATCTATAAGCATTTACATTATTAGATCTTATATAAAATATATTGCATAAAATAAAATGATTTTCTATATGGTTTGTATTTTAGGTGATAATTAACTAGGCGTGACAGTAAAGCACAGTTGAAACACACTTCTCAAGATTTGACTTTACGTTTAATTGACGTAGCTATACGACGAACAATTATCATCGATATAATTTTATGTAACGAAAATAGATTTCATATTGTACAGGTAGTTTATACATTTGTCGGTTTGGTGTACTACGTGTACTACAGGGAAGGCCAAAAAACCGCTGCCAATTCATTGGCTCGTTGCTTCCTCAAACTCTAGGTATTTTAATTCTCTTACGAATGCTATGCATCCGATTCAGATACATACAGTCGTTCTCGAGAAATTACGATTTCAAAAAAAGGTAACAAAAATTTTAACCTGAAATATCTTTGAAACTTATTGACCAATTATTTCGTCCAACGAACTCGACCGAGAACTATAAAAAAATCGATTAAGTAAATTTTACTCCCGTAATCGTTGGACATACAAAACTCGTTTTTTTCATTTTTCAATTTTTTTCACAAAAACTAACCAAAAGAATGAATTCAAATTTTTACAGATTATAGCTATTTATATTCTGCATTATCGTGAATTTTTTCAAAATAATTGACTAATTAGTTTGGGAGCTATAAGTTTAAGAAAAAAAAAACACATTTTTGTTAATAACAAAAGGACCCGCTACAGCTACAGTATTTCTTTTTATTTTTTAAATATAGGTTTTTTATTCTCTTTTGAATGATATTCGATTAAAATATCTCGATGCTATATCATTAAAAAAAAAAAAACAAAAATAAATTTTGAGAAAATAAAAAATTCGAAAAAATACAAATAAGCATCGGCTAAATCAAAAAATGGATTTTTGACCCGCCATCACACAAAAAAAACAAAAAAAGTGAGACCTGTCTGGTTAAAATTGACCGAGTAGAAGCTCAGATCCAGGCGTATACACCCACAGACATACAGACATTTTTCAAAAACCATGTATTTTAATTCCTAACACTTCGGAAAACAATTATAATATGTTTTAACAACAACTCAACAAATTACTATCACAAAGCTTAGGAAAAAGCAAAACTACAAAACTACCTCTCATGTTACATTATTTAGCTCCATCGGAATTAGAGCACTTGCTCCGAAGCAATTGTTCAAGAAATTTTCAATGCGTAGCAGCATTAAATGATTGGGCATGAGAAACGTGGCAATCGACGCATCATCGTGTAATCCGTCATTCCCGGTCTACCATAAATCACGCATCCGTCGCGCAGCGCGCAAAACCTTCGCTCTCCTATGTCTCCCACGACCTGCGCGTGCGCCATGAGCGAGCAACTTTTTCGAGGACTTTGTACCATCCGTTTCCTCGCACATTTCGCCGGACGAGCCGTTGCCTTGTAAAGGGAATCCGAGAGAAACGCGCCGTCATTGTGTCTTCCTTGAGCTAGAAAGGAGCTCAGAGGTGCGCATCACCGCGACGATTAATGCCTCTAATCATTCACTCTGCCTCCTCGGCACTTTATAGCGAAAGCTTTCGCGTAATCAGCGGCTCTCATGAGACAAGCTTGTGTTTTTCAAACTGCGCCTGTGCAGTTAAAATGCAGCTTTGAGGAAAGACGGCTGCCGCCGACTGGAAGGTTGACATGTTGTTTATAAATAAGCAGCATGTGATTTCTGTTATCCGCGTATCTTTTTTCCGCGGCGTAAGGTTGCCGCAAGGCCGGCATTTATCCAGTTGGAGGGAGGGGGCGCAGCGAGTGCGTATTATTGCTTTCTTGGCGCAGAGCATCGAGGCCAAGGGTGCAATTGCGCGGCGACTTTCGCAAGTCGTTCGATTGTTATTATTCCGTACGTGGGCCGCGCGACGCTTCTTCGGAGCAGAATAGACGCGCCTTAGTCACGCAGGCGTTGCGACACGGTGTACTGATACGGACTTTATCGCCGGCGCGAGTTTTGGAGCTCGAGTGGCGTGGAAAAGTCGGAGCGCATTGTCTCCGAAGCAGCGGAGGAGGCCATGGACTGACCTCGGTAGCCGATGCTTCCATTGCATATCATGTAAATTCTAATGACGACCCAAAACTGCGCCTACGTGAGCCTCACTTGTAAACACGGAGACTATTCCTTCAAAGAAATTTCATTTTTCTTTCTTTTTTTAGGCGAAACTTTACTGCGATTTAAAGTAGCACTGCAATTCACTCGTCATTGGAGCTTTTTATTCTATAATAGTAATTTTGAGCCCGTAAAACTAACCCATGGAAATTAACTACAGAAACCAGAAGAATTACTATTTTCAATTAAGAAAAGTAAAGCTTATATGCAAATATTTCTATTCGTGTCGAATTAGTAGCTCTTAATTTTTTTTAAACATTTTTTTGTAAAACCTGAGAAAACAAGGTTGCTTATTGAATTTGATAAAAAATAGTCTAGACAAATGTCTGAAACAGTTTCCAACGTGGACCTTTTGAACGACGTGTACCGTTTTACTTTATGGGCACTCCACTCTCAGATTTTGTAGACCGACGTCCGTGCACGACATACGTGTTCGCTCAGAATCATACGTTTCTGTCTTCTCGCTTGCTCAGTAATAGTAACTCTGTCGAGTAGTTTTTAATCGCTGTGCATTAATAAATTTTCCTCATTCAAAAATAACGATTATGGATTTGCATCGAAGAAAAACTTGCGGTAAGCAAAAAGGTACCGCTCGAATGAAAAACAAAGAGATTCTTTTTTAGTGTAATCACTGATATGTTAGTGTTGCATTAAGTGACTAAAATTGTAAATGAGCTTTTTCAAGTTTCTTCTTTTTCAGTCTGTATGTACACGACCAATCTAATCACCGCGGTTATTTTTTCAGTCTAGATTCACTTGTTTAGTTTTATGAGAATTTTCGTATGTTTTAAACCCCATTAATTTTTAAATAAGAATAAAAATATTTTATTCTAGATTGCAGAGGATATTGCAAAACCACACTACCAGTGGTCTGTACTGACGTTATTGTCACTCAAGTTTATTACGGCATTGTTATGAATAACGCGGACATCTGCGTGTCTTTGAACTTTGATTACGGATGACGCTAAACAATTCCACAATGTCGTTCGCTGATTATAATTGGAAAATAAGCTATGACTATAGTACGCTTTGCAATATGACAAAATAAGATGAAATAACACGGGATTTTATTTCCTTTTTTCACTGCTTTTATAACAAACGAGTCGAGAAATTCAGTTTAGTAAAATATAGCATTAAAGTCATTGTTTTAGACAACTTTATATGTAAGTCGAATTAAAATTATACGCCAGCTGTACATATCGAAGAAATTTTTTCGTGTCGCAATCGAAAAGTTAAAGAGGTATATAAGAACGCCGTGTAAGCATTTCTTATCGGCGATTCGAAAAAAATGACAGTGATTCTAGGATACGCGACCGTCTCTCATCAAACTCTAATTTATCGCGATCGTGCGTTAATTTGCATTTTACGAAGGAGAATCGCCTGGAAAAGCTGTGCTGTGTCTTTCAATGTGACTATGGTGTAAACAAAAAATCCTAGTTTCAAGACGTTTCCTGCATTCCCATTGACATTAAACTGTTTTAACTTAACATGAGAGATTGCATGGTATTGGAAACAGAACGTTACATAAGATCCACTTGTTTGTAATTCGAATGTGTGCATTCGAATGGGTAATCTTCAACTATTCAATATTTTTTAATCGTAGAATAAATAAAACCTGAGGGCGACAATGGTGTTATTCATAAATTAGGCATGATTGCGTATACGTACTTATATCCGGCCAGGGCATTGAGGAGAGTTGACTTGCCGGCGCCCGAGGGCCCGAGAATCGCCGTGAGCTGGCCTGATCTGAATTGTCCGCTGACGCCCCTGAGGATCAGCTTCGAGCCTGCAACACATAAGTACATGCGCATGTGAGATTAGATGGTGAAGTGGGGCAAAAAGGAGCGCTACATGAAAACGGAAAAATCGCGTCATTAAGTGAAATAAGCGCTGGTTGCGCAATGCACGCAGTTGTAATGCCCGGCTGTGAATTGGCGCGCGCGTGTCGGCACCGCCACACGGGCTCTGCCCACATTTCTCGCGTGTTCGCTGGGAGCTACAATTAAAATTCGCACCCCCTTCCCCTCCTCCCTACCTCAAGGATCGCGCTTACCGACGGATCGGTGTTTTTTCCCCTCGTTTTTGCACCTACATCGCGCCGACGCTCTTCCGCGAGAGACGGTGGCTATACTGCACGCTCTGACAATAACACCAACACCTTTTTTCTGCGCTTCGTCTCGCCGTTTTAGAATCGTGCCTTCCATCATCTGTCTATAAGGTTAAACGCACTGTGCGAGATGCATTTGAACTTGAATGCGCTGCTCACGTGCCATGTAACCTTAGAAACGATTTTTATGAGCATGTATAATTCATAAAAGTATAAAACTCGGTGAAAAAACTGCTCTCAAACCTATTGAAAACTGCACATTTGATCATTTTTTTTATATTCGTAAGGTATCTGTAACCAATGCGCAAGCACCTTGAGTGAAAACATATTTTTTCAACGTTTCAGCAAGCACGCTTATAAAAAGCTAATATGTAGGCATCAAATTATACAACACTTAGCGAGAAAAAAAATTGATAACGCTTCAGAAGTAATACTGACTTGACAGAACCTAAAAATTAATTCCAAAAAAACTTTTTTTTTAATCTACGTGACAAAAATTTTTCAGCGTGTACTAAGATACAACAATTTATAAGACATACAAGAAAATTCTGCAAAAACTATTTAACCTTTGTACAATAAAAATTCAAATAATAAATTTGTTGTTAGTGCTGCTGCACGATTTATTGCAGAAATATTTGTAAAAGTTTTTGAAAGATTTGTTCCTATGGGATCGTACGGATTACAATGAAGCTTTCCCGCAAAGAATAGCTAAGAAAATGCGCGTACATACTTGTTACTCGCCACGTGTACATTAGTTATAGTATACAGTTTATTTTTCAAGCGACAATTGCTATGTCCAACATAATTGGCTACCACAAGCGGCGGAATTTTTTCGCATTGTTTAGCAGCCGCGGGTACATAGAGTTTCGTCGAGAAAACGCTCTTACATGGAAGAAGGATAGGAAAAACTGCGGGCACGCTCTCGTCTTTCGTCACGCGGAATCACAGGGAAAGTTTTGGCCTTTTGTTACCAAGGCGCGCGTGACGTTCATACCGAATATATGCAAAGTTCCCGCGCTCACCACCCACAATAATGATGCGTTTCTCACGCACAGTCCACATCTAGACCTGCAATGACAATACAGACTTGGAACTCTGCCCACGCGCACGCAGTTGTAAGATACTTTCTGGAATCGCAAGTACCAGAATTTCCTTGAAGTTTCTTTGATTATGGTCTAGCCTCGAAGAAGATCGTTTTCATTACAGTTTCTTTCTTTTTTTTTAACATTTACTGAGTGAGAAACTGCTTACCTTGCTCTATTGATTTTATCCAGGGTTTACTTTTCACTTGAAATTTCGAGGAGAGTTCTAAAGTACGTAAAACACCGAGAAAACAGTGTCCCTCCAAAACACCTAACGGTAGTACAAACATATCCAGAAGAAATTTCCAATTTAAAAAACTGTCTTAGATCAAGCGTTCAACATATAGCTTCTACGGGAACGAGAAATTGGGGGAACCAACGAAACAGTAAAATTCTAAACGTCGTCAATAACTTCAAAGAATCATTAACTGAGCGAAAAATGAAGATATTTAAAAAATCTTAATTATCTTCGCATCAATTCGCAGTAATTTTCACTCTGATTACGGCAGTTGTTATTTCATGTTCTTGTATAAATTAATAAGAAACGGTATGAATGCCTATGTAAATTCGCATGAGATCGGCAAAAGAAGGTGTTGTTTCATAAGTAGTTTTTGTACATCAATGAGCGTGGAGCTGTCTACGAAAGAGGCTAGAATGAGAAGATTAAAAAATTCTGCAAAGCAAGAGTTGTACATTGACGTGGAGAGGGGAGAATGAAACAGTAAGTTAATTGAAAGTAATATTGGAAAAGATAAGTAGTCTGTTTTTCAAAGTGCCTCGATGAGACGCACGATTCATAAATCGTAGCAGCAGGTTTTTCACTTCCGGCCAAGCGATGCCGATTCATCCTCGGAGCGTCCTTTAATGAAGACGCATTACGAGCTCCTCTGCGATTATTCACATCGAGAAAGAGGGAGAGAGGGACGCACGCGCAACCAGTCGAGCGCAAGCAAGGCTCCTCAGTCGCTCGCGACGCGTTTCGCGCAATTACCAGTCGAAGTATCATTACTTAGTAGCGCGCGTGCCTCTTCGATGTCCAGTAAAAGCGCGCATTAGGAAGAGAGAGGGAGGTTATATGCACTTTGGCAATAAGCAGTCTCGCGGATAAACGCGACCGTGAATGAGCTGTTTGTTTCTTATTCCAGGATCAAGGTCGACTTGTTACGCCGCATCGCACTTGGAAATCACTTTTTCATCGCTTTTTATCCACAGCAGACATTCGAAAGTGTAGATAGCCGGAGGTGCTACAGTTCCTTTCGATTTTTCCTGGAACTTCAATTAGTCAATTAAACTTATACCTCTGCAGATTTTCCTCCTTTATATCCTTCTTTTGACATCTTTTTAGGATAAAATCTACTTGAAAGTAGAAAGGTTCAATTGCTTTGCTAAATGATGAGTTTGAAAAAATGATGGAGAAGTTAAGTCTAGTCTGTTGATTTGACTTGTGAGAATAATTTCTTTTGAAGTACAAGCAAGCCAGTCGTTTTCTTGCTCTGGATATTTCCTTTCCTTTAGTAAACAATGATTCGTGAGAACGGCGTTAAAGCTTTAGATATTTTTGCTATAGAATGTCGTAAAAGATATAGATTGAGCAAAGGACTAGGTTTTGCCGAACTTTCCAATCCATAATTATCCAGCAGCAGCAGCAGCTGAGGCGGCGTTCGCGTGATGTCGCGCGATCGTTTCGGAAAAAAGACACGCAAAGACGGTCGCACGAAAGCGAGCCACGGCGTTCCGCGCGCGCGGTTCCATCTATTAAACGCAGTTTGAGCGCGTTTTCACCGTTAGCTGAGCGCGAGATTTACCTTCTATACCTGAGCGAGCAGCGCCCGAGAGACTCGATTGAATAATCGAGCAATTTAGCATTGTAAATTGTACTGCCGGCTGCTCTTCTTATAAACTTGGAAATTTATGCGTGCGAGCAAACATGTTTCAGTTCGACACTCTCGCGTGCATCTGACTTGGGGTTATTTGCGTACTTTGCTCGAGTTTTTTCCTATCGAGTAATGACAATGCTGATGAAACATCCGTAACACTACTGCTTTACATCTAAAAATATTTTCCAAAGCTTTCATGCACTCAGATAATATATATCTTTCTTGAAGAATTGTTCACAATAATCAACTATTTATTACACACAATTGACTAGTTACGCAAACTTTTTTTATATTCTAAAGACCAATGCATTATTATAATCGCTGTATATTCTTGATAGCAGTTTGTCATAAATATTATTATTTTCGAAAATGGAAATTTTTACTCATAATGTAGATTGCAAGCTTTACCCAATTGTCAACAAACTTTTAATAAGATTCTCTTTTTTTCCTTTTGTACAAGTACATTGTGTCAAAGTGCACGTGTTTTGTATATATGAACTTTGACGAACGTAATGCAAACGTACGGTCCATTTTTTGTAAGAATTTATATGGAAATTAGTTGCATCGTTATTACAGGAAAACTTTTTAGCGTATGAAATGATGTTTTAATTACGTATCATTGTCACTACGAAAAAAGTCAGTTTATTACAGTTACAAAAACTGCAAATCGTTGAATGATAAATTATTGTAAGAGCATACCATATGCTAATTTTTTTGTATATTTATACGAATAATCATTATTCGATACTTGAATGCATAGCCAGTATTGGTTACAGAAGTCACTTTTTAGTGGACTACTGTTTCGAAATTAGAAAAAAATATTTGCCAAGGAATATTCGAACGTCTGTAAGAAGTGGAGGAACTCCTGCATTTATTAGCCTTATAAATATTAATACTCCTGATGGATTTTTAATTTTGAACGATTTTGAAATATTTTTTGCTTGAAAATTCGAACGTAATTGATTATAAATAAATTATTCCAACTGTATTTCTACACGCGATTTTAAGTGTTGAATAGTTCTTTACTAAAGTGAAAAGATTTCTATAAACAAGTTGAAACAAGAAACAGTTCTAATCCCAACAAATGTCGCAGCATGGAAAAATCCGATCGCTATAATACAATCAGAACTCTTTCGGCTTTATTTGTCAATTAAGTTACTGCGCCACAGAGTAGCTCTCACCTCGCGCTTGACAGTTGCCCGTTTCCGTCTGCCTCTGCGCGAAGGCGACGATCGCTTGTACGCAGTTCATGAGTTCGGTAATAAAGTCAAGGCGCTTGATCTTTCAATCGCAGGCGCCAGGCGTAGCCGGCGGGGAACTCTCCGAGTTCTGATTTATCGTAGGTTCCAACGACGTTTCCGTTTTTTGCAAAATATTAACGGATCCCTTTTGGAACTAGACATTTCTAATGAATCGAACCTTTTGGAATTCTAATCCTCCTTCTCGTGTACATACCAACAACTTTTATGTATTATCGATAAAATAGTACCGCGATTATAGTATTAATTAGCATGAAAAAGGTACTTAAAGTATCTTTTAGTAGCATAAATTGTACGTTCTACTTTAGTTATGTATCTTTAGGCCTTTTTATGAGATTAAAATTCTTAAACCTAGCCAATTTTGAAATCTGTATTATTAATGTACTTTATACATATTGATTGGCACATGTGCGGCATATTCGAATGAGATGCATTTAAAACATAATTTTCCCTATAATTTTTAATCATCAAGTGTGATTCACGCATCAGCATTTCTTGTGCGATCAGCATACCTTTATGTGATCACTAACAATTGAAAATGTCACTTTTTCTCCCACGTCGTTCTATGAATAGCAAAGTCCAATCTTGATCAAAGATCCGATGCACGCGTCGCGATTGTACTCAATAATTACGCAACAATCAAGGACGCGCTTGCAAAATTCGGAGAATTTCGTGCAACGAATTGTGGAAAATAATCTATCGTAGATGAATATTTAAAAAAATCTATTATGAAGCTACCTTTTTACAATTTTTTATAATCCGTGTCTCACATTTGACTATGGCCGCCAGTGGAAAAAGTTCCAGGACGTTTAATTTCCTTATTGACTCGTTCCACAATGCTTTGTAGCGAAATTCAAAACTGTAATGTGATAGCTGCGATACGCGAAAGCAAATACTTTTTTTACCAGACAAACTGACACATGTATCGGTGTAAAGAGATAAAAGTGTCTCGCGTGTGCCAAAGTGGAGGGGCAATTGTAATGTCTTAGCTTTCTGCGAGCCGCAAATCTTTCCAAATATTCGAGTTGGAAGAGTCGTAAAAGTATTCGGCTGAAAGGAGCGTTTTAGCACATGGGCGCCGGGGAAGAAAAGCCTGCTTTGGCTGAAAGAGATCGACTCACCCTTTCTGCCGGTGGGCACGGTGTAGGTGAGGTCGTTGAATTCGATGTTGACGGGCGTCATCTTGGCCAGGTTCGCGAACCCGACGTTGGGGCAACGCTCCTTGACGATCTCCGGCTGCTGCTGCTGCTCCATAGCTTTCGATCGGCCTCAGCACGCGCCCTGCTACGCCGCGGCTCCTCGCATCGCCTGCCGCCCGCGACTTTTGTATCCTTCTTCGCCTCTCCTTTCTCTCTCTTTCTCGTTCTGCAAGGGAAAACAAGCCGAGTTTAGTTGGCGCGCGCACAATACCGGCGATTCGCCTGGTCGTTGAACCAGGCAGGCCACGCGCGCGCGAGCGCACGCATATGCGTTTTTGCAGGCAGAGAAAAGTGCAAGTATCCGAGAGGCTGCACCGCGGGCAGATTCTTTTTTGGATGTTAATTCGCTCGCGGCGCTGCTTCGAAACGAATATTGTATTCAGAGCTAGGGAAAAACACTGGGATCGTCGAAATATAGTGATCGCTTCGTAACTACGCTTTTTCTTTTACTCTCCGCGAGCGATAAATCTATGCTAAGCCGGATGGCGCCTTTTCACTTTCATTGGCAATACAGTTTTTGTCTCATTTACCGTAAGCATGTAAGAGATCCGGACTAATTATACATTCTAAGAAAATAATTCGAATTTTCATTCAAAGATTAATAAGTGTACCATAATGTTCTGCATTAAGATATTTTTATTATTTTTCTATTAAAAAATGAATCTTTCCCTTCTACTAATCTTTATAGCGCCTGTTTAACTCTTTTAAGGACAGCAGGTAATTTGAAAACCATATCGCAGAGTTGTTGGCTATTCATATATGTAAGTCATATCTCCAGAAAGTATCAAATTTCAAGGGAAAACGCCGACCCTCTAAAAGTTAATGGTAAGAAAATGAAAAGAGTAAAGTACACCTGCGGTATGGAGTATATATTCAAGAAAACCAAATGTTCACTATTTATTTTACTTCGTAAGATATTGAAGTTTGTGACAATCAAATCAGTATGCACTGTTTATTATATATATAAACTAGAATCTAATTAATTTGAGGACTTAGAAATATTGTTTTGCAGAAGTTGAAAGTATTGCAATTTAGATTCATTAAAATAATGAAAATGATTATATATTTGACATTTATATGTATAAAAGTTGCACAAGTAAACCTTTTTTTTACATTATTATAAGAAACTATATCTTTATATTTTTATAAAATAAAAAAAAGTAATTCCGGAAGTTCAATGATTCGAAACTAGATCAGCGACATGAATGTGTACAAACAACTTTTTGTTGACCTTATAAAAACTGATCAGTTTAATTATACTATAATTATATTTAATAGATTTCATTTAAAAGAACTATAAGTACTTTGTTCAGAACGGAAAAGAGCCTAAACAATCACCAAACTTTGACAAATTTTTACAGCTCCAGTCATCCAATAGAAGATATTCGTGCTCAGTATTGATTTTAACTTTGGTCATAATTCGAAGTACCTTCCCATTGCCCCAACAACTTTTTTATCAACGTACAAACCGAGGTGTAAACAAACTTGAGCTGTGATCACATTTTTATTTAATCTATAATAAAATGAGCTCTATGTTAAATTTACTGAAAAATGTAAAGTATATTAATTACAAGTATATAAGTTTCAAAATAACCGACACCTTGATGTTGGTTTTGTTTTGACACGTGGCTAGAAAAATTTTATTTCGCTATTTATGTATATATACTTTGGGTACATAAATCTGACGTACGAATAGTAGAGACAATTAAAAAAGTACCTTTCACAAACTTGTACATTGTATTTATTTATATAATATGTACTTGTATTAATTATAAATGAATATGAAATTTTCTGTCTTTAAAGTATCTCTTCGTTATACAAGTTTCAATGAAAAGATACTTTTATGACTTTGTGTTTTACTATACTTTAAATGTAATGACTTTACTTAGAAAACACAATTTCTAAGGAAAAATTCCATCGAGAAGTTTAGCATCGCATCAACAACACATCGACACTATAATTAATTCAACGATATTGGTTTATTAGAAGTATGATTACATCTCTATACTAGATATGATTTTTCCTCGAATCATCATTGTAGTCAATAATAAAAATTAAATTTCGCAAAGCTGTTCTACTTCAGCATTCATTGACAATTGCGTTGAGCATAAACTAAAATTATTAATTATAACTAGAGGATTGCTATATTCACATCTGCAGCTGATGTTATGCATACATTGTGCAAAGTTCAAAACCAAGTTCAGACGATAAAAATTTTGTTGCTCTATGCTCAGATAAAACGCAGTCTGATTATTGTTGACATTCAATTTTAATCGTAATATTGATAGGACTGCCACCGCGGGGTTAGTAGAAAAAGGAAACGAGAAAGAGAGGGAGAGGGAGAGAAAGAGAGAGAGAGAGAGAGAGAGAATGACAAAGCAATATTATTTTATGATGGCGATAATAGTGAGGCGCATAAAGAAGACACATTGTCATTTATATCATCGTTTCAGTAACACAAGTATTGTCATGTCGCTTTCTATATCAAAAATATCAATAGTCAAGTAATAATATTCCCTTTCAATACTAATTTCTAGCTTAATAATAATCTAATACAGCAATTTCTCACTCATATGTTTCAAAAGAAAGCATTGTTAGCCAATTTGAAAATTCACCCTAATAATGGGTTTGAAGTTTGTATCGTTGGAGTGCAACGAAAGTTTAGAATTTTTTTATTTTTAGTTTTTTACGTTAGATTTTGAATTTTCTCATGTTTTTAGCGTTTTATAACAAACCCCAACATCAAAATAAAGATTTCATTGCATTGTGCAAATTTTTAGCTGTGTTATTTATTTGTGAGAAATTATTTCGTTGCGTCCCAACGTTACAAACTTCAGACTCATCCATAATAAGTATATGGATTACATTTGTCAATTTCATTTTTAGTGTATTCTTTTAATTAATTTATCAATATTTCGTGTTTGAAATTAATTTGCTGGATGTATTAATAATGCACACTCAATAATTTTGGAGATATTCTTGGAATTCTGCAATATGCTAAAGTTACAATTCCGATAAATTGCTGCATTTAAACTGTTTTGTAATAGTTTAAAATACTGTAGTAAAGTTGCGATGTTGTTATGCAACTTTTTTTTGTTTGTAATTAAGGTTTCAATTTGCAAAATTATGGCTGGGTTTTCAACTTTTGAAACATTAAATACTCTTTGCTAGCAGGATAATTAATAGTAATGACATTTAAGATTGCTAAGTAATATTAAAATGATCTTACTACTTCAATGCATTTGAATAAAATCAGTTTTATTGATGTGCGTATGGCATGAGTATACGTGTTAATTTATGTCAAATTAAAAAAAGAAGTTCTTTATGAAAATAAAAAAGAAGCGTTATGAACAAAAATAAGATGTTGCAATACTTATGAACTGAAACGTATATATTTACCATTATATTTACAAGATTTATGTATGTTGTACGCGCGTGCGTGTATATTCTGTGTGTGTGTTTATCTACTTTTACTTTTACTGCTTGAGCTTCCCAGAAATATTTTCATTGTATTAATTCGAAGACAAAAGGAATTCATGTTATAAAATTACATCAATGAATATTTGGTTGAAAACATTATAATGTAAATATTGATTTTAAATGGGCCTATTTATATCTACTTTATTTAGATTAAACAATTAATTATTTAATCCACATATAGTTACTTTTTGCCAAGATAATTATGATAATGTATGAGTTGGAATGGCTACAAGTGTTAGCTACTGATTAAAAAGTAATAAAACTCATCAATACGGCTAGCTACGAGGCAGCTTTACCAACTCTTCTAGCAACTCTAAGGAAGTGATGATCCAAACAGCTTAGACGCACTAAAAATTATCCGTTTTAAAGCATCGAGACGTAGCGCTAACCTGCGTAGCGCATCGCGGGAATAACGAGGCATTGTCCGGTGCATGCGTTATATGTTTGACAGATGGGTGGTTCGCGCTGAAAATACTCGCCTCCCCAGACAATTATATCGCGCTCGAGCGGCGTGCGTAATAGCGCAGGAAGCAGGAAGTCGCGAAGAAAGAGAGGGGAAAACGACTCGTGGAAAAAGGGAAACAAAACGGCGCGCATTATGCGAGCTGCATGTACTTACGCCTCCTCGTTACACGGGAGTGTCGTGTCGCATGTCGCTTCGCGTGACTTTTTATTATTCATTTTCATTCGGACCTTTACTCCGGGTTCAACAATTCCCGCTTCGATTTGCTGATATTGAACATTACTTTGGCCCGGTTTTGATCAGCAGTTATTTCATATGTTCAACGTTATTTAATTTAAACTTATTGTCGTGAATATTTTAATATTAAACGTCCCGGTGATTGTATTTTACGACAGATAAGATAAAACTATCTTTTTGTTCTACTACTTATTTTAGGCACATATCAAGATTTATGGGTGTCAAAGTCTCAAACCGGTTTTATAAATATCGTATTTTTTAATTATTTATTCAACTATATCTATATGTGTTGTCAAAATTTCGACGCCCTGATTTATTAATTCCAAAATGTCGTTCGAAGTAGAACTTGTTCGACTTGCAAATTAAACATTAAATTATGTAAATATTATGGTTTGCAAAACGAGAAAGTATGTTTTTTAGTTGCTTAATAATTAGATGATTTTCGAGCCCGTGGAAATGCAAGTAATTCCATTTGAAACGATCAATGTCGAAAATCTGCAGGGAAGTGCAGCACGGACGGTTTTTTGTTAAAATGAAATAGAATAATCGTTGTATAACGCAACTACAGAGACGAGGCTTGGCATGGGCATGCAATGCGCTGAAATGAAATTACGTAGCAAAAGAGCGCAGTAAAAAGGCAGCGTCGAGATAAGGCGACATCAATTCCATTGATAGGCGAGCAGTGAAAGAATGATTTATCAGCCGCGCGTTTGCAGCAACGACTGATTCGAAGCGCCGAGCGAGCGAAGATGGACGGAGGGCTCGGTGGAAAAGCTGCCTCGGTGCGGCTGCGCGGCGACATCCAACAAGTCGCCTGCTCGGAAAGCTCGATTGGCGCGCGGGGCAATGACGGAAAGCTAGCGAAGAAAGCTCTGCGTGGGCTCGCTCACCGTTCTCACAACTCCGGCACAACAAGACACAGCACTGCCAGGCGACGCACGATTCTATGGGTGTATGTGTATCAGCCGCGAGTAGTGCGCGCACGCCCGCACGATTGTCCGCGTCTGCGCGCGGCGAACTGTGGCGGCGAACTGAAGTCCGGCTCCCGCGCGCGCCGTCTACGGCCTTAGAATAGCTCTGCGCGCGCGTGTCTCTCTCTCCGTCTCTCTCCCCCGCGCAAGCGCGCGTGCGAGTCGCTAACCCCGCGAGTGGGTAGCTACGCGCCGCCGAGGGGAAGCCGCGCGTCGTCGGAGAGGCGCTGCTGCAATTTTCGTCATTACTCGGCTGCTTCTCTATCCCACTGTTACTGCTGAGCAGCTTCCATGCGCACTCGCTGTTCCTTCATGGGCCTTTTCAGACCTGAAACTCTAGCAGTCGACCTCGAGTGCGCGGAGAACAAGTTTAACGAGCGGACGAGTAAAAAACAATTGCAACCACCCCTGCGTACTGCAGCAGAGCCCGTGGCGAATCGCAATTGCACCGAGCTGTTCTGCAGGCCGCGATGTAATTCAGTAATTGACGCAGCTCGCACACTGCGGCGGAAGCGTGTGACTCACGTCAGTTTACAACAAAGGCTGGCCCCAAACTGACGCTGCCAATACACAATGCGGCATTGGCTTTCTCAAGCTCCATGCGTTCTTCTATTTAGTATAATATATCAAGCAGTAATGACCTCAAACTTTTTTCCTCATTATTTCCACGCTGTACAAATCTTCATATTTCAAGGGACTAACTTGATACAATTTTATGATTTAATACATTAGTTTATAAAAGATTATTTTGAAAAAGCATGCACTCTGTATTTGTCACTCTCTAAAGTTGAATTAGTGAAAATTGCTCCACTATTTCAATTAGTGGAAAAAATTACTAATTTATTAGTGCATA